>NC_069433.1:3104723-3361513 GCF_026875155.1 Cherax quadricarinatus
CCGAAAACCAGACGTGAACACTTTGTTTTTTAAAAAATTCTTTGACGGGTTTGTTTACATAACCTGCGCCTGTCTTCCTCATGCATTTTTTTCTCTCTCTCATTATTTTTTTTATCTTTTTACTTATCCTACCCTACATTGAAAAAATTTTTAAGGTAAGAAATGAGTGAACTGTATATACATTTTATTGCTCTGGGATGCTTAAATATCATAGAATATATGCGTGGGTGGGTTGGCCTGGTATTGTCGCCCGGCTGACTACCATACATACCACACTTAATTTTTTACAATAAATGCTACTCGTCTCACCCTAGATTAAGACTACAAATATTTTAAGGTAAGTAATGAGTAAACTGTATATGCATTTTATCGCTCTGGGATGCTTAACCCTTTGAGGGTTTCGGACGTACTAGTATGGCTTACGACCCAGGGTTTTTGACGTACTAGTACGCCTAAATTCTAGCGCCCTCAAATCTAGTGGGAGAAAGCTGGTAGGCCTCCATATGAAAGAATGGGTCTATGTGGTCAGTGTGCACAGTATAAAAAAAATCCTGCAGCACAGTGCATAATGAGAAAAAAAAAACTTTGACCGTTTTTATGGAATAAAACAGTGACTTTGCACATATCATAGAAATTGAGATGATTTTGACTGGTTTTACAATGAAAAGTACCTTGAAATTGAGCTCAAAGAAGCAGAAAATGTTCGTTTTTTACCAAAGTTCAAAAGTAAAAAAAAATCATGCCAAGCGTCCAATACACGTCAACTGGTGAGTCTGATATTCTTTTGCAAGTGCGCCAATATGATTCATACCATTTTTTACACTAATGCAGTAGTCTGCATAACAGTAAATCATCTATTTTTTGTGAGAATAAAAAATTTAAAGTGGAAAGCAAAAGAATGTAAGAGGGAATTGAGACTTTACTAATGAACAGAGGAAATGTCATTTTTAAATGCCCGGAATGTATTTTTTGTTTGTTTGGACCTATTCGGAAATTGGCATCTTTTGAAAATTTGTGTGAAATTGGCAAAAATGCTAAATTCTGACCACTGTACTGGATAGTTGAAATTGGTTAAATGGGGTGGTTTCTTGCACTAATTCAAAAATAAAAAAAAAGGGAGTTTTTCCCAGCGAAATATTCATGTTTTTTTTTCGACTAGTACAGTGGAACTGGGCCGAAAATGGGGCTCAAAGTGGGCAAAATCGCCGATCCGTAAACATCGCCGAGACCACTAACTTCGCGAGAGCATAATTCTGTAAGTTTTCCATTTAAATTTCATATTTTTTGTGTCATTATGACAGGAAAAGATTCTCTTCTTTTTATAAGAAATTTTTTTTTTTTTTTTTTTTAAATTTGGTAAAAACCCCGAGAACGAGTCTCGGGGAGGGCCTGTCGACCCTCAAAGGGTTAAATGTAATAGAATATTATGTGTAGGTGGGGTGGCCTGGTATGGGAGCCCGGCTGATACCCTACTACCCCTTTTTTTCTTACAAAAATAATACCCGTCTCACCCAGATTAAGACTACAAATATTTTTGGTAAGTAAAGGTGCCCCAAGTGTGTATTGTCTTTTTTATTGTTTTTGAGCCTAGTTTTTATTGCTAACTTAAATAGTTAGTGTAAACTTTTTTTAGTATTTTTCATTTATAAGGGAAAAAAAGGGGTGTTCACTTTGGGCGATTTCCGCTTTAGGCGGTAGCCGGGAACCAAACCTCCCATTAAAGGGGGCCCTATGACATAAATTTTTTTCATTTTGGTGGAGGAAGAAGTTTCAGAGTACAGTATTCCCTGGGTGTAGTAGTGCCCAAAAATTATTTTCGAGTCGGGGAACTGAAAAACCCCAAACAGTAACATCCAGATGGATGGGAGACATTAGAGGGTTCAGCAGGGGGGGAACAGATGCTCGGCTTACTGGTAGATTTGGGAAAAAAAATAAAGAACGGGTTTAAAGAAGAATCCAACTTCATTTGTTTGGCATGCTTGTGCCCACAGAACAAACATTAACACCACACCACACTGTTAACATACCATTTAAGCAGTGTGCTTTCAACCCTTTTGCTTGGCTCATTTTTATGTGTTTCCCAGGAGAACTGAAAAAGCTTTTAGGGGGTGAATTTAAAACTTTACTTTGTAGACATTCCTTTCTTTCAATACAGGGAAAATCGAAAGACGTAAAAAATTTTTACAGAAACGTAGAAACAAGGTAAACAGTCCCTCAGCCTAGGAGCATTTTTATAACACCTTAGTCTGGCAAAAACCTGTGCTTTAGCATATTTTGGAAGCTTTTTCCTTGCTTTTACAAATGTCAGACATTGACTTCTACATCAATTTTTACACCCTGGGGTCGGAACACGTCCTACAGCTCCCATTAATTAGTTTTTTTAACAAGAAAAGGCACAATACCGTATTGGAACAATAATAAAAAATCAGACTTGGAAAAAAACCCTTTCGGTCTGTGCCGTACAAATATATGGCTTGAAAAGGCCCCGGGGCAGTGCCGTAATTATCACCAAAATTTTAGCACCTTCAAATCTACGGAAAAAAGATGGTAGGCCCTAAATATGAAAAAATGGGCTGTATGGCAGTGTGCCCAGCATAAAAAAATCCGCAGCATTAAGTGCATAATTTTAAAAAAAAAAATCCCCTGTTTTTTGGTTTTTAAAAATGACTTTGCAGGTTTTTTTTCGTATGGTATTTATGGTTGTTCTAGGTAGTAGGTTGGTAGACAGCAACCGCCCAGGGAGGTACTACCGTCCTACCAAGCGAGTGTAAAACTGAAGCCTATAATTGTTTTACATGATGGTAGGATTGCTGGTGTCTTTTTTTTTTTCTGTCTCATACACATGCAAGATTTCAGGTACGTCTTGCTACTTCTACGTTACACTTAGGTCACACTACACATACATGTACAAGCATATATATACACACACCCCTTTGGGTTTTCTTCTGTTTTCTTTCTAGTTCTTGTTCTTGTTTATTTCCTCTTACCTCCATGAGGAAGTGGAACAGAATTCTTCCTCCATAAGCCATGCGTGTTGTAAGAGGCGACTAAAATGCCGGGAGCAAGGGGCTAGTAACCCCTTCTCCTGTATATATTACTAAATGTAAAAGGAGAAACTTTTGTTTTTCTTTTTGGGCCACCCCGCCTCGGTGGGATACGGCTGGTGTATTGAAAGAAAGAAAGAAAGATTTATGGTTGTATTCTTGTTTCTTGGTCTCATTTGATAGAATGGAAGACATATTACAGAAATAGAAATGATTTTGATTGGTTTCACGATGAAAAGTACCTTTAAATTGAGCTCAAAGTAGCAGAAATGTTCGATTTTTGCCAATGTTCAAGAGTAAACAAATGATGCCACGCATCCAATACACGTCAACTGGTGAGTCTAATATTCTTTCACAAGCACACTGATATTATTTATACCATTTTCACAATAATGCAGTAGTCTGCATAACAGTAAATCTTACTTTTTGTGAGAATAAAAATTCTAATTGGAAAGGAAGAGCAATATAAGAGGGGCCTGGAGATGTGACTGATGAACAGAGAAAATGTTATTTTAGTGCCAGGAATGTCTGACTTGTTTATTCTGGACCCTATTTTGATATTGGCATTTTTGAAATTTGTGTGAAATTGGCCAAATTGCCAATTGCTGACCACTTTATTGAGTAGTTGGAATTGGTAAATGGGTGGTTTCTTGTACTCAATCGATAGAACAAGTGGAGTTCTAGCAAAATAGCTATGATTTTAGTCGACTGGTACAATGGAATTGGCCAAAAATAGGGCTAAAAGTTGGGTGAAATCACCAATGCGTAAATATCACTGATATCATTAACTTCGTGAGAGTGTAATTTCGTAAGTTTTCCATCAAATTTCGTACTTTTGGTGACATTACCATTGGGAAAAGATTCTCTGTCATTTAATAATATTTTTTTTTACCCAGAGAGCAAGTTCAGGATTGGGGGTCTCTACCCTGAAAGGGTTAAAACTTATGACAATGTTTTTGTCAGACATGGACCGTTAACTAGTCCCATTAACTAGTCTCCATTAAATAGTCACAAGTCGCACAGAAACGTCGTTATAACTTTAGACTCCTAATTACGAATTATTGAAGTACGTATTCAAGTTACTGCTTAACAGTTAGGGTTTCATGCTTCTTGTCATTATCACTTGCTTTAAAGCCATTGTTAATAACACTGTTTCATTAGCTCTGCTGTCTAGTAACAATGAAAGTGCACCTGCCCAGGAGAAGTCTCAGTCCACACAAACTTGCAATTAAGCAGAATTGGTCAATTTAACTCAGTGCATGACTGGATGGGATAGCCATTCAGTTTAGAGGATTTGGTTTGCTTCATGCCTATTTTAACCAATTGACTGTCGCAACCTTAAATCCTGAAGTGTCTCCTGGTGTCAAAGAATTTAAAAAAAAAAAAAAAAAAAATTTCTTATGAAAATGTTAAGATTAGTTTTCTGATTGTTTTAAGCCCAAAAAAAACTTTTTTGCAATCGGTACTTACCGAGATATAGAGGCGTAAAGTTGGCAGAAAATGAGCTGCGTATGGCAACAGTGGCGAATGCCACTCACCCGGTAAACTTTGGTTTATTTGCATTCCAAGATTTCTTGTTTTTTTTTCACTATTTTATTTTTTCAGGTAACTTATGTGGCCTGTGAGACCAAAGTAAGGTGCAATTAAGCCCACAGACATAATTATCAATATATTGTTTACAAAACTTGTTTACAAAAACAAACAATACAAAAAATTTTTTATTACTATTATTTTATATTTTATATGCAAAGATAAACACCTCGTCTGAGCAGTTTTCTTCAAAGTATTAGCAGGCAGTTGTGTTAGGTAGTTATCCTAGGTAAATGGTCGATGTGTCATCATTCCTTCCTTCCTACCTTCCTTCCTACATTCCTCCCTTCCTACATTCCTTCATTCCTTTCTTCCTTCTTTTTTCCTTCCTTTCATCTTGCCCTTCCTTCCTTCCTGCCTTCTCATCTTCCTTCTTTCCTTCCTTCTGGTCTCTATAATATATATACACATATATAGTCACTGGATACTTTCATATAACTGCTATTATCATCATTCATCAAGCTTGTGTTGTGTGTGAGTGTGTGGACTTCTAATTGTTCTGAGTCAGGGTCAGCAGCTGTCAAAATGACATATTGTCTCATTACTCACTCTCCCTACCTGCCTGTCAAAACAATGAGGTCAGATGCTCCCTTCCCCTCCATCCTACTATCTAATTATCTTTCTCCCTCATTCTCTCTCTCATTTTCTCTCTCATTCTCTCCCTCATTCTCTCATTCTCTCCCTCATTCTCCCTCATTCTCCCTAATTCTTTCTCTCATTCTCTCCCTCATTCTCATTCTGTCTCTCATTCTCTCCCTCATTCTCTCTCTTTCTCCTTCATTCTTCTGGTATCCTGGGCATTGCTTTTGGTCACAAACTCCTCAAAACCATGAAATTGATCTTCACTGACACTTCCATCTGTGTTAGAGCATCACTTGGGAAGAGTAGAGTCCCAGATTTGCTGGGGAGTCACATATTTCTTACCGCTAGACATGCTGAGCAAGGGCTACTGAAATGGCATTCCCACAATGCACCACTGGCTCCCCGATTTTTTTTTATATGGTGCACACTGACCATGGAAACCCATTCTCTCACATGTGAGCCTACCAGCTTTCTCCTGCTTGATTTGAAGCCGCTAGAATTAATGCTAGAATTAATGCGTATTAATACGTTAGAGATGGTGGCTCATAAGACATATATGTACGACCGAAACAGTCAAAGGGTTAATCATGCACCCTATTTAAAGTACACGTTGAGCCTTTGTCTGGCCAGAATTTTTGTCTGTTTTAACCAACATTTGCAGTATGGGAGTTTGTTTTATCAGTTTTACTGTTCTAAATTGATTACTTAATGGCCATATTTTTCACTTTTAATATAAATTCAGTCAATAATTTATTTATTTTTGCTTAATTTTGTAAGTTAGGCAAAGCTTTTGGATGCTTTATTTGTGTAGTTTCTCTAGTGAATGTACTGAAGCTAAGGAATATTACATAGGTACAGTGTGTGTGTGTGTGTGTGTGTGTGTGTGGTGTGCGGTGTTTGTGTAGTGAGTCTGTGTTGTAATGATGTTTGTATTCTTATTGTTCTCACCTGATGTGGTGCAGGGTCGAGACAGTCTGGCCCCGCCTTTCCCATCGTATAGCCTCTCTCTCTTGCTCCTGATTTGTATACTCATCTTCTTGTTGTTCTAATCCTTCACTGCTACTATTCCATTTCTGACGATCTTGACCGAGACTACGTTCCTAACATCCTTGTGCTCGTCTGATCCTTCAGTTGGGCCTAAGTGACCTTGTTTCGTGTTACCTCTCTGAACAATTGTCCTGTCACTTATTATCCCCGGGAATATTTTGTTGTCGGTTATCCCGTGTTCCCCGACCCTCTGTCTCGTGTGCAGGCAGATTTACTACCTTTCTTGTATGAATGTCCCTGGAGAACTAGCTTGTTGAAACCCTTGTTTTTCTCATCTTGACGTATCTTGCGCCGTTCCAACTGGTGTTTCAGTTCCCGGTACATGTCTGTCTTACAATTCTCTAGTTGGAACAGTTCCTTTCATGCCTGTATGCTGCAGCAAGGATCTCTGGGCTCTTGTTATGCACCAGATCTTCCCTTATGATTTCAGTCTTTTCCATGATGCTTGTTGCGATCTTTTTGATCTTCTGCTTGATTGGCTTGAATGTGAGAAGCCAGTTGCTGGACCATGTGTCCAGCCTGTCCAGGTCTCTCTGTAGTCCTGCCTGATCCTTCTCTGATTTAATTCTCCTCATTAACTTCACATCATCTGCAAACAGGGACATTTCAGAGTCTATCCCTTCCATCATGTTATTCACATCTACCAAAAATAGCACTGGTCCTAGGACTGACCCCTGTGGGACCCCGCTCATCACAAGTGCCCACTGTGATACCTCAACACTTACCTTGACTCATTGTTGCCTCCCTGTCAGGTATTCTCTGATCCATTGCAGTGCCCTTCCTATTACACGTGCCTGATCCTCCAGATTCTGCACTAACTCTGTGAGAAATAGTCAGGCTTCCTGCTCCAGGACTGAACCCCACCCCCTCTCTCAAGTGCCCACTTTGTCATAAACCTCAAGACTCATCGTTGACTCATTGTTAGCCATCCCTGGTCAGGATTCTGAATCCTGGTCATGAGTCCTTCCCAATCCACACGTCGCCTAGACTCCTCCAGCTTTCCCACATAATCTTTGTGTAGTGGTCTAGTGTACGAAGGGCTTGAGTCTTAGGATAATGCACCGCGTTTCATCATGTCCTGTATTGTCATTAAACTCCAGAAGGTTTGTGACACAGGATTATAATCTTGTTCTGTTCCAGGTGCTCCACCACTTTCCTCCTGATAATCTTCTCCATAACTTTGCATACTATACATGTCAGTGACATTGGTCTGTAGTTTAGTACCTCATTTCTGTTTCCTTTCTTAAAAAATGGGGACTACATTTGCCGTCTTCCATACCTCAGGTAGTTGCCCAGTTTCAAGGGATGTGTTGAAGATTGTGGTTAGTGGACACACAGCATCTCTGCTCCTTCTCTAAGGACCCACGGAGAGATGTTGTCCGGTCCCATCGCCTTTGAGGTATCAAGGTCACTTAGCAGTTTCTGCACCTCCCCCTGAGTTGTGTGTATGTCATCCAACACTTGTTGGTACATTCCCTGTTGGTGTTTCCCTCTGTGCTGTCTTCCCAGAGTCCTTCCTATCTCTTCTGTGAACACTTCCTTGAATCTCGTGTTGAGCTCCTCACATACCTCTTGATTGTTTCTTGTGAGTTCCCCACCTTCTTTCCTTAGCCTGATCACCTGCTGTTTGACTGTTGTCTTCCTCCTAATGTGGCTATACAGCAGTTTCGGGTCAGACTTGACTTTCAATGCTATGTTGTTTTCGTACTGTCGTTGGGCCTCTCTCCTAATCTGTGCATTCTCGTTTCTGGCTCTTCGACTAATCTCCTTATTTTCCTGGGTTCTTTGCCTTCTGTACTTTTTCCTTCTCTGGTGCACTTAGTTTTTGCCTTCCTACACCTTCGGGTAAACCAGGGGCTCGTTCTGGTCTTTCCATTATATCTGTTGCCATTGGGAACAAACCATTCCTCTGCCTCCTTGCATTTTGTTGTTACGTATTCCATCATTTCATTTACTGACTTTCCTGCCAATTCTCTGTCCCACTGAACCTCCTGCAGGAAGTTCCTCATACCTGTGTAGTCCCCCCTTTTAGAGTTTGGCTTTTCCCATTCAACTCCTGTTACCATCTCCACTTGTAACTCTACTTTGTATTCAAAACTCAGAACCATGTGATCACTAGCTTCAGGGGGCCTCTCATATGTGATGTCCCCAATGTCTGAACTGCTCAGGGTGAACACGACGTCCAGTCTTGCTGGTTCTTCCTCCCTTATCTCTCTGGTAGTGTCTTTAACATGTTGATGCATGAGGTTCCCCAGTACCACATCCATCATCTTGGCTCTCCATGTTTCGGAACCCCCATGTGGCTCCAGGTTTTCCCAGTTGATCTCCCTGTGGTTGAAATCGCCCATGACCAGTAACTTTACTCTGCTCAAGTGAGCTCTTCTTGCCACCTCGGCCAGTGTGTCCACCATTGCTCTGTTGCTCTCTTCATATTCCTCTCTTGGCCTACTGCAGTTCTGTGGTGGATTATACATCACTGCAATAACTACCTTATGTTCCCCAGATTGAAGTGTACATGTACCTACTATATAATCCCTCCCTCCAATCTCGTCCATGACTTCCATTTCCTCAAATCTGTATCAGTTTTTTATGAACAGTGCAACCCCTCCTCCCCCTCTGCTCCTTCTATCTTTCCTCAGGATCTGATATCCTGGTGGGAAGATTGCATCTGTTATTATCTCAGTGAGTTTCGTTTCTGTGACTGCTATAATGTCTGGGGACTTCTCATTGATTCTTTCATGCCACTCTTCATATTTATTCGTTATTCCATCCGCGTTCGTGTACCAAACCTTCAACTTCTTTTCTAAAACTGTGATCCTGGGAGAAGATTTGGGTTGGGGGATCAGGAGCCCTGGTGGGGGCCTATGGGGGGTTGCAGTGGGGGTGGGGGCAGAGTTTCCATAGGGGGTTGCTGTAGGGGTGGGGTTTGTGGTTGGGGGGTGGGGACAGAGGGATCAATGTGTGAGTGTTGGTTTAGATTGTTCAGTTGCCTTGGGGTTGTCGCAGTTGGAGTCCTTCTGCGGGTGTTTCTGGTGGTTCTTCTGCTGGTTTTTCTGGGTTCTTGTGTGTGTGATGTGTGGTGTGTGGTTGTTTGGGTTGTTGTGTGTGTGTGTGTGTGTGTGATGTGTGCTGTGTGGTTTGTTGGTGTTGTTGTGTGTGTGTGTGTGTGTGTGTGCATTGTGTGTGTGTGTGTCTGTGTGTGTGCATGTGCGTACGTGTGTGCGTGTGCGTGCATGTGTGCGTGCGTGCATGCGTGCATGCCTGTGCGTGCGTGTGTGCGCACGCGTGCTGTATTACAATTGTGAAGGAAGAGTCATAGTTGGAAGTCACCGTACTGCCTCAGACACTACCACCTGCTCACAGCTGGTGATCACTGTACTGCTTCAGACACTAGCACCTGCTCACAGCTGGTGGTCACTGTACTTCCTCAGACTACCACCTGCTCACAGCTGGTGTCACTGTACTGCCTTCAGACACTACCACCTGCTCACAGCTGGTGGTCACTGTACTGCCTCAGACACTACCACCTGCTCACAGCTGGTGATCACTGTACTGCTTCAGACACCACCTGCTCACAGCTGGTGGATCACTGTACTTCTTCAGACTACCACCTGCTCACAGCTGGTGGTCACTGTACTGCCTCAGACTACCACCTGCTCACAGCTGGTGGTCACTGTACTGCCTCAGACTACCACCTGCTCACAGCTGGTGATCACTGTACTGCTTCAGACACTAGCACCTGCTCACAGCTGGTGGTCACTGTACTGCCTCAGACTACCACCTGCTCACAGCTGGTGGTCACTGTACTGCCTCAGACTACCACCTGCACAGCTTTCAGATTTAGTGACTACCACTGCTACTGTTGTGGTTATGTATGCTCATACCACTGCTCAAATGGAATTGGTCAATGTACTTGACTACACGCTCTCACAGCTGTGATACTTACTGCTTCAGACACTGCACCTGCTCACAGCTGTGGTACTTACTGCCTCAGACTACCACCTGTCACACTGGTGGTCACTGTACTGCCTCAGACTACCACCTGCTCACAGCTGGTGGTCACTGTACTGCCTCAGACTACCACCTGCTCACAGCTGGTGGTCACTGTACTGCCTCAGACTACCACCTGCTCACAGCTGGTGGTCACTGTACTGCCTCAGACTACCACCTGCAGCAGATTTCAGAGATTTTAGTGAACAGCTACTTTTGTTTATTATTATTTAACTTTGCTAAATGGAATTGCTCCAAAATGGTTAATTTTGCTACTCTGCTTCTCAAGTGTAACTATTGAGAGTGACTCAAGATTGTCTCACTTCTCTCTATTATAATCTTCCTTGGTCCTGTGTTCATTCAATAGCAAAACACATTCCATCTTTAAACTTCATCTGGTTAATTTTATGTTTAATATTTCTCTTTTAGAGTTAGTGATTAAAGTAGTATTTGCAAAGTACAGTGGCACCCCAGTTTCAGCCATAATTCACTCCAGAAGGCTGTTCGAGTGCTGTTACCGAACAAATTTGTTCCCATAAGGAATAATGTAAATTAGGTTAGTCAGTTTCAGATCCCCAAAAATACTCATAAAAAAGTACTTACAATAATACACTTACATAATTGTTCGTGTTGGGAACTGTACGAAACTCAGGGTACCACTGTATATTGAAATACATGTACACTTCCAGTGTTTAGACATCACTTGTGTTTACTTATTAATTCATAACATTCATTGAAGGGAGAGGAGAGGGAGGGGCTTTCCTTGATTCTGTTGAAGGGTTCTTCATCAGAGGAACTGGAGTTACTCTTCCTTTCTTCAGATCACTCCTTCCATTAGCCAGTTGTTGTATAACCCTCATGAGGTGTAACACTGATAGTTCTTGTATAACCCTCGTGGGTGTAACACTGACAGTTGTTGTATAACCCTCGTGGGTGTAACACTGACAGTTGTTGTATAACCCTCGTGGGTGTAACACTGACAGTTGTTGTATAACCCTCGTGGTGTAACACTGACAGTTGTTGTATAACCCTCGTGGGTGTAATCACTGACAGTTGTTGTATAACCCTGTGGGTGTAACACTGACAGTTGTTGTATAACCCTCGTGGGTGTAACACTGACAGTTGTTGTATAACCCTCGTGGGTGTAACACTGACAGTTGTTGTATAACCCTCGTGGGTGTAACACTGACAGTTGTTGTATAACCCTCGTGGGTGTAACACTGACAGTTGAATAACATAGTACTAATTAACTTAGTACTAATTAACATATTTAAGTTTCACATAGTATTTTGACTTGAGAATTTATGGGATATGTTATATTCATATTTGTTCTCATATTACTCTAGAAATTGTGCAGGATATCCACAAGAAAACACAGTTCAACGATTCTTGAAGTACTTTTGATGATTGTGTTTACTGTGGTTATTCTGCACAATTCATATCACCTGCTTCTTTGATTGTATTTTCAAAAAATTGTGTACAGTTGAATGTAAGTCATATTTCATCTTTCTTAACATATATAAAAAGTTAATATTATTTTTTAAGTTTATTTTGTTGTGATTTCATTAATGATTTAATATTATACTACATATTTCTGTTTATTAAAGATCAGTTGATCCTTGTTATGATAGCAAGCTATATGTTGTTGCTACAGGTACATTGATTTATATGCTAGTTGTGTGTGTAAGCTTGTGTAATAAGTGTCGTCAGTAAAATGTAAATATTAGCTAACATCAGATTTGGGAGTGTATGATGTATGGTTGTGCTTAAATATGCGGCCATGCTTGAATGCTACATACGCTCATGCTGAGGCTGCTTGGACATTATATATGCGTTAGGCTGAGCGTGAGGCAGCTGAAGAAGCAGTGGCCAGGGCAGAGAAGGAGCGCTTGGAGGCGGAGGTGCGCAGGCAAGAGCAGCTCCTTATGGGCCACCCACAGGTGATACTCTCTTACATTCATTTCATACCAATACACTTTTCAACTTTTCATTTTCATGTCATTTTTCACCAGACTGTACCATGATTTACAACATTTTCTAATGCCTGTACTTATTTTCAGTTGTAGTGCATAAATGTGTTCATTGTCTATGGTAATAATGACTGAAGAATTTCATTTGGTCTCTATTGGGTCATTTTTGTACCTTGAAAATTGCAGGCATTGGCTACTATCTTAACAGTTAATACATGGCTCAGTTTTCTGTCTTGCTAAGCTTTGTGTGTTAGTACTTGGCTGCTGAGTAACCTGACACACCAGTACATGTAGTAGTAGTGTACATAAGTTTCAGGTTACCATGGAACAACTTCCACACACCAATATGAGACAAGGGAAAAAAAAAAAACATGCTTAACAACTCCTGTATTTTTATTGTACTGTATTATATTTAGTTCTCAGCCATTCAACAGCCTTTATGTAGCTCTGATCATAATATCCACAAGGAATATATGACCTAAAGTAAATATCATTTAGCATTTCATTTATCATAAAAACGACATCCTAAATTTTGTTTTTCACATGTGATTTATTTCTTTTACAGTAAATCCTTAGATTTATTTTATATTTAATATAATGTATAGTTATCTTTTTACTCTGTAAAATCCACTTTTTCTCAGTGTGTTTTTTTTTTCCAATAAGTAATTTTTCGACTATTTGCTTTTAACACAGTTTTTGTATTATTACTCATTTACAAATAGTAATCCATTTCTGAAAGATTTCTTTAAAAAAGAGTTGCTTGAGTTAATTCTTAACTTTGGTATGTGTACTTATCAGTGTGTTGTATTTAACTCTTGTATCTGCCCATGCTAATTTTTTCTACTAATAACAATAATAATATGGTATAACTTTATTGTTCAGGTTTGATGAGTGCCTGTGATGAGTGGGTATTGATGAAGTGCCTGTGATGAGTGGGTATTGATGAAGTACCTGTGATGAGTGGGTATTGATGAAGTACCTGTGATGAGTGGGTATTGATGAAGTACCTGTGATGAGTGGGTTTTGATGAAATACCTGTGATGAGTGGGTTTTGATGAAGTACCTGTGATGAGTGGGTTTTGATGAAGTACCTGTGATGAGTGGGTTTTGATGAAGTACCTGTGATGAGTGGGTTTTGATGAGTGCTTCTGATGAGTGGGTTTTGATGAGTACCTCTGATGAGTGGGTTGTGATGAATCCCTCTGATAAGTGGGTTTTGATGAGTACCTCTGATGTGTGGGTTTTGATGAGTACCTCTGATGAGTGGTTTTTAATGAGTCCCTCTGATAAGTGGGTTTTGATGAGTGCTTCTGATGAGTGGGTCTTGATGAGTGCTTCTGTTATAGCAGTAGAGTATGTTGAACTTACCTACTGTAAGCTGGGTTATGGTACAATCTTCCACCTGCTATGTTCTCTTATGGAAACTTATATTGTTATGTTATTGTTGGGTTCATCTTTGTTGTTATGACCACTGTTGTTATGACCACTGTTGTTATGACCACTGTTGTTATGACCACTGTTGTTGTGACCACTGTTATGACCACTATTGTTGTGACCACTGTTGTTATGACCACTGTTGTTATGACCACTGTTGTTATGACCACTGTTGTTATGACCACTGTTGTTATGACCACTGTTGTTATGACCACTGTTGTTATGACCACTGTTGTTGTGACCACTGTTATGACCACTATTGTTGTGACCACTGTTGTTATGACCATTGTTGTTATGACCACTGTTGTTATGACCACTGTTGTTATGACCACTGTTGTTATGACCACTGTTGTGACCACTGTTGTTGTGACGATTGTTGTTATGACTGCTGTTGTTATGACCGCTGTTATGACCACTATTGTTATGACCACTATTCTTATGACCACTGTTGTTATGACCATTGTTGTTATGACCACTGCTGTTATGACCACTGTTATGAACACTGTTGTTATGGTACTTCTCCATTTTGTTACTTAAACTTTCATTGTCCAGACCCAAAAATTAAAATTGCTCTCAATGTCCAAAAGTTAAAAAAAAAAATCTTTTAGATTAACCCTTTCAGGGTCCGTCCCGTAGATCTACAGCTTTACGTTCAGGGTCCAAACCGTAGATCTACACCATGAGCTCAGCTCACTCTGATAAGCTGTGAGTGGTAAATTTGGGCCTAGATATGAGAGAATACATCTATGTGGTATGTGTGCACCACATAAACAAATCCTGCAGCACACACTGTATAATGAGAGAAAAAAAAACTGAGACCATGATTTTCTATTAAAACAGCGACTTTGCAGTGTTTTTTCCTATGTTTTTTATGGTTGTATTTGCGATTTCTTGGTCTCATTTGATAGAATGGAAGACGTATTACAGAAATGGACATGATTTTGATTGGTTTTAGCACAGGAAATGGCTTGAAACTGAGCTCAAAGTAGCGGAAATTTTAAATTTTTGTTGATGTTCAAGAGTAAACAAACGACCTCACACGTCTAATACACACCAGCTGCTGGGTCTGATATACATTCACAAATGTGATGATGATATTTATACAATTATTACAATATTGCATAACAGTAAATCTTCTATTTTTTGGTTTGAATAAAAATTCATTATGTGAATAAAAAATAAAAATGGAATTCATTTGTAAAGCCTGAAAACATAACTAATGAGCAGAGGAAATGTTAGTTTAGTGCCAGGAATGCCTACATTGTTTATTCTGGACCCTGTTTTGAAATTGGAATTTTTTGAACTTTGTGTTAAGTTGGCCAAATTACCAATTTCCGATCACTTTATTTTGTAGTTGAAACAGTTGACTGGGCAATTTCTTGTGCTCAATCGATAGAATAGAAGTAATACTAGTGCAATAGCTAAGAATTTGGTCAACTGGAATAATGTAATTGGCCTAAAATGGGAGTCAAATTCGGCAGAATCGCCGATTCGTAAATATTGCTGACACATGAAAATTCACGAGAGCATAATTTCGTCAGTTTTCCATCAAATTTCGTACTTTTTGTTTTATTACCTTCAGAAAAAGATTCTCTCCCATTTCATAAGAAAAAATAACAATTTTTTTTTTTTGAAAATTTTTGGACCTCTGGACCCTGAAAGGGTTAAGAGTATATTTTCCTGGTGGTAATAAAAGAAAAAACTTGCTGTCAGTACCGACCAAGATATAGAGGAGTCAGGTTGATGGTTGATGACCCACTGATGGCAACGTTGATAACTGCTCTTATCTGTATTTTGTTTTGTACTTTTTTCTGGGGCTTTCTAATTTTTTTTTTTTTTTTTTTTTTACATTTTCCAGTAACTTACATGGCCTGTGTGACCCATATAATGCACAATGTACATATATCCACCCATTGTAACATAATTCCCACACTAATAGTGTCACCATTACATTGTTTACTAAACATTTTTACACAACATAAACATTATCAATTACAAGTGTTTTACATCGCTACTGTTCTAATATTTACATACATAAATACAGGAACTGGACATGTTCCTACGACTGTTGCAGTCTGTGGAACTCTTTGAAGCACAACTGCGTACACAGCAGTGTTTTACTCTAATCACACCTATAACACAAGTCTCTGTGCTTTGCTAGGCACCTGTTGTGCGCACAAACATATCTCTTCTGGGCTTAGTTCTTCTGTCTGTGGAAGGAATTGTGGTTGGGAAGTGATCACCTTGCCTCAAACAAGGTGGTATTTAGTGATCAGCTTGGAGATACAAGTGTTGTGACCTGGTATTTCCCTATTATTTGCCTGATGGGAAACAAGATTGGGCATATGGTGGTCTGTTGCCAGTCTTCATCTTGTGTATATTATATGCATTGTACATTTAATGTCCACAAGATGGAAGAGTTTCATGTATCACTTCTGACTCTTGCAAACACAATCATAAAATCCAATCTGCATGTCACATTTGCCCACCATATGTATATTGATGGTGTAATAAATGGCAGCTTCAGGTTTCAGAATGAGTTCATGGGTGTTTCTGTTCACCCTTCTAGTGTCTCATTTTGTTGTGGTGAATCAATGTCAACAATGTCACATTTTGTTAGTCATGCCACCATAATGCCATGAGGTCATTGGCATGAAACACCTACACCTGGTCATGGACCAGGCCGCGGGGGCGTTGATCCCCGGAATAACCTCCAGGTAACCTCACCAGCATCAGTGCCTGCATTAACCTGGGCATGTGTTTGTGTGTTCCACATTCTGCACCACACATATCTGTCATGTTCACACTCAGGAAGTCACTGAGTAAGGGACTTGTGTACCAGTTATGTATAATGTATGTCTCTTGCCAAGATATTGTTGTATCATTCTTCTCACATCATCATCTGAATTACCCAATAACTACCTGGTATCTTTCAATGTTTCCTTCCTGTGAACAGTATTAGATCCAATACCAGGCCAGTTTCACAATTACACAACACAAACAACTTGATACCATGGTGTTTACTGTTGCTTGGAATATACAGCCTCTCCTCACTTAATGATGGAGTTCCGTTCCTAAGACCTTGTCGGTAAACAAATTCTTCGGTAAGTGAGGAGCATTGAAATATAAACACATATGCAGTATAATGTGATCCTTTATTGACAACGTTTCGCCCACACAGTGAGCTTTTTCAAGTCACAAACAGATCTACCTGGGGTGGGAGGTACGCGAGTATTTATAGTCAGGTTCAGAATGCTGGGTGTTACGTTGGTTTGTCCCTTATTACTTTGATAGTAAGGTTCTCACTACATGTTCTAGTGTGGGGTAGCTTTTTACTTAATGGCCTTATCTGTCTAGGGGTAATACTTACATCATGGCTGATCATCTTGAGTGTCTGATATCCTCTCACCAGCCCTCTTCACAGGTTATGTAAACTACTACTATAAAAAATATAACTGTATTCTCAATAGATATGTACAGAATATACAATTTCAGCCTCACACTTTAAAAACAAAGATCTACACACTCCATAGCTGTTCTCCCACATGGTGTATCTTATTAACTTTTGTCCTTCTCTCTTCTTGACATAACTCTGGGCTAACCAGTGTTTTGACACACTTTAGTCACCCTGGGTATGGTGGCCACAACTTAAATTATAAAAACTCACCCCTGGAGCACACATACTGCCCCAAAAGATAGAAGAAGGATCCAGAGATCCTGCCAGGTTGAAGGTCAGCCACAGAGAGAGAGAGTCAGAGAGGGAGAGAGAGAGAAGCCTAGCTAAGCTCCTCCCACCAAAACAAAAGACTGTTGCCAAGCACAATTCTCCAGTTACCACAATTTTACCACACTTTAATTTTACTTTTACAAAAAGAAATACAACTTTATAAACTACTTATTTAAATTGTGTGTTTATGTGTCTATAGTATAACCTATTATATTGAGAAAAAGGCTTGACCCAGCTGCCTCTCAGTCATAAGGTTGATCAGCCCTTATGACATTTTTTAAAATGAGTCCCCATCAATTCAATATAATTAGGTATTCCAGAGTAACTGTTACTTATAAATACATGTTGGGTCCTATAGCCCTATAACACCCCCACCTCCAGACGAAGTCTCACAGAAGCTAGCCGTGTCCCTCAGGATACGGCTAGTAAAAAGTATATTGCTTAAGTCTGAAGGCGGTAAACAAGACTACTAGAAATGCTACATATTTCCCAGCACCATAACTACTCTTCACTTCATTGTTATTTACAACAGATTGCAGAATTTTTTTAGGAAAGCATTTTAACCATACCCATATACTCAAGTGTGTAACTATTTACAATTTTAGTGGCTTTTAAAAACAATACACATCACAATGCAAGAATTGCACACAATGCCCACTGTGAAAGCCTGCACCAACAGGCCTGTGCCTCTGCTGCGGTAATCCAGCAAGCAACTGGTACTCCAGGGTGGCATCTTCCTGATCAGGAGACGAGAGTAGAGCCAAACCCAGAGCAGTCAGGTGTACACCAGGCAGGAAACTTCACAAAACATGTCAAGGTGTCTCTCACTTGGTGGCCGAACCAAACAGTGAGACTTCCAGTCAACACTCACGATCCTTAACATGGTCAGGCACTCAAGCCCATCTTCCGAGGTCCCACTCCACACAGATCCTCCAAACTTATGAAGAGGAGGCTGACATAGAACATGAAGGGGTCCAAGGGACCACAAAGGCAAATCGCCGGGCCGTTTTGTATATAGAGCACACCAAGACACATCACATACCTTCCTGAACGTCTCATGTTACCGAAGGTTGTCAACCACTGCCTCAACTCACATTTACATACACCCTGACCCTCGTCACACTTTTGGCTCTGACTCGACTCCTTCACAGTCAGATGGGTGGTAGAGAGTACTCAGGCTTGCCGAGAGTCCACCACTGCGAAAACAACAAGGTCAGCACATGACAAGCACTATGTACAAAGTATGCACCATGCATCTACATGAAACATCTAGAGAGAGCATCAGCAACCACATTCTCTGAGCCTTTTATATATTTGACTTCCAAATTAAAAGGCTGTAGGAACAAAGCCCATTTTAAGAGTCTGATTTTAGTCACCATACACAGGAACAGGATGAAGAGATCCTGAGACATGTACAAATGCTGAATAGCCAGCCCCAAAATGAAAATTTTCTTTCCTGTGGTAAAATGTTTACATTTAAATTTAGAAGGTTGCTCACTGATAGTAACAGTTCTGCAACCTCTCGCAGTGCAACAACAAACACCAAAGACAGCTCTTTGCACCCAGGTTGGATACATCAAGTTTACACAAATACCATCACGTTCCATCTCACACACAAATTTTAAACACACAATGAACACAATTTGCATTACACACATTAAAATGGTACTGGAACACAGGCCATGGAAATCACATCTTCCTGCCCCATGTTTTAGTTTATTTAAAATGTTTGCATCTCTTAGTGCATCAGTATCAATCTTTCTAATCCTGTAAACCTTAGTTGTTAAACGTACTCTGTGGTAGTCAGTGTTTATGCCCAGGGTGCCATCTAATTTGGGAACCATGAAGCATGGGAATGCCCACTGACTCTCACTAAGCACTACAAACTGGTGTTGGAAGAATTTCACTTCTTCCTCCATCTCCAATTTTTCATACAGATTTTTCCCACACAAAAATTGTTGAATTGGCTCAGCTTCCTTAACAATTTCTTCATGGAGTTTCAGCTTTTCCCCATTACTGACATCCCAAACTTTTATAAAGTTCCAAGGTGGTTGAGTCAACTCTCCAACATTTTTCTCATTAAAACCAGGCATGCATTTCCTAAAATCTTTTACACACATGTTATTTCTTAAATACACTTTTGGTATTTCATACAGATTATTGTTTTGCAGCCCTTTACATTCCATTAAAACATTGGTCTCTCTGAATTTTTGACATAACTTCAAACCTTTTAACCGGTTACTGTGTACACTATACTCATTCTTTTCTTGCTTGGGGGTGTGGGTTTTATATCTAACCCATGGGAACTTCCCCCACAACATGTTCAGCTCACTGCAACTTGCCATACAGATTTTCACATGAATTGGCTCCAGTATCAGCACTTCCTCTCCAGCCTCCAGAGTATCATGGTCCACATTATGGTCCCACATCATCATCCTGGTCTGGTTGATGGGCATGTTCACTGGTACCATCCACCTCATACGAGCCAAACAGTGTCTGAAACTGAGAAAAAGCTCCGAGGGGGAAGCATCACCATCCTCCCCAAGCCAATAGCTCAGAGATTCCAGAGTGCTTCCCCACTCAGCAAATACAAAGAAAGGGATCCTCTCATCCCAGTTGTTAGTATTGTCTATACCATAGGCTTGCATCATTGTCTTGAGGGTTTGATGTAATTTCTCTATTTCCCCTTGAGATGGAGAGTGATACACAGTTGAACACTGAGGCTCTACTTTTAGTCCCTTCAAAACATTTCTAAAAGACTTTGAGGTAAAGTTAGGCCCTTGGTCTTTTTGCACTGCTTGCGGAAAACCAACATGAAAAAAGAACTTCATCAAAACCCTTAAGACTACATGAGCAGTAATCTTATGTAGAGGGACTGCTTCCAGGTACCTGGTAGTGGAGCAAATATTTGTGAGTAAATAATCATTTCCCAGTTTGGTCCTTGGGAATGGACCAAGTACATCTACTACCAGCTTGCTGAAGGGTTCACCTGGTGCCGAAATAGACTGTAGGGGAACAGGTTTAACCCTTTGAGGGTTTCGGCCGTACTAGTACGTCTTAGGCGCAGGGGTTTTTGACGTACTAGTACGCATAAATTCTAGAGCTGTCAAATCTCGCAGGAAAAGGCTGATAGGCCTAGATGTGAGAGAATGGGTCTGTGTGGTGGGTGTGCGCAGTAGGAAAAAAATCTGGGACCCAGTGGTGCATTGTGGGAATGCCATCATAGTACACAATGTCCACCATGCCTCGCGGTAAGAAGTTCCTCACTCCTCGGCGAATTGGGACACTTTTGTTCCCCAGTGACAGTTCTAATACAGATGGAAGTGACAGTGAAGATGAGTTTCAAGGTTCTGGTGAGGTTTTGACCGAAACTAATGACCATAATATGGGTAATAGTGAGGAAAACCCAGACAACCCACAGCCTTCCACCTCTGGTGCTGGGCCATCTTGTTCACGTTCAGTTGTACCAGAATCAAAGAGGAAACTCCTATTTTCCAAAATCCCAGACTCAGATGTGAGCATTGGTGGTGATAGTGATAGTGATTATGAACTACAAGCTCTTCAAACTTGTTCCAAGAATGGAGGAGGAGGAGGAGGCAGAGGAGGAGGAGGCAGAGGAGAGGAGGCAAGAGGAGGAAGAGGCAAGAGGAGGAGGAGGCAAGAGGAGGAGGAGCAGAGGAGGAGGAGGAGGAGGCAGAGGAGGAGGAGGAAGAAGAAGAAGAGGAGGAGGAGGAGGAGGAGGAGGAGGAAGAAGAGGAGGAGGAAGAAGAAAAAGAATACATAATAATAACAATAATACATAATAATAATAATACATAATAATAATAATACATAATAATAATAATAATAATACATAATAATAATAATATGTAATAATAAATGTTCACCCATGACAGTGACAAGATAAGGGGAGATAACATCTGATAAGAGCTGACGTTTGATGAGGGTAAATGAGGGTGGAGCTGATACCAAAAGATTAGATGAACATCGCCCTCCCTTTGTTTCTGCTGGTACACTAACATTTCTGTCTGTCTATTTGTCTGTCTGTCAAGCTCCCTGTCTATCTGTCTATCCATCTAGCTCTCTGCCTCAGAGAGCCACAAGACTGTCATCACTTTTGCTCACATCTTCAAGCAGAGTATAGCACTTTGTCTGGATTTCTTGGGTTATCCTAGGTAATTTATACTATGTATACTTGTATTTATGTGTACCTGTGAGACAGAGATAGACAGACAGATAGAAAGAGAGAGACAGATTGAAAGAGATAGAATGAGGGAGAAAGATAAAACACCATTGTGTATGACACCATGTTTCAGAGTTCCACAAGCTGCAGAACTAATAGGAATATGTTCAGTGACTGTATATTGGTATATATATTAGAGAACAATAATAATAAACAATGTTTTGCATTGTTTGTTTTTGTAAACAAGTTTTGTAAACAATATATTGATAATTATGTTTGTGTGCTTATTGTGTTGTATACAACGAGTGTATATATGTACATTGCACCTTATTTTGGTCTCATAGGCCACATAAGTTATGTGAAAAAATAAAATAGTGAAAAAAAAAAAACTTCAAATACAAGTAAACCAAAGTTTACCGGTGAGCGGCAGTCGCCGCTGTTGCCATACGGCTCTCATTTTCTGCAAACTCTATGCCTCCATATCTCCATAAGTATTGATGGTAAAATTTTTTTGTTTATCCTATAATGTTTAGAAAAAAAAACTATTTTTTTGTAAGAAAAAATAATTTTTTTTTTTTTGAAATTTGGCCGACCCTGAGAACAAGTTTCTGAGAGGGCCTGTCGACCCTCAAAGGGTTAATACTTTGATTAGGTTTCATTATAATTTGGCAGGCATGACAGGTCTTTATATAATCTCCCACCGTCTCCCACAGCCGAGGCCAGAAGAAGTGCCTGGAAACCCTGGATACTGTTTTAGCAATACCTAGGTGTCCACCTAGAGGTGTGTCATGCACTAAGCTAAGAACATGGTTTCTATAAGGCTCAGGCACCACGACCCGGTGACAAAAACTTGGCTCTCCTTCTACTGGTACTGCAACCGAAGGTGCCTTCTTCATTAGTATACCTTTCCTGAAATAGAAGCATTTATTTAAACGTAGAGATTCCTCCTCAGTCACAGCTGAGGCTCTGATCGACTTAAATGTGTCATCACACCCCTGTGCAGCAATTAACTGCATCGTAGTAGGCCCAATCTCCCTCACACTACTTCCTTGATCTCTGCACTGATTAGGCTCAACTCGGGTTGTGGTATCCTTTTCTTTAGTTAACTGCAGTTCAACATCAGAAAATAGAGTTTCCAAACCTAAGTCCTCACCATCCTCATGAGAAATATAAGGATTACCCTTGGTATCCTGGTCACGAGACATACTTCTTGTGATGGCACCAACAGGGAAAAGGTCTGGCAGGGTCTCCCTAGCCTTCTTCTCCCAAACTTTGGGGCCTGGTTGCCCCCATACTAGTGGTTCTTCACTGTCTAACAGACCCATAACGTTGTTTCCCAACAAGAGGTTAACCCCTTCGAAGGGAATTTCATCTGAAATACCTACGGGGAGATAGCCAACTTGGTATGCGGATTCTACCCATAATTTGTGTACCGGTGTCCTTATGGTTGAACCCGTAATACCCTTCAACAATATATCTACCCCAGTATAGGTATCCTTAGACACTGGTAGCACTCCAGCACATAGCAAAGAGTAGGTGCTACATCCATCTCTCAAGGACAATATGTTCTCAACTCTGCCTACATCCTTTTGCAAACCATCTGTGGACCTACTAGAAAATATACACATCCTGGGGTCTAGATCCAAAGGTTCCTCCTCACCTTGCCTTGAAGACCTAATGCAGGCAACTGGATGTATCTCTGCAGTTAGAGTCCTCTGGGGTGGTTCCTCCCTTTCCTGATCTCGCTGCCTTGACCAGCAAAACTTTTGTGTGTCCAGTTTTGTTACAGTAGTAACAGATAAAACTCTTAAAGGTATTTTTACCATTTGGTGTAGGACTGGTACTGTTTACTCGAGGACCTGAAACATTATCTGATTGTCTAGGTAAACTTTGAACTCCAGCTGACTTACCTTTTCCTTCTATTTTAGAGGGCACCTCAGTCTTCATTTGTCCCTGAAAATTCTTGTCCCACTTACCTTTATGACCATAGGACTTGGAATAAGGTTTAGAATGAGTGGGGAAATTTTCAGAAGCAGTATGACTGTTTTTACTTACCACTTCCCTGCGAGCCAAGAATCGGTCACCTAGATCCAGTGCTTCTGAAAGATTATCTGGGTTTTTGTCCTCCAAATATTCTCTGAGGTCAACAGGGATTGTATTGTACAATTCCTCATGAACCATCAGATCTACTAATTTGTTATAGTCTTTATTAACTCCTTTAGAACAAACCCATTTCTTAAAAAGGAACAGTTTCTCATTCCCAAACTCAGTTAACCCTTTGACTGTTTCAGGCCCCTCTCTGAAACTGTCATTCTATGTCGCTCAATTTTTGAAAAAAAAAAAAATTATTTTTTCTTATGAAATGATAGAGAATCTTTTCCCGATGGTAATGACACCAAAAGTTCGAAATTTGGTCGAAAACTCGTGGAATTATGCTCCCGCGAAGTTAGCGGTCTCGGCGACATATGCGTATCGGCGATTTCGCCGACTTTGAGCCCAATTTTCAGCCAATTCCATTGTTCCAGTTGACCAAACTCATAGCTATTTCTTTAGAACTCCATTTTATCTATCAGCTGAGCACAAGAAACCTCCCATTTACTAATTTGGACTACCCAAATATGGTGGTCAGAAATTGGCAATTTGGCCAATTTCACGCAAAATAAAAAAGATGCCAATTTCAAAATAGGGTCCAGAATAAACAAGGTAGACATTCGTGGCACTAAAATAACATATGCTCTGTTCATTAGTCACATCTCTAGGCCCCTTTTATATTATTATTGCTTTCTATTTTGATTTTTTTATTCATACAAAAAAACACAAAATTTACTGTTATGCAGACGACTGCATTATTGTAAAAATGGTATAAATAATATCAGTGCACTAGTGAAAGAATATTAGACTCCCCAGTTGATGTGTATTGGACGTGTGGTGTGATTTATTTACTCTTGAACATTGGTAAAAATCGAACATTTCCGCTACTTTGAGCTCAGTTTCAAGGTCGTTTTCATCGTAAATATAATGAAAATCATCTCTATTTCTGTAATATGTTTTCCATTTTATAACTAAGACCATGAAAACGCGAATACAACGATAAATACTATACGAAAATACACCTCAAAGTCGGCGTTTTATTCCAAAAAAACGTTCAGAGTTTTTTTTTTCTCATTACGCAATGTGTGCTGCAGGATTTTTTTTATGTGGTGCACACTGACCACACAGACCCATTCTCTCACATGTGGGCCTACCAGCTTTCTCCCACTTGATTTGAAGCCGCTAGAATTATTGAGTATATATACGTCAGAAACATTGGCTCGTAAGACGTATTTATACGTCGAAAACAGTCAAAGGGTTAAGGTCTGCCCATCCTGAAATTTTTGATTCCTAAACTTTTGTCTATATTTCTCAGGTATCATTTGGTAGGCAAGCAATACTTCCTCTTTAATCTTATCATAATCAGAAAAATCTTGCCCCTCCAGAGTCTCTACTCTCTGGAATCCTTTACCCACAAGTTGTGTGCGAACTAGGGTAGCCCACTTCTGTTTGGGCCATCCTTGCTCCAAAGCAGTCTTCTCAAAAAAAGAAAAATATCTATCTGGGTCACTCTCTGTAAACTTAGGGACAAAATTTGCAGCTTTAGTTATGTTAAAGTACTGCTCAGGCTCTTGTTCTGAACCTCCTAACTTCTGACGTTCTTCCTCCTTAGCTTTCATTAAGTTCATCTGAGCCTCTAGTACTGCTAATTTAAGTCTCATTCTCTCCATTTCCATATCACTTGGAGTAGGTGATCCCTCATGTTCACTGTTAACAGGCACGTTTACTGATGAATTATTACCTTCTTCCCTGAAGCCTAAAAAGTTTAAAGACTCATCTTCTGACATAGTTTTTATCTTTAAACACTTGCTTCCCTCTTACAGTATCAGTGGACAAAGTTTTCCTACAGGCACATAAAATAACACAAATTGAATGTAAACTATGCACATAGCACTTACCATAACCACAACAAAAATGTGTTGCTCAACCTTTCTCCCACCTTAGGAAAAAAACAACCTGTAAACTAATATATGAAAACAACACTTCCACTGACACCACCTTGGTAAATCTTCTACCAGAAACATGCAACTGTTATTACCCCATACCAGCACATATAGTTCAAAGAATGTTTTGAGTTATTTTAGCAGTCAAATAACTCTCCCGGTCAAGCTCCCACTTTACGTTGGTTTGTCCCTTATTACTTTGATAGTAAGGTTCTCACTACATGTTCTAGTGTGGGGTAGCTTTTTACTTAATGGCCTTATCTGTCTAGGGGTAATACTTACATCATGGCTGATCATCTTGAGTGTCTGATATCCTTTCACCAGCCCTCTTCACAGGTTATGTAAACTACTACTATAAAAAATATAACTGTATTCTCAATAGATATGTACAGAATATACAATTTCAGCCTCACACTTTAAAAACAAAGATCTACACACTCCATAGCTGTTCTCCCACATGGTGTATCTTATTAACTTTTGTCCTTCTCTCTTCTTGACATAACTCTGGGCTAACCAGTGTTTTGACACACTTTAGTCACCCTGGGTATGGTGGCCACAACTTAAATTATAAAAACTCACCCCTGGAGCACACATACTGCCCCAAAAGATAGAAGAAGGACCCAGAGATCCTGCCAGGTTGAAGGTCAGCCACAGAGAGAGAGAGTCAGAGAGGGAGAGAGAGAGAAGCCTAGCTAAGCTCCTCCCACCAAAACAAAAGACTATTGCCAAGCACAGTTCTCCAGTTACCACAATTCTACCACACCTTAATTTTACTTTTACAAAAAGAAATAACTTTATAAACTACTTATTTAAATTGTGTGTTTATGTGTCTATAGTATAACCTATTATATAGAGAAAAAGGCTTGACCCAGCTGCCTCTCAGTCATAAGGTTGATCAGCCCTTATGACATTTAGAACTGAGTCCCCATCAGTTCAATATAATTAGGTATTCCAGAGTAACTGTTACTTATAAATACATTTTGGGTCCTATAGCCCCATAACACTGGGTCAGGTGGAGAATGCTACATCTGATGATCTAACGAGTGGGGTTATAGAGTGCATAGTATACCGTTTATTTTCCAGTGAGGAGCATACTAAAATGGTAGTGGGTTTGTGTGAACCATCTTTGATATTGTTTTAATGTCACCTTTGCATCATTTATAGCATTTCTGGTGTATTTTTAAATGTTTATATAGCAGTGCTCTGTATACTGTAATAAGCAGAATAGAGGAAATCAGCTCTAACATATATTATATAGGTATGAATACTGGTCAAAGAGCCCGTCATAAGTCCGAGCCGTTGGTAAATGAGTATGTCACTAAGTGAGGAGAGGCTGTATTCCTTGAAAGACAGTCTGCCTCTGAAAAGTATCAAAGACTCATCAGTGATAAGGTTCTTGAAGGAATGAAAATGCACACCGAACTTCTGTTTCAGATACACAGTAACATCTCTAATCCTGTATAAAATATTGTTTCTGTCAGGCTTTGCTTTGTCTGAGAATTGTAGCATAAGAACATAAGAACATAAGAACGAAGGAACACTGCAGAAGGCCTACTGGCCCATGCGAGGCAGGTCCAAGTCTCCTACCGGTTTAAGCCAATGCACCCAACCTAGTCAGGTCAGGTCACATTGACTTAAGGGAGGAACATGGCAACCGACCTGGTAGCACAAGCTATCAGGTCTAACTCACACCCACCCACATCTACTCATGTATTTATATAACCTATTTTTAAAGCTACACAATGTTCTGGCCTCTATAACGGTACTTGGGAGTTTGTTCCACTCATCCACAACTCTATTACCAAACCAGTACTTTCCTATATCCTTCCTGAATCTGAATTTTTCCAACTTAAAACCATTGCTGCGAGTCCTGTCTAGGCTAGATATTTTCAGCACACTATTTACATCCCCTTTATTTATTCCTGTCTTCCATTTATACACCTCAATCATATCCCCCGTAATTCTACATCTTTCTAGAGAGTGCAGTTTCAGGGCCCTTAGTCTATCCTCATAGGGAAGGTTTCTGATACATGGGATCAACTTTGTCATCCTCCTTTGTACATTTTCCAGAGAATTTATATCCATTCTGTAATACGGTGACCAAAACTGTGCAGCATAATCTAAATGAGGCCTAACCAAGGATGTATAGAGTTGAAGAACAACCTGAGGACTCCTATTATTTATGCTCCTTGATATGAAGCCAAGAATTCTATTAGCTTTATTGCGAACACTTATGCACTGTTGTCTTGGTTTCAGATTACTGCTAACCAGAACTCCTAAATCTTTTTCACAATCCGTAATATTAAGATCTACATTATTTAGTTTATATGTGGCATGGTTATTGTCCTGTCCAACATTTAGAACTTTGCATTTGTCTATATTAAACTGCATCTGCCACTTCTCCGACCACTGCATCAGTCTATTCAAATCTTCCTGGAGTGCTTGAATGTCCTCGTCAGAATGAATTCGACGGCCTATTTTGGTGTCATCGGCAAACTTGCCGATGTCGCTCTTTATGCCCTCATCTATGTCGTTTATGTAGATTGTGAACAGCAGGGGGCCCAACACTGACCCCTGTGGAACACCGCATAGATAACAGTAGGCTAAATCTATTGACTGGATAATATTGCTGAAGATCAGGATACAAATTATTTGGTTAGTGGATTAGTATGATTGAATATTGTGCTTATACACATGTGGCATAAGCATTATTGTGACAAAGAAGAGATACATCTCAGCCACAGTTGTCTTCTTTCCCCAGTGTAGTTGTAACTGTGGCAAAACTTTTGTGTTTACCATCTTATACTCAAAGTATCTGTTAAGTTACCCTCACAATAATTTCCACTAGGGGTTGATCAAAAATTAGCTTAGAAAATTCAAGTTCATTGGCATTGTTCCCGAGGTTACGGTTGGGCAGGATTCCACTGTGAGTGTTGTCATGTTGATAGGGATTGGGCACAAAATTTTCATTTTGCTGCCCAGATGCAGTCTGGTACTGTAGTGGGTTCTGGATTTTAGTAGTTGCATGTTGTGGTAGTGTGGATAGTGAGGGCAGTTGTGGGTCATTGTGGTGTTGAGTGAGGGTAGTGGAGGTGGTCTTGGGTCATTGTGGCATTGAGTGTGGGTAGTGGAGGCAGTCGTGGGTCATTGTGGCGTTGAGTGTGGGTAGTGGAGGTGGTAGTGGGTCATTGTGGACTCTGTCTTCCAGCCTAGGCTGGCACTGGTGCCACGCACCTTGTTGTGCTACCACCTACTGCCGCATCTGGGGATGTCATTACAAGTGCTCTGTTACTCATCCCAGTTCATGAACTTGATCGTCATTATCACAATCTGTTATTGGTGTTAGGTCCCAGCATGTACTCCATTCCCTCAGAATAGCAATGGATACACTATCAGACTGTGGTGACAAATTGACACTTCACAATTGAATATTGTTCATCACTGTCACTACTAGATTGGTCATCGATTGCTAGGAAATTATAATCCATATCACTATCATTGCCACTACTCACATCTGAGCCTAGGCCATGGGAGAATATGAGAGTCATTTTATTCATGTCTTTAATAAACACACACCCTTTGACTGTTTCGGTCGTATATATACATCTTACAAGCCAATGTGTTTGACGTATATATACTCAAAAATTCTAGCGGCTTCAAATCAAGCGGGAGAAAGCTGGTAGGCCCACACGTGAGAGAATGGGTCTGTGTGGCTGTTACAAAAAACACGATTTCTAATAAGCATAGAGATCTCCAGTGAATACTAGAAAGGACTGCCCTTCTACCATCCAGCCTGTTACTGAGTTTTTGTAACAAGTAGTCAGTATCCTGGTCCAATTATCCATTAGAATTCAGTAAGAATTATTAGTGCTTCAGGATTACAACTTGTAGGCTACTAACTAGAGAAATTAAAATTTAATAAATTTATTAATAAAAAAGTCTAGAGGTATAAGATCAAAGTAAATTAAATTAATCAATTGAATATAATATAGAATACAAGCTCCTACACTTCTCTCGTGTACAGTAGTATTGTGCTGAAGGCACATATCACATTTATACGTCTTAAGTACCGTCTGGTACATTGTTAACATTTAATAACCTAATACATATATATACAAGTAAGTGTGTGTATGTGTGTAAGTGCTCTAAGTAGTTCGCTATGTCTCAGGACTCAACTAGACTTAAACCAGTGACTGACAAAGTCCTCACATCAACTAACTTCTTGACCACCTGGCAATCAGAACAGCTTGCTTGAACAATAAAACGACTGCTAAGTCCAATAGCAGTATAACAAGCAATTGCGACACAGAATCAGGATCAAGGAGATAATATAATGACACTAAGTAGGGACCATCAGCAGATCCTCCACAAAAGTCATGCTGTATAGCCCTTGTGGCTTAGCACTTCTTTTTGATTATAATAATAATCCACAAAAGTCACAAAACTCCCATACTACTGAATCTAAGTTCAGCATAAGAAAATCCCCAACTGTGACAGTACACAGATACCAGTACTAATTAGGTCAGAAGCTACAGCTCAGGACCTGAGTTGCTCAGAGTGTCTATGCGACACACAACCTCAGTACAACCTCGAAAATCACTAAGTCTAGACAATGTTCTGTGAACAGAGTTCTGCAGAACCAACAACAAGAAAGCGACAGAGACGATCTTCCAACAAGGGCCAATAAGGGAGAGTTAGGCACATCTTGTCAGGAATACGTCCAACCACCAAGAGAGTCTAGCCCAGACTGCCTACTCCAGGCAAGGTGTGAACACCCCCCCCCCTTCTGATCACATGATTTCTCCATGGACTGTTGCTGCCCAGCAACACCAAGGCTGGCAGAGTAACAAGCCACGAGCAATAATTACAGTAGTTAGACAATCAAGACTTGAACTATGAGCACTGAATAATATATATAAATGTTACATCCTACCTAATAATATAACTAAGTCAAATAATAATATAAAGCATTATATTTACAATTTAACTATTATCGCAAATATAAGCAATATAAAATTATATGAACAGGTAATATACATTATATACATTGTGACCCTTTCAGGGGTCGTAATATTCAATTCAATTCAATTCAAAGTTTATTCTCTATAAGGATTACAATGCTGAGTTTACCGAATTTGGTTATTGCGTGGTTTACGTGTAGTAAAATAATAATTACAGAGTGTACCACTAGAACACCTAGCATGGCTAGGCATTTCGGGCAGACTTAAATTAAATCTTAAGTTTAAAATATTACAAAATTATGAGAAATTTTGGTATTTTTGGCTAAGTGCTAAATACTAGTTTGTGGTTTGCAATGTAAATGCTTTTTTTTTTGGCACTATACATAGTTTCAGTATTGGGTATCACAACCCAACTTTTGATAGTTAAGTTTCATTTTTTAAATTTTGAGATTATATTTCGCTTATGGTCAAAGGGGTGGTGAGTGTAAGTGTTAACCACCAGGTGGTATTCGTGTAATTATTTGACAGAGTGTATCGGGGAGAAAGATGTTTTTGTGGTATTTTTTAAAGGGATAAAAGTGTCTGAGTTTTAGAATTTTCCCCGGGTGGGTGTTCAGTTTTGGGGCCCTTTGACTACATGAATTTTTGTAAAGGTTTAGTCGGAAGGGGGAAAATGTAAAGGAGTTTGTGTCGGGTGTTGTGCCTGGGGTTCTGTCCAACTATCAAGAAAGATTTTAAGTAAAGGTTAATAGGGAAATTTGGTCCTGTGATGTAGATTGCCGTAGTAAGTGTGGATGTACTGAACGGGGGAGTAAGTTTGATCATGAAGGTGGGGGGGGTGTTCCCGGGGATGGGATTAGTGTTATTCTTACTGGGCTTTTTGTTGGGTTATTATTGGCTTTAGGTGTGTTGCTGCAATTAAACCCCCAAGCCGATAGCATAGGGAGGTTGGATATATAAGTAAATGGTATGTGTGAGAAGGGCAGATTGGGCCGTAGTATCGTTCTTGGAGAGGACCCCAACCGTTTTGGATACTTTTTTGGTTATGTGTTGGATATGGGTGTTTGAAGTTAGGTAGTTGTGGGGGATACCCCTAGGAATTTCCCCTCATTTGCCTGGAAATTTTAGAGTTTTTGTCGATCTTAATGTTAATTTTGGCATCTCCTGCTTGTACCAAACATAATGTAGTGGGTTTTGTCGTGTTAAGCGTAAGTTATTGGCTGTCATCCAAAGTCGATATTTTGATCAGCTCCTCATTGACATGGGGTTGAGGGTGGGAAGTTTGGGGAGAGATAACTAAGTCGTGTCGTCAGCAAAGGAATGGGGTTTAGGTGTTGAGATAATTTGGAGATCATTGATGTATATGGGAAGAGCAGGGGCCAAGGACATTCCCCGCGGAACTAGTATCAAGTGGGCCCTGTTTGTTGTCTGGTTTTTTGGTGACTACTGATCCTTTGTAAGGTAAGATTTTAGATATGCAAGCTCATGGCCTCTTAACCATAAAGGTCAAGTTTGGAGTAGGAGCCGTGGTTTACTGTGTCAAAAGCTTTTCTTGGTCAATAAAAAAATTTCCCAGTGGTATTCCTTATTTTTCCCAAAGCTGTGTAAACGATCTAGCATTTTTTTTGTTCACGTAAGTGCTTTATTTTTCCCCGAAAACCAAATTGGGGGGGTTGAGTATTTTTTTGCCCTTATAAATGAAAATAGTTCCTGTGCACAAGTTTCTCAAAAGATTTTTGGGTAGAATGGTAAGTTTTTTTGGCCTATAGTTGTTTAAAAACTGTAGGGTCACCACCCTTTTTTATTGGTGTAACCCCTTTCCATCTTTAGTAGTTTCGGGAAGGGGTAGTTTTTAGTGACTTTTAAAAAATAATGAGATAGAAGCGAGAGGGCTGGGCCGTCTCTTGTACAATAATGGGGGGACATGAGACGACCCTGAGTTTTTTTAAGTGCTTTATAATCTCGGTGACTTGGGGTCAGTTGGAGCAAGTTGAAGGAATTGGGAAATTCCCCTCTGGTGTCCCCGGAGGGTATTGGACATGGGATTTTTTTGGCGAGTTAGAACTTTTGGTTGGAAAAAATGTTTTCTTGTTTGCTGTGTAGTGGGGTGCAGGGTGTTTTATTGGGTTTTGTTGGGCAAAAATTTTTTTGTTTTTTTTTGTTTGTGGGTCCTAGAATCTGAGAGAGTGTTTTCCCGGTCTTTTTTTATATTTTTTGTGTCAGTGAATTACTGGGGTGTTAGTTTTTTGGCTTTCTTTATTCTTTGGTGAGGACTGAGAAAAGTATTTAAGAATATCTTTGTGATTAGGCCCCCGTCTTATTGTTTTCATATTGGTGTTTTTTTCAATGGATTTCAGAATGGGTGGTTAGCCATGGGGAACCAACCTTTGTTTGTGATCTGTTTGTTTTTATGGACAAGTTTGTTGTTTTAGTTTAATTTAAATTGTTTAAAAAAAATGTTGTCCTCCAAACCATTGGCCCTTTGGGGGAAATTTTGTAGGCCAGTCAAAGTTTTCTAGGTTTTAGCTGTGAATTCCTTTTTTGAGGCTCTCATGGAGTCTAAATGAAACTTTGTTGTATTAAAATGGTGGTTTTCTATGTTTGTAGAGGAAGGTTGGGTAGTGGTCTGTAGTGCTATCTGTGATTATCCTATTTAAAGGGGGTTTTTATATTGGTCCATATGTGGTCTATTATGGTTGACCCTTTTTTCAGTGAGCCTGGTTGGTTTAGTTTTGTTGGTATGAGAAGTGTGTTGTTCTATTGTGATGAAATCAGTTACAGGCTGATCATATAGTTAGGCCAAGGTTGATGTTGAAGTTCTCCAGATAACGAGAAGGTGGTTATTCATTTGTCTGTTGTTAGTTAGTTCTTTAATTTCTCACTGAACTTTGGGGATGTTTGTATGGGGTATCCGGATAAATGGCCACCGATCGTTATAGTGCGTCTTAAGGTTTTTTACAGTAAATTAGAAAAATGTATTCTCCATATTCATCACTAAAGCAAGTGGTGCTAATACAAGATATTGGTTAGGTATAGATTGCAATACCCCCCCAACTTGGTTGGTCTGCAGTTGTGGATATGCTGTGTAATCCTGGATAGAGGGTTAGAATATCTGTTGTGTCCTGCTTAAGCCAGGTCTCAGTAAGAATTAATGCAGGAGAAGGGTGTCCTTTAGTGATTCATGGAGTGCACGGAGGTCATCATAGGGTTTGCTTAAGGACCTGATGTTTAGTTAGTACTGATTGACTTTTATTCATGTTTAGATAGTGCTGGCTTGTGATCTGTGTAGTAAAGGCAGCTACTTTCCAAATAGGTTTTGGTTGTGTGTCAGATAACTGTAGGTTTAATCAGGGTCAATGTGTTCAATCATTTCTAGGTTTAAATTATGGTTATTGTATCCTGAGTTTGTGTGTTGAAGTTTTAGTACTGATATCTGTAGGGGTGGAAGTTTGGAAAGTATATGCTAGAGTATTTTCGGTCATTGTAGGTATAGTCACTAATACACATAATGGAGTAGGTGTTGTTATGTGGTTGTGCGGGAATGAACTAAAGTACAACTAGGTATAAACTAATAATATTAAAAAACAAATTAAAAATAGAACAAGACTCTCACTTGTAAGTGCTTAAGGGCTAATATAATGACTTTGTGGAGTCTATGTTTTGAGCTAGAATGAAGCTATGTACAATAGTTTTAATCTAATAATTATAAAAATAAAATTTAAAAATAGCACCAGAACTCTCACTAGTAATTACCACTATGGTCTAATATAATGAATTTGGTATTGACTATGTATTGAGCTAGAAAGAGCTATAGTACAACTGAGTTTAATCTAATAATATAAAAAAGGCACAAGACTCTCAGTTGTAATTGCACTAAGGTCTTATATAAGTTGTTTACAAGAATTAGAGTATAACTAAATTTAAATTGACAAGATAAAATATACAAGTTAAGGTAGCAAAAGAATAAGAAAAAAAAAAGTAGAAAAAAAAAATTATATGAGGTAGTTGGTACTAGTTAGCAAAAGATAGTTAAGGGCCTTGAACAATAATATAATTGAAATATACACTAATTGCACACACAATATAGTCACTAAGATATGAAAACAATCTTAGAATAGGACTTATAATATAAACTTATAAAAATACTAGGTAGTAGGTTGGTAGACAGCAACCGCCCAAGGAGGTACTACCGTCCTGCCAAGTGAGTGTAAAACTGAAGCCTATAATTGTTTTACACGATGGTAGGATTGCTGGTGTCTTTCTTTTTCTGTCTCATACACATGCAAGATTTCAGGCATGTCTTGCTACTTCTACTTACACTGAGGTCACACTACACATACATGTACAAGCATATATATACACACACCCCTTTGGGTTTTCTTCTATTTTCTTTCTAGTTCTTGTTCTTGTTTATTTCCTCTTACCTCCATGGGAAGTGGGAACAGAATTCTTCCTCCGTAAGCATGTGTGTTGTAAAGAGGCGACTAAAATGCCGGGGGCAAGGGGTAGTAACCCCTTCATACTGTATATATTATAAATGTAAAGGAGAAACTTTCTTTTTTCCTTTTGGCCCACCCGCCTCGGTGGGAACGTGCCGGTGTGTTGAAAGAAAGTAAAAAAATACAAATTGAAATGGTACTGTTAATGGCAATAACCTGCACTAGGGTCTGGTATATGTTGTTGGCAGGATCAAGAGTATAACTAGATTTAAATTGACAAAATAAAATTCACAAATTAGATAGTACCAAAAGAAATAATAAGTAAAAATAACATGCAATGTCTTGGTTATAATATGAGAGTAAGATGGTAGACAGGTACACAGGTACAAAAGGAAATATAAAGGTGGAGTTGAATATACAAACTTGGATATTTGGCAACAAAATGTTATGGGAAGCTAAAATAATGATTAATGTACAAAAGTAAATTGATTGGTAGTAAATATGGTGTTTAATAAAATTTTAGTAAGTAATAATGATTACAAAACAAGTTAAAATAAGGTTAAGGTAATTAGACAAGTAATGGTTATTAAATGATGTCAAAAATGTTAAGAGTAAATTGTATTTATAGTAAAAATGGTAATTATTAATTGTAGTAAGATAATTATCAATTGATAGTACAGGAGGGCCCCACTTCTCATGGCAGGTTTGGTGCCATGGCTTACCGCGTAAAGCGGAAAACCCGGCCGTAAAGTGGAACACCCTTTTTTTCCACTTATAAATGCATACAAACACTAGATAACAAGTTTACACTAACATATATTAAGTTAGCAATAGAACCAGGCATCAAAAAACAATAAAAAAGTACAATACACACATAGTGCACTCATTACTTACCTTAAAATATTTATAGTCTTAATCTAGGGTGAGACAAGTAGTATTTATTGTAAGAAATGTGTGGTATGTATGGTAATAGCCAGGCTACTTACTAGGCCACCCCACCACACATACTATTCTATGTATTTAAGCATCTCAGAGCGATAAAATGTTTATACAGTTCACTCTTACTTACCTTAAAATATTTGTAGTCTTAATGTAGGGTCAGGAGTAAAGTTAAGTGAGATAAAACGAATAAATGAGAGAGAGAAAGAGTGAGTACATGAGAGGGGACAGGCGCAGAGTATGTAAACAAACCGGACGAACGTAAGTTTTGTAAACAACGAAGTGTACAACGTTCTGGTTTGTGTTCAAGTTACATTGTGTACGAGGTTGCCCCCCCCCCCCCCCCCCCCCCCCCCCCCCCCCCCCCCCCTTTTCTCTCACCCAATTGATACGGTAGAATTAAATAAAGAAGATACACTCCCATTCTCTTGTAACATCATTTGAGAAGAAATGGAAGCTCTGGAGTTGAAGGCAATGGAAATAAGTCACACTGACTTTTTTGGGTTATCCTAGGTTCTCTACACGTTGTTGTTTATGTATTGGATAATCTTATGTAACTGTATTTGTGTTATACCTGACTAAACTTACTTACATATGAAAGGAATAATTTTCTTACAGCTTACCCCAGTAAAAACATTTTCTTTCTTATGTTAGATTAGAGAAAATGTTATTCTTGCCGTCACTTGTACAAGTTATGTGTGCTCCCACATCTTATATGTATGTTTATTTATTCTATTGTGGGGTGTATTATTTATTTCATCTTTTTTATGTTATGTATCGTGTTAATTTTAAAAATTTTGAAAAAAAAAATATCATGGATGGATTAATGAAAATGTGTATATTAACATATATACGACATTTAAATGAGACTCGGTGAGTATTGTTATTATTATTATATTTCTAATTATGGCGTCACTTGTGCAAGTCGTCTGCTACCACATCTCATATTTATGTTTATTTATTCTACTGTGGGGTGTATTTATCTTATTTATATGTTATGCATCGTGTTTATTATATAATTTTGAAAAAAATATCATGGTGGATTAATGAAAATGTGTATATTACCGTAATATACGACATTTAATGAGACTCGGTGAGGTTTGTTATTATTATTATCATTTCATAATATGGCATCACTTGTGCAAGTCGTATGCTACCACATCTCATTAATTTATGTTTATTTATTAATACTGAGGGGGGTACTATTTATTCTTATTTATATGTTATGCATCGTGTTTATTATATAATTTGAAAAAAAATATTCATGGATGGATTAATGAAAATGTGTATATTTAAGTAATATACGAATGTAAATGACTCGTCTGATTATTATTATCTTTACTATTTGACGTTGGAGACATAAGCACTTACAAATTTTAATGTGTACCTGCATGCCAGCACAGTATGTAAGTTTATTTAGGTTCAGGTATATACATAAGTATAATTATCAGAGTATATATAAAATATGAAATAACTTTTAAACATTGAAATTTTGGAGTTTCCAGACAAATGGAGAAGAGAACTTTGTGCTTACTGAGCTCATGGAGATGTAAAACAAAACTAGGGTGGGGCACGGTGAACCGTATTAGAAAGTCAGGGTGGGGGAGCCGTTTTCCGTTTTATAGCGAGTTTTGGTCATAATTTGAAATGTCACGTATTGGCGAACGCGTTAAGTGAAAACGCCATTTTAAAGCGGGGGCCTTCCTGTATTTAGAAACAAAATCTGGAGGTAGTAATATGGACAGAGAAATTAATCGACTCAGCTATTATTTAAGCAAACAATAGTAAATAAGAAAATTGAAATTAAGGTGACTGTATGCTTACTAGTAAAATCACAAAAAGAGGTAGTTGATTATTTAATTACTAAGAGATTGTTTTTACTATGAAATTTGAACAATGAATGGAGCAAAACATACACCTACACTACGTAGGCTTTTAGGTTGGACATTTAGTTATCTCTGTAAGGATCAGAATCTGAGAAATCGTGATTTGGTGATAGATCCATTTCTCGTTCGTATCTTGTGTCAAGTTGGCCTTCATTGTTTTCTTAACTAGAATTTTCCATCCCGTTGTGAAGCATTGCTGTATTGTGTCATATTCTCCCGCTTAAAAGTTTTCTGACTTATTACAGGATGTTCTGACGTTTTTGGTAAAGACACTGTTTATGTATACCCTTTCTTTACTTTAATAGATGCAATAATTTGATTTTTTTTCCTGTCAAGTGAGTGGAATCTAAGCATTACACTTTTTTACCATGGGATCCTATTAACCTGGCTTTCTTTATTTCTGATCCCCCCCTTGGTACAATAACACTTGTTTGTTCCTTTATGATCTGGAGAGTAAATTCTTTACTGTTTGTTGGTTCATATCACTGGATATAATGTGGGCTGTTAACTATTATGCGTCCGATGTTTATCTTGCTCAGTTTTATCTTCTTGGAGAGCAAGTAGTCATGAACTGGTTATCTAAGTTGTTCTTCAATTCTTTTACTGCTTCTTCAACTTTGTATTTAAGAGATATATTTTGTTTATGTATGGCTGTCTTTCGACTGTTGGATGGTCTTGCACAGTTAGTTCATTCTGGGTTGATAACTTTTGTTCAAGACTGAGGATTGTGTTCTCGAGTTGTGTCTCCTGGTTGTCTTGTTTTGTTAGTGTCTCTCGAAGAATTCATATTTTTCAATAACTAAGGTGGAGGTGCATGATTTAGGGTATTGGATCGATGGTCATACCTGAGAGACTACTGGTAGGGTTGATCCGGGAAGGGGAGGGGGTGGATGGGTCGGGTGGCAGCCATGTTTGTGGTATGTTGTTGTGGTGTAGCCTTGAGCGGTGGTGAGTGGGGTGGGGGGTTGCTGGGCGGCGTCCTCCTGGCTACACTTGTTGAATAGATGATTTTTCGGTGTTTTTTGATGGCCTTGGTGCTGTTTCCTCTTAGATTGCAGCCTTCTAATACTACAGGAATTGGTTGTAGTTAAGAAGTTGTAATTATACCCAAAAGCTTAGGGTTACGTTGGTTCCGGCTGGCCATGGGGTGTTGCTTTCGGTTTGTGGGCAGTCTTCCTTTGATCTCTATATTTTCTGATTTGTAGGTTTCACTGTTGTAATCTTTGGTCATTCGGGGATGCTACGGTTGGGTAGTGCAGTTTTGCTTGTAACTAGGTCATCATAGGAGCATTGGTGGCTCTGATACGTTGGAGAAAAAGTACGGAGCTTGGAGGTCGCTGCTGCCGCTGCCGCTGCCACTGAGTCGATGCACAGTATAAAAAAAAATCCTGCAGCAAAGCAGTGCATAATGAGGAAAAAAAAACTCCGACCGTGTTTTTGTGGATTAAAAATGCGAATTTGTGGTGTATTTTGTATAGTTTTTATGGTTTATTTTTGTTTTTCGTAGTCACATTTGATAGAATGAAAAATATTATCAAAATGAGGTGATTTTCATTGTTTTTACTATGAAAAGGACCTTTAAATGGAGCTCAACGCCCTAGGGGAATTTTGATTTTTGCCAATGTTCAAGGGTAAAACAAATGGCATCATGTGCATAAATGTTCAAGCTAGCCATTCTATTATGCAGTCATGAATGGGCTGACATTTTTATCAAATTATTACAAATATTTGCAGATAGTTGCATAACATTAAATCTTCTATTTTTTGTTTGTATAATAATTCAAAATAGAAAGGAAGAGTAATATCAGAGGGGCCTGGAGATGTAACTGATGAACAAAGAAAATGTTATTTTAGAGTCAGGAATATCTGCGTTGTTCATCTTGGACCCTGTTTTGAAATTGGCATATTTTTTATTTTATGTGAAATTGGCCAAATTTCCAATTTCTGACCACTTCATTGGGTAGTTGAAATCAGTAAATGGGCAGTTTCTTGTACTCAGTGGAGTTCTAAAGAAATAACTATGAGTTTGGTCAACTGGAACAATGGAATTAGCCAAAAATAGGGTTCAAAGTGGGCAAAATTGCCTATTCGTAAATATCGCCGAGGTCGCTAACCTCACGAGAGCGTAATTCCATGAGTTTTCCATCAAATTTTGTACTTTTGGTGTCATTACCATTGGGAAAAGATTCTCTGTCATTTCATAAGAATTTTTTTTTTTTTTTTTTTTTTCAAATATTTTGTGACACCAAGAGACACCTCAGGATTTGGGGCTGTGACAATCAAAGGGTTAAAGGGAGTAATTGTTGCATGGAATTAGAGGTTTCCAGGGGTTCTTGTTATCAATGTATCATTCAGTGCTTGGCTGTGATAGTTTACTAATGATTGTTTTTACACCACTACTGCCTGTTGCCATTACTGTATGTCTGATTACATACCAAGTAAGAGAGTGAGAATGTCCTTTGCTATCACCATAGATTTTCTCACTATTCATCTATGTCTATGCTCGATTTAGAAGAAAAAATATTCAGTTATCAATCTAGAGAGTGCTCTGTCAGCCCATGCCCTTCCTGGCTCCTTTTCTTTTTCAGTGGTGGAACACTAAGTCCAGAAGGAAGAGTTCTGTGTGACACAGTTACCAAGTATTCCATAGAAAATGGGCATGCATTCCTTCCAGAGGAAAAATGAATATTGATAACATAAAACCTGGGATTATTATTTCTTCGTTACGAATTTCTTGTTTTTCTTGTAAAAGCACTCAGACTTTCACTTTTATTTTTTCTTCTTAGTGCCACAAGTATTACAAGTATTTCACTTTTTTCAGCACACAGGCAGGGTGACCTAAAAAGAAAAATGAAAGTTTTTCTTTTTAAATTTAGTGATTTATACAGGAGAAAGGGTTACTACCCCCTTGCTCCTGGCATTTTAATCACCTCTTACCACACACATGGCTTATGGAAGAAGAATTCCATTCCACTTCTCTATGGAGAGTTTCATTTTTATGCCATGGTTAATAGTATCCAGAGACAAGACAAGGTTGGATAAAGAGAAAAATTGATGCCCTACTTGCTTGTTGGAACATGAAAAATTAAATACCAAAACACTGCAGGCCAATGTTGTGTACTTGGGTAAGACGTGTTATGGGGCATTTATCATGTTTTATGGATGCTACAAGCATTCCTGGGTGATGAAAGTACAGTGCAGCACTCTGAAGGAGGGGTGTTAGTGTTGAATTTTATAACTTTGGTGTTGTAGCATGCCTTTGGCAAGACAGTGATTGGACCGTGAATGATGAAAGTTTTTATTTTCGGGCCAACCCGGCCTTGGTGGGAAACGGTCAATGTGTTAGTAAATAAAAATAAATAAACTTGTAAACACTTCTTTCATGCGAGTGTAATGCGTGCAGAGGGGGGACGTCCGCCCCCGGGTTGGTGAATTTGCTTTACATGATAAACATATATAAATGAACTCAATATGATGATGAAGAATATATTTGGCATGATTTTATCACAGTGATAAAACTTTCAAAAATGAGAATAAGAATTCGTCTTGAAAATACAACAGAATTGTACGTATATAAAATCCCAACTTTCTATACAGCTTGAGATTCCAAACAGAGAAGCAGTTTGGTTTTCATATAGTTATTTTACTTGTTTCTCTCTTCAGCATTAAGTTTGCAAGAGATTCATGATTCATATCCATACTTGATAAGAGTTAAAATTGTAAACAGGTTTTGTTGAGGATTAAGACACATGTGTAACAGTTGGGTCTCTTTATTGATGAAACATTTCGCCTACACAGTAGGCTTCTTCAGTCAAATACAGAGGCAAGCAGTAGTAATGAAATAAAAATGATGTAATCAATCCACCAATCTTTGAGAAAAAGTATTTGAGGTGGTCAGTGCCTCAGCCTAGAGGAGAGTTCAGCTCCATGAGCAGGGATTGAACCATGGACACTCAGTGTGTGAGGGCAAGGTATTGCCAACCAGGCATGGAACACGCCAAACTGAGCCACAATGGTCCCTTGAGTGCTACGATATTAATCTCATTCCAGAAGACTGTAATCATATTCCAAAATATCGTAACTCATACCCCAAGGTACTACATGGTTTTACAGTAATTTGTTCAAGATGCAAAACCAATCCAACCTGCCCTTAGATAACTGCCTTGTTTAAAAACCACTGTCTTTTCTGAGGATAAAACATGCTTCGAAATGAAAATATTCAAAGGCACTCAGACAGACAGGGAGGCAGCCAGGCAGGAAGGACGGTAGACAGACAGACAGGGAAGGCAGCCAGGCAGGCAAGGAGGTAGACAGACAGACGGGAGGCAGCCAGGCAGGCAAGGACGGGTAGACAGACCGACAGACAGGGAGGAAGCCAGGAAGGCAGGGCAAGCAAGCAGATTGATTTAAGGATTGTAGATTATAATTACACTTGATGTCCCTGATCCTATGTCTGGTACTGTATGATCTCCATCACTCCCAACACCATCTTTCCCTACCCCACCATCACACCCTCCATCTTTCTCACTTAAGACCAGACAAACCAGGCAGACCACAGCATGGATCAGAGCAGGATAGGGCAAGGAAGAGAGGTAGACAAGGCCAAACAGATTGGTAAGAATATAGACTTAATGTTAACAACTATCCACCTTCTTCGTCAGGTACAGGTTAGTCTCCCTACCTCCCCTCACACTTCTCCTCCAGCATCCCTCCATCATCACTTAAGACTTTTTATCACTCTGTCTTGTCTCAGGCTGAGGGGGGGGGGGGTGGGGGGGGGACCACCCATGCCTGCATTCATTGTACATATATTGTATCTCCAATTTTTCATTGACAACTTAAAAAACTAAAATTTCTTTTGAGGGCAAAACTGTAACTTAAAACTATCGTAATTGCAGGGACACTGTACTTGAGGCATCATTCTGATAGTAAACAATAAGTGCCAACACATCCATAATCCTGGTTAATGATTCTTTTTAATGTTTCATTTGTTGTGAGAATGTGTAGCTTCTTCTCTTCTGAGCTGTAAGGTTAGATCAGAGTCCATAACAAAGTATGGTAGTTGAGATTCGTAGCTCAGATATTCTCTGGGCCGATGTTTTTCACCTTTTATTGTGCTTATTGTTTTTCTGCCGTACAAGGCCTCACATACCTTGGCCCAAAGCCTTCATCCTTCTCAGGGATTGCTTAATGGAGGTTTGGTGATTGACATTTATTGGCAATGCTGCCCACCCCCATGGCAGTGCCAGAACTATTGAGTATTGAACTGTAGTGAAGTACTGTACTTGTACTGATGTTAACTTCTGAATCACATCTTGACTGCGTAGGCAAAATTTTTTGCTGGTTAGTGGCGAGAAAGCATGTTGCAGGATAAGCTTTTATTGGGATGTTCACCAAGCCTTTATCAAGTCATAACCTGGAGCTTTTATGAAATGTTTCACTCAGAGCTTTATCAGCTTCAGTCACTCTGTTCTTACTACTGTGGGGTCAACTTGTCCACACCCTTATCAGCACCCAACGAAGTAGGTGCACTATGCTTCTACCCTCTCTTGTCTGGTTGAAAGACATGATGTAGCTTGTCTTATTGTACCCTCATTTCTTCTCGTGTGTAGCCCCCAACTGCTCCTGTTTACTAATGTAGTCAAGATGTCTCAGCCAGCCACCAGTGAATTGTAGGGCCGGCTCTACCACTCAAAACTTCCTGCCCAACAACAAAACAGGTGATTGACGTACAAATCAGAGGGGGACGTCCATCAGATGCCTGATTGTTACGATTGTGAGTGTGTGTGTCGTGTAGTGCGTGTGTGTATGTGTAGTGTGTGTGTGTATGTGTGTGTGTATACTCACTTATTTGTGTTTGCAGTGTCGAGCCATAGCTCCTGGCCCCGCCTCTTCACTGAATGCTACTAGGTCCTCTCTCTCCCTGCTCCATAAGCTTTATCATACCTCGCCTTAAAACTATGTAGGTTCCCGCCTCCACTAATTCACATTCTAGGCTATTCCACGGATTGACTACTCTATGACTGAAGAAATACTTCCTAACAACCCTTTGATTCATCTGAGTCTTCAACTTCAATTGTGACCTCTTGTGTCCTGTGGTCCCATCGCTGAACATCTGTCTTTGTCCACCTTGTCTATTCTGTGCAGTATTTTGTATGTCGTTATCATGTCTCCCCTGACCCTCCTGGCATCCAGTGTCGATCAGGCCAATTTCCCTCACCTTTCTTCGTTTAGGACAATCCCCGTAGCTCTGGGACTAGTCTTGTTGCAATACCTTTGCACTTTCTCTAAATTTCTTGACGTGCTAGATGTAGGTGTGGATTCCAAACTGGTTGCTGCATACTCCAGGTAGGCCTAGACATAAATTGGTTACAGAGTCTTGAACGGACTCCTTACTGATGTATCGGAATGCTATCCGTAGGTTTGCCAGGCGCCCCGTATGCTGCAGCAGTTATCTGATGGTTGTGCGGCCTCGGAGATATGTTCTTGTTATACTCACCCCAGATCTTTTTTCTTGAGTGAGTTTGCAGACTTTGGCCATCTAAAACTATATTGTGTCTGCGGTCTTCTTTGTCCCTTCCCAATCTTCAATGACTTTTGCATTTGGCCGGGTTAAACTCAGGAGCCAGTTAGCTGACCCCCAAGGGCTTGTAGCCTGTCCAGGTTGCTTTGTAGTCCTGCCTGATCCTCATCCGAGGTTTTGATTCTTCTCAATAACTTCACATCGTCCGCAAACAAGGACACTTTCTGGTCTATTCGCTACCGTTTTATGTCATTCACAAATACCAAGAACAGCACAGGTCCTGGTGATGACCCCTGTGAAACCCGTTGTCACCAGACGCCCACTTTGACACTCGTCACGTACCATGATCGTTGTTGCCTCCCTGTAAGGTATTCTCTTATCCATGGCAGAATGCCTTTTCCTGTTATGTGTGCCTGATCCTCTAGCTTTTGCAGTAACTCTTGTGAGGAAATGTTCGAAGGGCCTTCTTGCAGTCCAAAAAAATGCAGTCGATCCACCCCTCTCTCTCTTGTTCTTATTCTGTACCTTGTCATAAAACTCTAATAGGTGTTGTGACACAGGAATTTTCCCTCCCTGAAACCATGCTGGTTGTCAATTATAACTTGTTCTTTCCAGGATGCTCCACCACTCTCCTCCTGATGATCTTCTCCATGACCTTGCATACTATTACACGTTAAGTGATTCAGGTCGGTAGTTTAGTGCCTCATGTCTGCTCCTTTTTAAAAAATTGGGACTACATTTGCCATCTTCCATACCTGGGGGTTGCCCAGATTCAAATGATGTGTTGGAAGATCTTTGTCAAGGGTACACACAATGTCTCTGCTTCCCTCTTTAAGGACCACAGAGAGATGTTGTCTGGGTCCACCGCATTGAGGTGTCAAGTTTGCATAGCAGCTTCTTCACCCCTCCTTGGTTATATGTACCCTCATGCAGCACTTGCTGGTTGCACCCCCCCTGCTCTGATTTCTGGATGTCCTACTGTTTCCCAGGTAAATACTTCTTTACAAACTTGTGTTGAGCTCCTGACATACCTCACGGTCGTTTTTGTGAATTCCCATTCACCCTTCCTCAGTCTGATTACCTGGTCCTTGATTGTTGTTTTCCTCCTGATGTGGCTGTACAACAGTTCGGAATCAGTCTTGACTTTCGGTGCTATGTCATTTTCGTATTGCTTGCTGAGCCTCCCTTTTATCTGTGCATTTATTCGTTTCTGGCTCGTCGGCTAATCCCTATTTCCTGTGTTCTCTGTCTTCTGTACTTTTCCATTTCTAGTACACTAGGTTTTTGCCTCCCTAACTTGGGTGACCAAGGACTCGTTTGGTTTCTTCCCATTATTTCTGTTTCCCTTGGGGAACAAACCTCTCCTTCTTCCTCCTTGCATTTTGTTGCCACATAGTCCATCATTTCTTGTACTGGTTTTCCTGGTTCAGTTCCCTCTCCCATGAATGTCTTGAGGAAGTTCCTCAAAGCACTGAGTAGTTTCCCCCCTTTTGTAGTTTGGTTTTCCCACCCTATTTCTGTGCTTCTCGCACTTGGGAGCTCAAACTATGTAGTTGAAGGCACAGAACACATGATCCACAGCTCCCAGGGGCCATTCATACATGATATCCTCATGTCAGAACTACTCAAGGTGAATTACAGGTTCAGTCTTTGCTGGTTCATCCTCTCCTCTCTCTCTGGTAGTGTCTTCTAACTTGTTGATGCATGAGGTTTTTCCTGTACCAAATCCATCATCTTGGCTCTCCATATGTTTCGGGGACCCCATGGGGCTCCAGGTTTTCCAGTCAATCTCCTTGTATTGGAAATTACCCATAACTAGTTACTTTGCTCCCCCCATGTGTGCTCTCCTGGCCACCTCGGCTAGTTGTGTCGACCATTGCTCTGTGCTCTCATCGTATTATATTCTTCTCTAGGCCTCCTGCAGTTCTGTGGTGGGTTGTACATTACTGCAATTATCACCTTATGTCCCTCAGACTGGATTGTTCTACTAAGTAGTCCCTTTCGCCCATGCATCCATTCCTTCCATTTTTTCAACCCACAATGGTTTTTAACGAGCAGGTGCAACTCTCCTCCCCTCTCCTCCCTCTGTCTTTCCTGAGGATTTGGATAATCCGGTTGGAAAGATTGAATCTGTTATTATTCCTGGTGAGTTTTGTTTCTGTGAGTGATATTATGTCTGGGGATGTCTCCTTGATTCTTTCGTGCCACTCCTATACTTATTTGTTATTCCATCTGCATTTGTATATCACACTTCAACTTCTTTTCTAAGATTGTTGGTCTGGAGGTGGATTGGGGTTGGGGAAGTGGGAGACCTGATAAGGAAGATGGGTGTTTGCTGTGGGGGTGGAGTTTGTAATGCAGTGGGTGGGGGCATTGGATTGTTTATTTGCTGTGGGGGGGGAGTTTGTAATGCAGTGGGTGGGGGCATTGGTTGTTTAGAGTGTTTGGTTGCACTGGGGTTGAACTGGTTGAGAGGCTTCTGTAGGAAGTTGTGAGGGAGGCCTGCATTTGATTTTCCCTGTGTCTGGGGGATCTCCTGTAGGTTTCTCCATCCCCTCTCTTTCCTCCTTTCGACTTTGTACCATATCTCTCTGTTTCTGCTTTCTGCTTGTGTTCTGTCGCGGTCGAGTACACCTTCTGTATGCCGGCATGTCCTTAATCGTGCTTTCTCTGCAGGATCCGGTTCCGAGGTCGGATTCTGCCTTGAGGTCATTTCACAGGCCGGGTTCCTCTTTTTTTACATACCCCCTATTCTCCAAAATTTTCCAGCTGGCGTCATGTCTCGTCTTCTCCTATTGCTTTCATGATTCTTTCAATTGCTTTTTTTCCCCTTGTTTTCTGGCTTTCATATGTTTCCCTTCAACTTCCTGAGCCATACACAAAGACTGACCTCACCTTTCATTCTTCCACTGCATATCCCTGTGTATCCTCTCATTCAATTTGATTTTCCTCCATTGCAGCTTTTCCTTTCTTCAGTTTCACTAGCTAATGTAACTTGGGCTCAGTGGCCTCCATCATCTTTCCCTCTCGGCTTTCCTGGGCTCTGCTGTGGTCTGTTAGGTACACATATAGCCTTAGGTCTTTCATTTACTACAGTCTCCACTGATTTGAGCTTCAACATGCTGCTTTGCTCCTTGTTTCCTACAGTCCCCTTATATGTGACTGAGGTAGCAGTCTCGTTGTCAATCCCAAAATGTTCATTTAGTTCTTTAGGCTGTTTCAATTTTTCAGTTCCTCTTCTAAAACTCTGTATCCTGGCCTCTGCTGCTTTGACTTGCACCTCCCACTTCCTGCTTTCCATGTCTATCTTACTCTCTTCATTCTCATGCTAATTTCTTCTAGTTTCTTTCCCATTTCATGTTCCGTTTTGTGAGCTCTGCTGCCCCAAATCTTCCTTTGCAGTTTCCTCCTCCTGTCCCATTGGTTTTTCTGTTGCTCTCTGGGCAACCCATTTTTGTTTTATCCTGATTGCCTCGAGTGGAAACTATGTAATATCTGTATGTTAGGTTAGTATTGTGTTTGTCAGAGTGTTGGGGGGGGGGGGAGGTAGAGAAGGAACTGTGGCTATGTGGGAGATTAGTGGGAAGGGGGAGTGGGAAGTGAGATGAAGCAGTGGCTGTGAGTGGGAGAGGGAGAGGGGGAAGGAGGGAGAGGTGGGAAGGGGGAGGGTGAAAGACGGAGGGGAGGGGAGGGATCAGGTGAAGGATTGAGATGTCGGGTAGGGGGAGGGGTCAGGGAGTGTGTATGTGTTGAGATGGCAATGGTGTGATGATGTGTGTGGGGGGGGGGGGGTGTGTGGGGGGTGTGTGGGTGTGTGTGTGGGCCCTGTGGGAGGTGTGTGGTGGTGTGTGGGGGTGTGTGTGGATGTGTGTGGGGGTGTGTGGGTGTGTTGCTGTGGGGGGTGTGAGTGTGGTGGGTGTACGGGTGGTTCGTGCGCACACTATGCTACGCTACTCTTTTGAAGATCATAAAAATTTTTTCACAATCAATTCCTATTAATATCACTAATATTATACTATATATTATTAATTGTGTACACTTGTGTTTGTGTGGACAACTTGTGTTTGTGTGTACACTTTGTGTTTTGTGTGTACACTTGTGTTTGTGATGTCGTGCTGTGTGTGTGTTTACTAGCTTGTCGTTCTTTGAAAAAGAGGGGGGGTCACGTTAACCAATATTTGTTATTGTTCTTGGTTCACCGGTACTCTCCGGCCGATTCCGCACACTACGTACTTTACTTTTTGAAGATTTATAGGATTATTTTTTCCACTTCCAATTCCTTATTAATTTATACTATATGACAGGATGGATAATGAGAACCTTCAAAAACTAGGGAGCCAAGCCCATGATGACATCTTCAGGTCACTTTGTTCTATCTAGGCTGGAATATTGCCCTGCCACTCTAACAGCACCTTTCCAAGGGCAGGTGAATTGCCGACCTGAAGAAATGTAAGAGAACTTTCACGGCGCGCCATAACGGAGATAAAACACCTCAATTTACTGGGAGCGCTTGAGTTTCTAAACCTGTATTCACCTGGAACGAAGGAGGGAGAGGATAAATGATTATATACACCTGGAAATCCTTAGAGGACTAGTACCGAACTTGCACACGAAAATCACTCAATAGCGAAAGCAAAAGAATTGGCAGCGAATGCACCTATCCCCCCAATGAAAAGCAGGGGTGTCATAGCACGTTAAGCAGACCTACAATATGTGTCAGGGGCCCCGAGGACTGTTCAACTGCACTCCCAGCACACATAAGGGGGATTACCAACAGACCCCTGGCAGTCTTCAAGTTGGCACTGGACAAGCACTAAAGTCAGGTCCTGATCAGCGGGATTTGTGGCTCGTACGTTTGGTTTGCGTGCAGACAGCAGTAACAGCCTGGTTGATCAGGCGCTGATCCAACAGGAGGCCTGGTCAATGACCGGGCCGCTGGGGGCCTGCTGTTGACCCCGAAACTCTCTCCAGGTTTAAATCCAGATATGTGTGATGTGTGTGTGTGTGTGTGTGTGTGTGTGTGTGTGTGTGTGTGTGTGTGTGTGTGTTGTGTGTGTGTGTGTGTGTATGTGTGTGTGTGTGTGTGCGTGTGTGTGTGTGTGTTCGTTGTTGTGTGTGTGGTGTGTGCGTGTGCTGTGCTGTGTGTGATTGTGTGTGTATGTGTGTGTGTGTGTGTGCCTGTGTGTGTGTACTCACCTATTTGTACTCACCTTTTGTGGGTGCAGGAGTCGGGGGGGGGAGTCCACAGCTCCTGGCCCGCCCTTCTTCGCTGCTTGCTACTAGGTTCCTCTCTCCCTGCCAATGAGCTCTTATCATACCTCGCCTTAAAACTATGTATGGTTCCTGGCCTCCACCACAATCACTTGTCTAGGCTATTCCATGCGCCTGACTACTCTGTGACTGAAGAAATACTTCCTAACATCCCTTTGATTCATTGAGTCTTCAACTTCAATGGTGACCTCTTGTTGTCTGTGTCCCAATCTCTGGAACATCCCGTCTTTGTCACCTCGTCTATTCCGTGCAGTATTTTATATGTCGTTATTCATGTTACCCTGACCCTCCTGGCCTCCAGTGTCGTCAGGCGATTTCCCTCAACCTTTCTTCATAGGACAATCCCCGTAGCTCTGGGACTAGTCTTGTTGCAAACCTTTGCACTTCTCTAATTCTTGACGTGCTTGACTGGGTGTGGATATCCAAGCTGGTGCTGCATACTCCAGTATGGGCCTGACGTAGATGGTTGTACAGAGTCTTAACGAATCCTTACTGAGGTATCGGACGCTATCCTTAGGTTTGCCAGGCGCCCGTATGCTGCAGCAGTTATCTGATTGATGTGCACCCAGGGATATGATCGGTGTTATACTCACCCCTAGATTCTTTTTCCTTTAGTGAGGTTTTGCAGTCTTTGGCCATCTAATCTAAAAACTATATTGTTTCTGCGGTCTTCTTTGCCCTTCCCAATCTTCATGGACTTGCATTTGGCAGGGTTAAAAGTCAAGGGAGCCAGTTGCTGGACCAGGCTTGTAGCCTGTCCAGGATCTCTTTGTTGTCCTGCCTGATCCTCGTCCGATTCGTATTCTTCTTCATTAACTTCACATCGTCTGCCAAACAAGGACACTTTGAGTCTATCCCTTCCGTTATGTCGTTCAGTTATACCAGAACAGCAACCCAGTCCTAGACTGACCCCTGTGGAACCCCGCTTGTCACAGGCGCCCACTCTGACACCTCGTCGCGTACCATGACTCGGTTGTTTCCTCCCCTTGTCGATATTCTCTGATCCATTGCAGTGCCTTTCCTGTTTATGGTGCCTGGTCCTCTAGCTTTTGCAGTAACCTCTTGTGAGGAACTGTGTCGAAATGCCTTCTTGCAGTCGAAAAAATACGCAGTCGATCACCCTCTCTCTTTGTCTTACTTCTGTCACCTTGTCATGTGTGAAAAACCTTTGTTAGGTTTGTGACACAGGATTTTCCTTCCTGAAACCGTGCTGGTTGTCATTATACACTTGTTTCGTTGCTCCAGTTGCCCCCCACCCCCCCACCTTCCCCTCTGGATTGATCTTCTCCATTGACCTTGCATACTATACACGTTGAGGATAAGGTCTGCAGTTTAGTGTCTCTCATGTCTGTCTCCCTTTTTAAAAAAATTAGGGACTACATATTGCCATATTCCATACCTCAGGGAGTTGCCAAGATTTTCAAAATGATGTGTTGTAGATTTGTTAATGGCTCACACAATATCTCTGCTCCTCTTTAAGGAACCATGGAGAGATGTTGTCTGGTCCCACCGCCTTGAGGTGTCAAGTTCGCATAGCAGCTTCTTCCCTCCTCCTTGGTTATATGTACCTCATCCAGCACTTGACTGAGTGTGCCCCCCTGTTCTGATTTCTTGGAGTCCTATGGTTTCCACTGTTAAATACCTCTTTAAATCTTGTGTTGAGCTCCTGACATACTCTCGGTCGTTTCTTGTGAATTTCCCCCTCACCGTCCTCAGTCTGATTACCTGGTCCTTGACTGTTGTTTTCCTCCTGTTGTGGCTGTATCAAACAGTTCTTCGGTCAGTCTTTACTTTTGATGCTATGTCATTTTCATATTGTCTCTGAGCTCCCTTCTTATCTGTGCATATTCGTTTCTGGCTCTTCGGCTGATTTCTTTATTTCCTGATTTCCTGTTTCTGTTACCTTTTCATTCTCTAGTTACACCTAGTTTTGCCCTCCCTACACCTTTGGGTGAATGACCAAGGACTCGTTCTGTTTTCCTTTATTCTGTTTTCCCTTGGAACAAACCTTCCTCGCCTCCTTGCATTTTGTTGCTACCATAGTCCATTCATTTCTTGTACTGGTTTTCTGTCAGTTCCCTTCCCACTGGAATGTTCCTGAAGGAAGTTCCTCATGACCTGAGTAGTTCCCCTTTTTGTAGTTTGGTTTTTCCCAGGGCCTATTACTGCTACTCTCTCCACTTGGAGCTCAACTCCCCCCCCCCCCCCCCCCCCCTATGTAGTCCGAGCACAGAACACATGATACTAGCTCCCAGGGGCTTCATACATGATACCCTCGATGTCCGAAACTACTCATGGTGAATACAGGTCCAACCTGCTGGTTCATCCTCTCCTCTCTATTGGTATGTCTCTAACAGTTGATGCATGGAGGTTCTCCAGTACCACATCCATCATTCTTGGCTCTCCATGTTTGTTTCGGGACCCCCATGGGGCTCCAGGTTTTCCCAGTCAATCTCTCCTTGGATTGAAATACCCATAACTAGTACTTTGCTCCCCCATGTGTGCTCTCCTGGCCACCTCGGCTAGTGTGTTGATCATTGCTCTGTTGCCCTCTCATCGTATTCTTCTCTGGCTTCCTGCAGTTCTGTGGTGGGTTGTACATTACTGCAATTATCACCTTATGTCCCTCAGACTGGATTGTATTCTACTAAGTTAGTCCCTTTCGCCCATTGCCCACCCATTCCTTCCATTTTCTCAAAAACCCCACTGGTTTTTTAATGAGCAGTGCTACTCCTCCTCCCCCTCTCCTCCCTCTGTCTTTCCTGAAGATTTGATATCGGATGGAAGATTGAATCTGTATTATTCTGGTGAGTTTTGTTTCTGTGAGTGCTATTATGTCTGGGGATGTCCTCTTTGATTCTTTCGTGCCACTCCTCATACTAGTTTGTTATTCCATCTGATTTGTATACCACACCTTTCAACTTCTTTTCTATGTCTGTGGTTGGGATAGTTATTGGGGTTGGGAAATTGGGAGACCTGGTAAGGAACTAGGTTGTTGGCTGTGGGGGTGAAGTTTGTAATGTTAGTGGGTAGGGCGGCATTGGATGTGGGCTGGGTGTTGATTTAGAGTGTTGGTTGCACTGGGGTTGCCTGTTGGGAGGGCCTTCTATAGAAAGTTTGTGAGGAGGCTGTATTAGATCTTCTTCTTGGCGTCTGCGATCTCCTGCTGTCTTCTCCATCTCCCTCTCCTTCCTCCTTTGCCTTTGTACCTCTCTCTCAGTTTCTTCCTTTCTTCTTGTGTTCTGTCGCGGTCGAGATACACCTCCTGTATGCCGTCATGTCCCTTAATCGTGCTTTCTCCAGCAGTATCCTAGGTCCGAGTCGCTTCTGCCTTGAAGGTCACTCTCACTGCCGGGTTCTATTTTTTACAAACCCCCCTATCTCCGAAAATTTCCAGCTGAGGTCATATCGTCTCTCCTTATTGCTTTCATGATGCTTTCAATTGCTTTTTCTTCCCCTTGTTTTCTAGCTTCATATGTTTCCCCTTCGACTTCCTGGAGCCCATACAAACAAGGGCTGACCTCACCCTTTCATTCTCCCACGGATGTCCCTGTGTTTCCCCTCATTTAATTTGGTTTCCTACACTGCAGCTTTCCTTTCAATCAGTTTCAACTGGTAATGTACTTGGGCTCGTGGCCTGTCATTTTCCCTTTCGGCTTCTTTTTATTATATAAATTTTGAAAAAAAATATCATGGGTGCGTGGAGTAAATGAAAATGTGTATATTACCGTAATATACGACATTTAATGAGACTCGGTGAGGTTTGTTATTATTATTATCATTTCATAATATGGCATCACTTGTGCAAGTCGTATGCTACCACATCTCATTAATTTATGTTTATTTATTAATACTGAGGGGGGTACTATTTATTCTTATTTATATGTTATGCATCGTGTTTATTATATAATTTGAAAAAAAATATTCATGGATGGATTAATGAAAATGTGTATATTTAAGTAATATACGAATGTAAATGACTCGTCTGATTATTATTATCTTTACTATTTGACGTTGGAGACATAAGCACTTACAAATTTTAATGTGTACCTGCATGCCAGCACAGTATGTAAGTTTATTTAGGTTCAGGTATATACATAAGTATAATTATCAGAGTATATATAAAATATGAAATAACTTTTAAACATTGAAATTTTGGAGTTTCCAGACAAATGGAGAAGAGAACTTTGTGCTTACTGAGCTCATGGAGATGTAAAACAAAACTAGGGTGGGGCACGGTGAACCGTATTAGAAAGTCAGGGTGGGGGAGCCGTTTTCCGTTTTATAGCGAGTTTTGGTCATAATTTGAAATGTCACGTATTGGCGAACGCGTTAAGTGAAAACGCCATTTTAAAGCGGGGGCCTTCCTGTATTTAGAAACAAAATCTGGAGGTAGTAATATGGACAGAGAAATTAATCGACTCAGCTATTATTTAAGCAAACAATAGTAAATAAGAAAATTGAAATTAAGGTGACTGTATGCTTACTAGTAAAATCACAAAAAGAGGTAGTTGATTATTTAATTACTAAGAGATTGTTTTTACTATGAAATTTGAACAATGAATGGAGCAAAACATACACCTACACTACGTAGGCTTTTAGGTTGGACATTTAGTTATCTCTGTAAGGATCAGAATCTGAGAAATCGTGATTTGGTGATAGATCCATTTCTCGTTCGTATCTTGTGTCAAGTTGGCCTTCATTGTTTTCTTAACTAGAATTTTCCATCCCGTTGTGAAGCATTGCTGTATTGTGTCATATTCTCCCGCTTAAAAGTTTTCTGACTTATTACAGGATGTTCTGACGTTTTTGGTAAAGACACTGTTTATGTATACCCTTTCTTTACTTTAATAGATGCAATAATTTGATTTTTTTTCCTGTCAAGTGAGTGGAATCTAAGCATTACACTTTTTTACCATGGGATCCTATTAACCTGGCTTTCTTTATTTCTGATCCCCCCCTTGGTACAATAACACTTGTTTGTTCCTTTATGATCTGGAGAGTAAATTCTTTACTGTTTGTTGGTTCATATCACTGGATATAATGTGGGCTGTTAACTATTATGCGTCCGATGTTTATCTTGCTCAGTTTTATCTTCTTGGAGAGCAAGTAGTCATGAACTGGTTATCTAAGTTGTTCTTCAATTCTTTTACTGCTTCTTCAACTTTGTATTTAAGAGATATATTTTGTTTATGTATGGCTGTCTTTCGACTGTTGGATGGTCTTGCACAGTTAGTTCATTCTGGGTTGATAACTTTTGTTCAAGACTGAGGATTGTGTTCTCGAGTTGTGTCTCCTGGTTGTCTTGTTTTGTTAGTGTCTCTCGAAGAATTCATATTTTTCAATAACTAAGGTGGAGGTGCATGATTTAGGGTATTGGATCGATGGTCATACCTGAGAGACTACTGGTAGGGTTGATCCGGGAAGGGGAGGGGGTGGATGGGTCGGGTGGCAGCCATGTTTGTGGTATGTTGTTGTGGTGTAGCCTTGAGCGGTGGTGAGTGGGGTGGGGGGTTGCTGGGCGGCGTCCTCCTGGCTACACTTGTTGAATAGATGATTTTTCGGTGTTTTTTGATGGCCTTGGTGCTGTTTCCTCTTAGATTGCAGCCTTCTAATACTACAGGAATTGGTTGTAGTTAAGAAGTTGTAATTATACCCAAAAGCTTAGGGTTACGTTGGTTCCGGCTGGCCATGGGGTGTTGCTTTCGGTTTGTGGGCAGTCTTCCTTTGATCTCTATATTTTCTGATTTGTAGGTTTCACTGTTGTAATCTTTGGTCATTCGGGGATGCTACGGTTGGGTAGTGCAGTTTTGCTTGTAACTAGGTCATCATAGGAGCATTGGTGGCTCTGATACGTTGGAGAAAAAGTACGGAGCTTGGAGGTCGCTGCTGCCGCTGCCGCTGCCACTGAGTCGATGCACAGTATAAAAAAAAATCCTGCAGCAAAGCAGTGCATAATGAGGAAAAAAAAACTCCGACCGTGTTTTTGTGGATTAAAAATGCGAATTTGTGGTGTATTTTGTATAGTTTTTATGGTTTATTTTTGTTTTTCGTAGTCACATTTGATAGAATGAAAAATATTATCAAAATGAGGTGATTTTCATTGTTTTTACTATGAAAAGGACCTTTAAATGGAGCTCAACGCCCTAGGGGAATTTTGATTTTTGCCAATGTTCAAGGGTAAAACAAATGGCATCATGTGCATAAATGTTCAAGCTAGCCATTCTATTATGCAGTCATGAATGGGCTGACATTTTTATCAAATTATTACAAATATTTGCAGATAGTTGCATAACATTAAATCTTCTATTTTTTGTTTGTATAATAATTCAAAATAGAAAGGAAGAGTAATATCAGAGGGGCCTGGAGATGTAACTGATGAACAAAGAAAATGTTATTTTAGAGTCAGGAATATCTGCGTTGTTCATCCTGGACCCTGTTTTCTGAAATTGGCATATTTTTTATTTTATGTGAAATTGGCCAAATTTCCAATTTCTGACCACTTCATTGGGTAGTTGAAATCAGTAAATGGGCAGTTTCTTGTACTCAGTGGAGTTCTAAAGAAATAACTATGAGTTTGGTCAACTGGAACAATGGAATTAGCCAAAAATAGGCGGTTTCAAAGTGGGCAAAATTGGAATATTCGTAAATATCGCCGAGGTCGCTAACCTCACGAGAGCGTAATTCCATGAGTTTTCCATCAAATTTTGTACTTTTGGTGTCATTACCATTGGGAAAAGATTCTCTGTCATTTCATAAGAATTTTTTTTTTTTTTTTTTTTTTCAAATATTTTGTGACACCAAGAGACACCTCAGGATTTGGGGATGTGACAATCATAAAGGGTTAAAGGGAGTAATTGTTTGCATGGAATTAGAGGTTTTCCAGGAGTCTTGATTTCAATGGTATCATTCAGTGCTTGGCTCTGTGATAGTTTATAATGATTGTTTTTACACCACTACTGCCTGTTGCCATTACTGTATGCAAAAAAACAGACATAGCCCCACTCCACAAAGGGGCAGTAAAAGAAACAAAAAGAACTACAGACTGATGCACAAACACCCCAATCAAAAAATCTTTGAAAGAGTCCTAAGAAGAAAGATCACCACCCATCTAGAAACCTATCAATTCACAACCCAGGGCAACATGGGTTCAGAAAAGGTCGCTCCTTCTTCTCAACTATTGGATCACAGACAAGGTCCTAGATCCCCTAGAAACAAAAAGAATGCAGATGTAAATTACAGATTTTGCAAAAGCCTTCGCAAGTTTGCCCAGGCGTAATAGCAAAAATGTGTACAAAAGGAATAAAGAAAAGTCGGTCGAGGGATCTAAATTTCCCTCACAAACAGAACACAGAGAGTGTAGCAAGAGTAAAGTCCGAGGAGGGGGTGAAAAGTCTTTTCCCCAAAAGGCACGTACTCGCTCCCATCTTGTTTCCTCTCCTCATATCCGCAAAAAAAGGATGTCCCACAGCACCGTGTTTCCTTTGCAGTTGACACCCAAATCTGCATGACAGTGTCTTCCATTGCAGACACTGCAAGGCCCCAGGGGGACATCAAAAAATCTTCAGGGGGGCTCCCAAAAAACAATATGAATTTTCAACGATGAGAAATTTCAATTACCAATATGGTAAAACACGGGGAAATTAAATTTCTCAAGTAAAAAAACAAATTCGGCCACAAAATAGAGAAAAACCCCAACGTCAAAGACCGGGGAGTGATCATGTCGGAGGATCTCACCTTAAAGGACCATAACATTGTATCGATCGCATCTGCTAGAAAAATACAGGATGGTAATAAAACCTTCAAACGAGAGACCCACCATGATGACACTCTTCAGGTCATTTTTTATCAGGCGGAAATTGTGCACACAAACACCCCTTTCAAGGCGGGTGAAATTGCTGACCTAGAAAAGACAGAGAACCTTCACGGCACGCATAACGGAGAAAAAAACCCCTAAATTACTGGGAGCGCTTTGAGGTTCCTGAACCTGTATTCCCTGGAACCAGGGGAAAGATACATGATTATATACACCGGGAAAAATCCTAGAGGGATAGTACCGAACTTGCACAAAAAAATCACTCACACGAAGCAAAAGACGGGCCGAGATGCAACATCCTCCCAATAAAAAAAACAGGGGTGTCACTACCGTTAAAAACCATACCAATAATGTGGGGGCCCGAGACTGTTCAACTGCCTCCCAGCATAATAAGGGGGATTACCAAAGACCCCTGGAGTCTTAAAGCGGGCACGGCAAGCCCCTTTAAAGGGTTCCTGATCAGCCGGGCTGTGGCTCGTACGTTGGTTTGCATGCGCCAGCAGTAAAGGCGGGTTGATCGGGCTCGGGATCCCCAGGGGGCCGGGTCACAGACCGGCCCGCGGGGGGTTTTTGACCCCGGAAACTCTCTCAGGTAAACTCCAGGTAAATTTGGGGGGCGGGGATTTTTCAGGGCTCTGCACTTTGTAGACACACAGTATCAATGGGTTCGTGTTTGGAACCCACACCTGGCCAAGTACATAAGAAATTAGAGTGTGTCTCAACCAATGCATTTCCCGACCCCACCTCTTCGTGGTTGTATTGGGGTTACTCCCGGCTCCAAGGCTTATCGTACCTTTTCTTAAACTATAATGGATCCTGCCTCTATACTTCACTTTTTTCATTGTTCCATTTCCTGAAAAATTCAAATGCTGATAAAATTTTGAAAATCGTACGATCATCCATTTTTTTCAATTTTCCAGTTGTGTCCCTTGTTGCCGGTGTCCCATCCTAAAACATTCTGTCCCGTTCCTTAGTCAATTCATCCAGTTTTTTTTATACATCAATATTATGTCCACCTTTCCCTCCAAAGACTTAGGGACATGTGGGGGTCCAGAAGGGTGTATTAAACCGGACAGAACACAAGAAAAAAGGCGACTGAGAAGATGGTACGAAGGTGAAAAGGAGGAAAGAGAGAAGAAGAGGGAGAGGGACAGGAGAACCAGACTCGGAGGAAGATAAAATACAGCCTCCCAACAACTACCTAAGAACCCCCAACCAGGACAACCCCAATGCAACCAAACATTCAAACCCCAAAAAAACCCCAAAAATTTTCTACCCAATGCCCCCCCCACCTCATTTCAAACTCCCCCCCTACTCAATCGCCCTTTTCCCTTTATCAGGTCCCCCCTTTCCCCAACCCAACGTACCCCGCAAATCACATTTTTTAGAAAAGTTGAAGGTGTGGCATACAAATGCAGTGGAAAAACAAATAAGCACGAGGAGTGCATGAAAAATCAAGGGATACTCCAGAATAAAAGCACTCACGAAACAAAACTCACCGGGATGTTAACAGATGCAATCTTTCCACCCGGATATCAAATCTCAGGAAAGATAGAGGGAGGAGAGGGGGGGGGGTTGCACTGCTCTTAAAAACAGTGTGGATTTTTTGAGAATAGAAGGAAAGGATGGCATGGGCAAAAGGGGCTACTTAGTAGGAACTCCCAACGGGGCCCTAAGGTGGTAATTGCAGTAATGACAACACACTAGCCGAGTTGGCCAGAAGGCTCACATGGGGGGCAAAATTACTAGTTATGGGGGGATTTCATCACAAGGGGATTGACTGGGAAAACCTGGACCCCATGGGGGGCTGAAACATGGAGAGCCGTTTATGGATGGGTACTGGAAAACCTCATGCATCACTGTTTGAGACCAAAATGAAGGAGAGGTGAGGATGATCCATGAGACGGACCTTGTATTCGTCTTGATAGTTACACTTCGAGGATTCACTATGAAAGGCCCTAGGAGCTAGTGATCATGTGGTTTTTGTGTTTGACTACAAGTTTAGCTACAAGTGCAGAGAGTAGAAGGAATAGGATGGGAAAAAAACCCAAAAATACAAAAGGGGGGATACACAGGCATGAAAAACTTTTCCCGCAAGACGTTCGTGGGAGAGAGAATGACAGGAAAAAACCCGTAAAAAAAAAAGATGGACATGTACAACCAAAAAGCAAGGGGCAGAAGAGAGGTTTTTTTCTGAAGGGGGAAAGGAAATAAAGGGGAAAACCAGAACGAGTCTTGGTTCATCCAAAGGGTAGGGGGCAAAAAAATGGGTATAGAGAATGGGAAAAAGGGACGAAGAAAAAGGACCCCGGAAAATAAAAAGATTTGCCAAAAAGCTAGAAACGAATTGCCAAATAAAAAGGGAGGTCAGCGACAATACGAGAATGACATAGCATCGAAAGTCAAGTCTGACTCAAAGTTGTTGTATGCCACATCAGGAAAAAAACAAAAGTCAAGGCCAGGAATAGGCGGGGAAGAATGATGGGGGTTCACAAGAAAAACCCCAAGAGATATGTGAGGGCTCAACACGAGATTTAAAGAAAATATTTATGTGGAAACCCGGGAGGACTCTAGGGGAAAACAGAACAGGGGGGTACACCAACAAGTCTGAAAAGGGGACAATAACCCCAAGGGGGAGGTGAAGAAGCTGTTTTTGTGAACTTGCACCTAAAGGCAGTGAGATCAGACATCTTCCCCTGGGTCCTTAGAGAGGGAGCGAGATGTGTGTGTGCCACTAACAAAGATCTTCAACCATCCATTGAAGGGCAATCCTGAAGTATGGAGGATGGGAAAAGTAGTCCCAAATTTTTAAAAAAAGGGACAGACATGAGGCATTAAAATCAGACCTGTGTCATAACGTGTATAGTATGCAAAATCGGGACAAGATCATCAGGGGAGAGTGGGGGAGCACTGGAAAAAACAAATGTATAATTTACAAACCGCAGGGGTTTTTAGGGCAGGAGAATCCTGTGTCCCAAACCAAAAGGAGTTTTATGATAAGGGGAAGAAGTAAGACAAGAGAGAAAGGGGGGGGGATAACTGATTTTCTTGGGGGCTTCAAGAAGACTTCGATACGTTCCCAGAAAGGGTTTCTGCAAAAGTAGAAGGATCAGGGGCCCCCCATAAAAAGAAAGGGGACTTCAAAGGGTCAGGAAATACCTGACAGGGAGGCAAAAAAGGTCATGGGACATGACAAGGTTCAGAATCTTTGCCCATCATGCAGAGCAGCAGCAGCAGCAATCCTACCAGCTTTCTTCCTCAAGGAACCATCGTTCATCAAAACTTGTGATGGCCTAAGTGAAAGGTGCAACTACATGAACCCACGTAGACCACAAATGACCCAAGAATAACAAAGAAGTAACCCAAATCTTGACAAAATTAGAAGATCTAAGGAAGACAGTCCTGCTAACCAAAACTACTGCCTCCGCTGCCAGACGCCTCTTAACCCCAAACTCTGAGAAAACAAGCCTTCTCCTCCATAGGTACACAGTATCTACTTCAGTGATACTATGAAAGGATATCGCAGAAGAAACAACATCAGTAATAAAAGAATAGCAGCAAGGACCCTAGAACTCAACTTGTGTACCCGCAGGACGCCGGTGGTATCATCAACCCCTCTCACCACCACCACCCAGGTAAAACAACCCCCCTCACACCCTCCACCACCCAGGGAACAACAACAAACATGGCTGACTCCCCCCTCCAAGTCCACTCCCTTCAAAGGATTCACCCATCATAACTCAGGTTATGATTATTCCTGACAATATCAAGGACTACATCGTTGCTCTAGAAAACGAAATCAAAGATATTAAAGCAACACTTGCGCGACGAGAATCCAAGATAACCAACCTCGAGAACAAGATCCAAAACCTTGAAGAGATTACATCGGGAAGTGTTGACACAGAAAATGCTCTGAAAGCAGCTATAGCCAGTCACACTGAACAAATAACACTAAATATGAAAGTTGAAGATGCAATCAAGGACTGGAATCAGAACATGCATGCTCGAGTAAATGAATACCTTGATTTCCAAGACGACAAAACTGAACAAGACAAGTTGTCTGATGCAGTTATAATAAACAGTTCACACATTCCTAGTGACATAACCCAAGCACAGTGCAAAGAAACTGCTATCAGGATAATACAGGACCACGTACAAGTCATCGTGCAAAACAATGAAATCAAAGAAACACGTTTGCTAGGAAAACCAGGTAGTAAACACAGTATAATGATCAGACTTCATTCATACGATAAAAGAAAGGACCTAATTAAATCAGCAATTACAATGAAAAATGGAGTGTACATAAATGAGTGTCTAACAAGAAAACGTCAAAACCTTCTGTTCAGGCTGAGAAAACTTAAACAGGAAAACAAAATACATCAGTGTTTCACGAGAGATCGGAAAATACTAGTAAGGAAAACATCAACAGGACAACAATATACCATCTCAAACAAACATGATTTCTGTACCTTCCTTAGAAAAGCTGACATTTCTGTAACAGATGAGATAAGTGTCCTTAATACATATATACGTGTTTTGGAAAATACTGTATATATTTTCCAGAAATTCAGTATTTATATGTGTAGTGATACTGGTCCTGTGGGGAGCAGCAGCAGGATAATACTGCACCACCTCTAGGGGCACTTAACAACAACAACAGTTTGGTGTGTGTCATGGGCACCAAAAAAAATGGTGTGTGATTTTTCCCCTATTTTTTCCCTTTTATCGCGATGAGATTACATGGTGATTTTAAATATGTGGCTGTGTTATAACTTTTCTCTTGCTTAGGGCAAGACATCACCTTTCCTGTAAAAGCAAATTTTAAGTTTGTACTAGTCATTATTTTTTTGTTGTTGCAAAAGTATTATAAAGATTCTAGTTCAAAAAAACCCTAGAGATAAGGCCGGGTTTTTCTATCACAACAATTTATTAAAACATAGAATTTGGGTTTTACCTGGGGGTGTTTCCTGCGCTGACTAATCACAACATGGAGCTTTTACTAAAAAACTGAGAGGTAGACTGTGCCCCCAGTTACAAAGGGTTTCTCAGGAATGGAAGCAGGGTTTTAAGAATTTCCCCGAAAACTTCTTGGGGGGCCCTTCCTAAAGAAGATCTAGATAAACAAAGGGTTCCCCAATCAATTTTGTGTCCCCTAAGTTATATGAGGCTATTTTGATTTGAAAATACCTACGAAGTGCTATCTAAACCCTCAAGTTGGGGGTATTTTAAAACCTTTAAAAATGAAATTTTGGGCACGCTATCGCCTTGCAACTCGCCGCCAGCAGATTGATGGCCCTTTAAGAGGAATACTTTTAAAGAACAAAAATTTTAGGTAAGGACTGTCACTTCCAAGCAGTGACACCCTGCCCCAGTATTGTGAAGAGTCCATCGGGGAAATGCTTTTTAAAGGGGCCCTTTGAAATCAAAAATAAAAAGGGCAGCGTTTATTGGGAAAAAAACTTCGACTTACCCGCTGCCTTTGCCGGGGCCAAAGAGCTTTTGTTTTCACCCCGGGAAGATTCTGAAGTATACGTAACCACTCAGCCTTTTTGGGATTTGGTAATTTGCTCAATTCCTGCCCAAAGACTCTTGAAAATGAAGTTAGGGGGAAAACCCTCCCTCAGTGACACCCGCAGCGGGTAGGTGGGGTTTCTTTTTGGTTTTTAAAGGCATCCACGCCCAAAGTGCCCTGCTCGTGAAGAAAAGGTGCCATAAATGCCACAAGAAAAGGTAACTTTGTTTAAAAGGGATGTGTGCAATTGCATAAATAAAAGGCTTTTTCCCCCACATTCCGTGATCTGCGACTTTTGCAACAGGGCTTCTGGGGGCTACTAAAAATTTCACTGTAAAAAGGCAGTTGTAAAAGTATTCACCCAAAGGAAAAAAGTAGATGGTCTTTTTGGGATAGTGGCACCCTCAGAGAGTTTCATAAAACCTTGACTTAGTTAACGGTTTAATTTGACTTACATCACTCTCAGGTACCGTTTAAATTGGAAATAAACATCTCTCTTATTAAGACCTTAGGGTTTTGAAAGGTAAATCTCGGGTTTTAAGGGAAAAGGTTACCCGATGTACATTTAGCTATTCTGCCAAAAACGGTGCTTGATTTTTTCCCTTGGGGTCAGGATTTTCGGGAAGCTGCATGGGTATTTGGTAAAACCTTAAATATGGAGGTGAACTGCCTTTTTGGGTTTTTGTGGACTTAGCATTTTAAAGGGGTTTGACCCCCCCAAAAGCTGTTTGAAAAATTTCCCGCGGTTTTTGCCATCCTATATCAGCTAAGTCACCCCGCTTTTCCTTTGGGGAAAAGGAAAGTTCATTGAGAAAAAAAAACTCAGAGGTTGCTGAAGGGGGGGTTTTTTAAAAACCGGTTTTGTTTCCCCCTTGGGTGCAAGGTTGTTTTTGTTAAAGATGGTTATGGAAAAACGGAGACTGGTTTCCCGGTTTCCCGGGGGAAAAACAATCAAAAAAATTTACACTTCTTGTGGGTCCCCTCTCCCTTCGAATTGACGATACAGTGAAAAAAATTGCTCATTTAAAATACGTGTTTGCAAATTGATCGAGAGTGCCTATCATCAAGTCCCTATAAGGGTTTGGAAGAAAAACCAAACAAGGTTTCAGGTAGTGAGGGGCCTTTTATCATTTTTCCAGGGCCCTTTTTGGAGTCACCAAGGGGGTTAGCCTGCTTCCAAGAATTAGGTTTCCCCACTCATTCAGGAAGGGGAAAACTAGGGGAACCTAGGGTTTTTTTAGTTTAATTTTAAACCATTTTTTGGAAAAAAAAGGGACCCAGGGGGAAAAATGATGAAACCCCCTTGATAATTTTTTGGGAACCCCCAAAGAAAAAAAATATCCGTTTTTGGGTTTTTGGGGGCCCCTTTTTCAATAAAAGCTTTCCCCCCCCCTTGGGGTTTGTGGGGTTGGGAAGGGGGTTCAATTTTCCCCAAGACCCTAAACGACTAGAACTTAGGGAAAATTTCCATGCCTCAAAGACAAAAAGGGCACTCCGAAAAAATTTTGGTCTTTTGCTTTTATCAAAATTGGACTCAACTATTCAAGAAAAGTCCCCCCTTTGAGTGTTTACACTTTTCCCTGTGAAAAAGGGAAAGCAGAAGCCGCTTTCCTTTCTCTCAAAAAGGACTTTGAAAACTCAGTAGTTCAACCCAATTGATGAGTCCCCCCATTCGAAGTGGAAACGGAGCTTTCGGGAATTCCCTTTCCCTGCGTCTTATCTAAGGCAGGGAGGACCAGTACCCTTTTTTCGAGAACTTTTAAAGGGATCAGAGAAATGTTTGCTGCTTAGAAAAGGAAGCCCAGGCCAAAAAATGAAGAAAGTTCCCCAAAGGAGGGATTTTTTAAACTGGTGGAAATTTCCCCAAAAGGGGCCCCCTGCCCAAGGGGCCCCGTGATGTATATGTTCGACAAGAGGCACAAAAGTAGGATAAAGTGCAAGATATTACCCCTGGGGGGGTGGAACTAAACGTGTTATGAAAATTTTTTTTTCTGTACCGACCCGGGTCAAAAAAGAACATCCAATGATGCTTTTTCAGGGCCCCCCCGTGGAGCAGATGTCATGATTTGCAATCATCTCAGTCTCCACAAGGCTTTGTTTTCACCCCGGAGTTACACGCCCGTAATTTTTTCCAAAACAAAGAACATGCCCCCCCAATTGGAAGATGTGCGACAAGTGATCGAGCATGCAGAGTATGTGCGGTGCAAGCCAAAAATTTCATCAGCCAGAGAAGACTCTTCTCCCAAAAAACCACCCGCCCTTTCGAAAGATTGAAAATAGAAATTTTAAAGGCCCCTACCAAGCACAAAGAGGAAAAGGTATTTCCCTTTAAAATAGTTGATGTTTTTCAAGGTTTCCCTTTGTATTCCCCTGTTTCAATATGGCTGCTTAAATTTTTATTAGTTGTCTTTAAAAGTTGTTCTTATTTTTGGTATGCCAGCTTATATCCATTTTAGACAGGGGATCCCGGTTTTATGAGTAACGAACTTATGAGTTTTTGGCTAGCAAAAGGATTGGGCCCGAAACGAAACAAAAGCCTTTCAAACCCCCAAGGCAATGGTTTAAATGGAAACGGGGGCAATGGTCTATATTTGGGAAAAAAAGTTCAATTTACATTAAAAAATCGCGCAATCTACCTGTTCAACACTGGCAAAATGTCCTAAACCCGGGTGGGTCTTCACTCTTTAGATCACTGCTGTGCCAGTACTAATGCAACCCCCCATGAAAGGTCCCCAAATTTCACGTCGTTCCTTTCGGGGGCCCCCATGCCCACTTTTGGGTTTTGTTCTCCTGGGCCCCTTCTCCAGGGGAGTCACCCTAGGGTGAAAAAAGACGGATCCTTTTGTGGAAGAGGTAAAAGCTCCTGAAAGCTAATCACATTTCCCCACATTTGTACCAAAAATGGTTTAAGGACTACAGTATTACAAAAATTTTGCCCCCGTTGAAATCCCATTTTGTGGGGGAAACTTAAGTTACACCAATAGTTTTGAAAAATGTTCGTTTTCTCTGGAAAAGCCCCTTTAGATACCCCCAGGGGAAAAGAGGATTTTGCTCCCGCAGGTTTAAACAAAAAACCCCGCTGGGAAAAATTTTCGAAAACCCGGGGAAAAAGGGGTCAAAAGGGGTACGAGGGGGGACGTGGGCGTCGCCCCCCTAACAGTTTGGGAGGGTTTCTGTCTCTGATATTTTAGGGGGGAGATTGTAGTGATACCCGGTCCTGTGGGGGGCAGCAACAGGGTTAAAACTGCACCACCTCTAGGGGCCCCTTTAAAAACAACAAAGTTTTTGGGGTGTGGGCATGGGGACCCAAAACATGGTGTGTGATTTCTCCTACTTTTATCCTTTTAAACAGCGTTTTCCGGGTTACATGGTTTAGTTTAAATTGTGGGCCCGTAGTTTTTTCTTTTCTCTTGGGCTATGCAAGACATCACCCCCCTTTTAGAAGTTTTTATTAGATTTTACTAGTCATTATATTTTGTTGTTGCAGAAAACTATGAAAATTTTTGTTCATAAAGCCTTTGGATTAAAGGGCCCGTGTTTTATCACAACCAATTTTGTAAATAGGGGCCTTTCTGTATTTAAAAATATTTTGTCATAGAAAACGGAAAGCCTGCGTCTGCGCAGACGAGACTCCGCCATCTTGGTTTTGAATTTTGTACAAACGTTGGTGTAATGGGAAGAATTTTTCGTGCTCTAGAGGTTTAAAATTGTTTTGAACCTCTCAAATAGGAGGCGAAATTGGTGGATATGCATTCCTGCATAACTTGAGATATCAGGCGACGGGGACAAGACAGCCCCAGGAACCTCAGACAAGCTCTCTAGATTTGTGTGTAATTCTGGCCAGCATTATTTTCATAGATTTAGAGTAGGTTTTCTGAGAAATTGATACACATTAATCTCCAGTCAAATTGGTGTGAGTGATATTAAGATTATATTTTCGTTCTGTTATGTAATTGTGTATATATATAACCATTTAATTTATTATATACAGGTCACAAAATTTGTTTATTTACGTATTCCTGGTGATAACATTTTCGTTGGTAATTAATAGGCCCAGAGGCAATGTGGATATGACAGTGGTAGGTATCGGAAGGGGGACATTTTTGCGACCTGGTGCCCCAAATTCCTATTGTCTAACTGATAAATAATAATTATCTATGTTCATTTATTGTTATGTATATAATGATAATCCAGATAAATGTAATTTTCCACATTTAATTTGCCCATTGGTCCTTCTTGAACCGGAAGGTAATTAGTTTAAGCCATAATTAGTTAATTACTTTAAAAATTATATGTGAATGAAGAAGGAGGTGGATGTTAAGTTCACAAATTTAATGAATGTGTTAGTGGGAAATTTAATTATTACAATATTAATTTTGATAAGTCAAGTTGGCTAAGTTTATATTATTTATATAATATTAAATTTTATAAGACAATTTGGCCAAGATTTATTCAGTGTATGTGTAATTGATAAACAAGTGTGGCTAAGATTATATTTTGTATAATTTAATTTGCTATGCCAAAAATTCTGGCAAGGGATTATATTAATTTTGTGTAATATTAATTTTGATAAAGTAAAGTTTGGTAAAGTTTGTATTAATGTACATTTAAATTTATATAATTTTCTTGCACATGTAATTGCTGAGTTCAAGTAGCTGGGGTTTATTCAAAGGTAAGTTGTACTATTTACCTTTATAAAATGCATAATTTAGTACATAATTGTGTTTTTTTAAATTTAATTTAATACATTGCATCAAGCTGAAAATGAGGAAAATTTAAAATAGAAGACAAACATATGGAATATAGAGCAAAGAAAGCGTCATTGCAAGCTAGAAAGGGTCTGAAACCAAGGCATATAAAAAATTTTTTTGGGAATTTTATGAATCAAGAAACTGTAAAATATGATGATTTAAAATTGTATTTAGATGTTTAGGGAATAGATTGATTATACAAATTTTTTTACAACAAATATGAAGGAGATTTGTAGTAAACTGTGTAGATGGCAAAAGTAGATCTTATGATTAATCATATTAGAATTAAAAAAAAAAAAGATTTTTCTTGTAAAAGTAGCCTAAATAAATTAAAATGTGAAAACCAGGAGTTAATAGTCTGCCCCAAAAAAAATATGCTTTCCCAAAACTCCAGAATTATGTTTACCTGGTTTTTAAATCCTGGGAAAAAACTGGGAGGAATTTGGAAAATTTTTTAAAGCGCTGTGCATGACAGGAGTGACCTCCCTTGAAAACAAAATTTTTTTCCCTAAAAGGAAGGAAAGAGGAGATGCTCACATCTCATACAAGCCTTTTCCCCCAATGTAAATGACTTTACAAGGAAGCAGTTGATTGTTGAAAGTCACTTATGGTTATATAGAAAAAAAGTGGGTTGGATTAGTGAATATTTTTTAAATTTAAAAATCTCCAGATCACCTTACAAAGGTTTAAACAGTTTAGTTTTTAATGGAGAGCACTCTAAAAAACTTTAAGTAATAAATATAATCTGAAAAAATCAGACTGGTTTTTGAGTGCTGGTACAGAATAAATTAAGCTGTAAAACACTTGAAGGCTCTGAATAAATATCACAAGGGTTTTTTTGGTTGGAGGAAAAAAAAAATAGGTCTAAAAAATTATAGTTCGTTGCAGACCGTAACTAACTCATTTTAAAGATGCAACACATGATAACTGAGGTATTGCCAAGTTTCAAAAGGGGAAAAAAATTTCCCTAATGTTAATAATCAAAATTCTTTCCAAAAAGGGTTACATAGGGGCATAAAAGGGCAGGAATAGAAAAAATGATTTCCAAAGGTAAGAAGAATAAGACCCTCCTAAGAGTAGCCCAGTTAATAAGAAACCAGTCAAAGAAGGAGAGTTTTCTCTTGTAAGGGTACTCATTTTTTTTAAGAATTTCAAAGCATACAATTATGGAATGTAAAGTTGAAAGATTGGGGGAACTTGACAAAGTATCAGGGGTTTGGGGAAACACAATGTAAAGGATTTTTATGCCATATTAAAAATTCGTTATCAATGTCACAAAGGAAGAAAACCCCTATTCATGTGTAAGGGGCTATTGTAATGTTTTAAAAGGATAAAGTTGCAAACCTGACACAAGAGTGGCTAATGTAAAAAATTTTGGTAAAGTTAATAATGATTTGGGTTTTTCTCTCAAAAGGGTTTTGGCTCTTTCCCCCCCCTATGGTGCAATGTGAGAATCGGAGAATGGGTTGTTCATAGCCTTGTTTTGGTCCTTAATTTATTATGCTGCTCCCATGTTGTATTAGCAGAGAAAGTTTTCTCCGACCCCGGAGTTAATGCAAAAAGAAGCTTTTTAGGTTTTTTTGGCTGTCCCCGATTACAAAAGTTTTTAAATGAGGAAGGAGCTTGGGGATTTCTAGTATCAGTGATAGGATTTTTGAAATTAAACGTACTCGGTATTAGTGTTTAGAAAGAAAACCCGCATGTACAGTGAATTTACCAAGTGTTAGAGGTTAAAAACAACCCGATCTAAAGGATTGGAAAACGTGCAATTTCATTAAGTTTTTAACCCGCATGAAACTGTATCACTGTGGCAACAGAGATTTCACCCGTCCATTTAAGATGTGTTCTTTTAAAATTTAATACCTAAAGTCCCTCCCAAAAAGTCATTGTGTAATCCCTTCCCTTTAAAACTCTTGTTAGAGCAATGCCCCAAAAAGAAATTCCCCTAGCTGGGAGTAAAAAGTTATCACAAATTTTATACATGATGGATCTAAACAGGAGTTTTGGCAGGGCTGATTGCTCTTGTTGCCACCTCCCTAGTTAAGAACGAAAAATAAATTTGTTTGGTTAGATAAGAATTAACAACTGGGCGTCTACATGCAAACTGAATTGTTTGTAATCCTAATGGCGAAAAAGTAACCTATGACATGAGTTGACTCTATCATCATTACTGATTCTTTTTCCACTAAAGGCTCTTGACTCAAAAATGACCCCAACAACATGTCATTGGGGAAGCCAGGTTAGATACTCAAAAATTGGGACAAGGAATTTATGAAAATTTTGCTATGGACCCCATCACACATTGGATTACTCCCTTATGATAAAAATTTATATGTTAGCCAAGAAGAGTATCGAGAAGGAGAAAGTAGAATATAACTTTTGGGATTAAATGTGTCTGTTAGGGGTAATATTAGGAGGAAGTAATAAAGAAAATGATGTTATGGAAAGCAGTTTGAAGCCTGAGAATCTAAACCCCCTTGAAAATGAACGTAGTTAGTAGTTTATGGAAAACTTGCAATGTGAACAGATGGATGTTGTAGTGGCCAGGTTAGGCTTTGGGTTTCAAGTATTCGGGAGTTTGGGAGACCACAGTGTGATCAAAAAAATGTAAATTATGTGATCAGGCATATGGTCACCCCTTGAAACTATGTGTTAATTGTCCATTATTTAGGAATACAAGGGACAGACAGTTAATAAAATATGTAATGTCAAGATATCTTTTTTTAAAGAAAATAAAATACCGATTATAAGCAAATTTCCTAAATTTGCTTTTTAACAATAAATGAATATGATTGAGATATAAAACCATATGTATTCCCGTTTAACCTTTTGGGGGGCCTAGTTCCGGGTTTTGTGTATCATATGCTCTTGCGTACCGCCCCGGATGGTATGGGGTGCACAATAAAAATAGCCACTTCGGTGCAAAATTAATTAACTCTAATCTGATGGTTTTTGGAATAAACCCTCCCGTGTTCAGGTAAAAATTGATGATAAAAGGGATAAATAAAAAAATGTAAGCATTATTGGACCCAAAGGGTCCCCGGTACTTTCATTAAATTAAAATGTTTGATGGTATAAAGTACGATGGGGGGATCCCCCAACTTTTAAAATTTTTGGTTTTTTTTCGGATAAAAGGGCCAAATTTTATGACACTGTTTATGTAACTGTCGGTTTTCAAAGAGAAAAAAGTGTTAATGCATAATTGTAGATGACTTCCAGAGAAAAAAAAAAAATTTTCAGAGGATTAGTAAAGTACAGAAAGGGGTTTCACATAATGTAAAATTTGCACCTTCTGGTTTTTAAATTGATTCTGTAGGGCCCAAAAAATATTTTGATAGGTAGTGTATATGCCTCCTTTTTAAAGGGTTTGGTAAAGAAAGTGGTGTCCCCAAACCAATTAGGAGATATCTTTATTAAGATTTTCAGGATGAAAATTATGCCTTTACGGCCTGACATAAGTAAAGCTTCCTAAGAAGTGGGTTTACAAGAGGCTGACCGGGATTGTACCCACTTCTTATGCCTGAGATCCTATTGACCCCCTTAGCCCTTGAAAACCTTTCGCTTTTAGGAGCGTATTATTTGGTGTCCCCCTCCCCCCCCGTTCCGTTTCATACTTCAAGCGATGAAAAATGACACCTTAATGTATGGGAAGTCATTGCGGTAAAAGTAATGAGCAACAATTTATTGTGGACAATTTCTGGGTTTGTGACGTCAAACTACAGATGAACTGGTAAATTGACTATGGAGAGCAAATAAATAATGCAAAAGTGAAAATATGCCTCTGAGAGAATGGAATAGTAATTCGTCCAAAATGAAGGACAAAATAAGTAAAGATTTCCCTGGAGATGAAGTGCCAAAATGTAGTAATGTACTGGGTTTAAAATTGGGATACTGGAGCGATTTGTTAATGTTAAATCTAATAATTACAGTATGGCCCATATATTAACTAAGCCCCGAGAGTTTTGCTTGCTGGAAGTTTCCAAATGTTTTGATCCACTAGGTTTAGTGTCATCCCTTAACACTATAAGAGGGAAATTATTAATTCAGGAAGCATGGAAATTAAATGTGTTGGGATGAAATTTTCTACTGAGAAATTCATTAACGGTGGGATGAATTAATTGGATCAACATCCCCCATTCCATGATGGAGTTCCCACGCCAGGTGGCAATCCCAATGGGGAAAAATTATACTCCACAATTTTCTGTGATGCTTCAAAATTGGCTATGGAGCAGTTGCTACCTTCAATGTAATAGTGTTATTTCTTCTTGTTTGTCTAAGGGCTAAAGTTTCTCCAATTAAATCATTACCTTGACCTCAGTTTGGGAATTAACAGCCATTTATGTAGGTGTCAAAATTAGCTAATTATATAGGAAATAAGTTGGCAGGGAGGAAATATTAGCGACCACTGTAATTTGGTCTGATATGAGGAATCCTTACAATGGATTCGTCAATGGAAACAGTTTAAAATTGTATACGTACAACAGATTGCTGAAATTTATCAGATGCAAGAGAAGTATAATAGTTTGGGTCAGTATATGTTAACATTTAATTTTTTTATACCTGGTGAGGAGAATCCAGTGATTTCTGTCTCGAGGTTACCTTTTGCTAAATTGTAAATGCTGTATCATGGTTTAAGGCCGAGAGTGGTTGGTAAATAAAGCTAATTGGCCTGTACAAAAGGCGTATATTCCCCCTGTTGAAAATTACTGTGACCACCGCTCCAATAGTTTGTCCTCCCTGTAGCCATCATTGATATAAATAGGTATTCTTCTTTACCCAACTAATCAATGTAACTAAGTTGGTGTTTAAATTTCTAAACAAGGAATATTTCATTTAAGTTTTCACATCCTCTTGAATATTGGATAAAGAGGGTACGGAGGGAAATCTATGGAAGTGAGATTAAATTGATGATGGAAGAAAAATGTGAAAGGTTCATAATAGAGAAATTGGGGCTGTATTTAGAGAACATGTTAATAGGTGCAGAGGTTAGGTTTACAAAATGCTGAATTGGTTGATTATGCTAAACACCCTACTTAATGCCCAAAATTCATCAACTAACAAATTTAATTGTTCTAAATGCCCATAAAAATGTAATGCATGGTGGGGTACAAGATACCTTAAATTGTATTAGGGAAACTTTCGGATTCACAAGGACGGCAAAGTCGGTAAAAAAAGGGTGATTAAATATTGTGTAATATGTCGTCGTGTGTTCCCATAACACCAGATCTATATGTACCCCGTCCTCCACCTTGCAAAGAGCGTGACAATTAGTTGAAACCATTTGATGTAAACAGGTTTTTGACTATAGTGGTCCAATAATTTTAACAGGTACCTTCAGATGTTGTTTCATGAAAGTTATGTTTTTTGTTTGTTCACTTGTACTGCTACTGGGCAGTTTCATTTAGAAGTGGCACAGGACTTGTCTGGAGATAACAATTTATTTTATTTACAGCTGTTTGAAAATTTGCAGCTAGGAGATCCTGGTCCGAGGTTGATGATTTCGGACTGCCACAAGTTTTGTTAGAGTGTGATGAAATTAAATAATAGTAACGATGTTCAATCTCTGTTAAAATAATAGGCCTCTCTCGTCATGAGTGATTACACCTTGATGCAGATATATCTAACCCTTCTCACCTAATATGTGGATGGAATTGGAAGCTGCCCTTGTCTAAGAGATAATCGGAAGAAAGTGATGAACATGAAGATTACAATGATGCGGCAGTGTTATGTAATAAATTTAAAATTTTTTAAATAAGTAATTGATCATTGGTCTAATGTGTGGCATAATGGAATATTCTTCTTACACTACGTGAACACTTTATGGTGCGACAGAGGGCAGTAATCGACTGACCATTCAACCAGGTGACAATTGTGTTAATTGACACTGAACAACATCGAACATTGTGGCCTCTGGCAAAGCATTGACTTTGTACCCAGATTACACAAGGTGTTGTCAGGAATGTCAAAGTGTTGTGTCATGGCCAGGAAAGTTATGCCACAGTTAATAAATTGATTTCCCTTGGGAAATTAGGTGTTCAATCAAACGTAAATGGAAAAATCTGAGAGGAAAGAAGTGACACGAGTGATATGGAGATAACGAGACCATGTGATGCCGGAATGATTGAAATTCGTGTAAGGACCTATAGGAGACAGTCACTCAAGCCGACCTGGCTGGGAATCGTCTCCTAAGGAAGGAGTAATTTTTTTGGGAAAAATTTTTCGTTTTTAGCAACGAACTCCGGGCCGGCCGCACTAGATGTGGTGGAAAATACTGTATATATTTTCCAGAAATTCAGTATTTATATGTAAATAGATGGCCATACTGTATTTAATAATATTTATGTCATAGAAAACGAAAGCCTGCTTCTGCGCAGCGAGACTCCGCCCCCCCCATCCTTGGTTATGAATTGGATACAACGTTGTGTAATGGGAAGGACCAAAAATTCTTTTCGCTGCTATCAGTGGTCAAAATTGGGCTGGACACCTCTCAAAATAGGAGGCAAAATTGTTTGGACATGCATTCCATGCATAACTTGAGATATCAGACGACTGACAGACAGAGCTCCAGGAACCTCAGATAAGCTCTCTGATTTGTTTATAATTCTGGCCGTGTTTTTCAATAAATTTAGTTAGTGAGGTTTTTCTGAGTATGGTTAGACCAACTTAATATCAGTTCAAATGGTGAGGATATAAGAATAATTTTCCTTCTGTTATGTAATTGTGTATATATATAACCATTTATTATTTTTAATATACAGTCCACAAATTTATATATTTACCAGTATTCCTGGTGTATGTATATTTCATTTAATTAATAGGTCCAGAGCAACTTGTGGTTATGACAGTGGTAGGTATCGAAGGGGGACATATTTGCGACCTAGGTGTTCCAAATTCCTACTTGTCTATGTAACTCTGATAAATAATAATTATCTTTGTTTTTATTTTCTGTTATGTATATAATGAGTTACATTCAGATAAATGCAATTTTCCACAACATCATTTAATTACAATTACTTGTCTAATTACCATAACCAGTTTTAATACCACATTTACTACCTTAGAGTATTCTTAAATACCTTGTACATACTGCCAAATAACCTCTAGTATAACTACCAGTCCAATATTGAATCCAAATAACTCTTCTTAAAATTTAATACTTGAAATAAACATTACTTTTTCACTTTATTTTTGCTGATTAATCTTTTTTTGTAATCATTATTACTTACTAAAATTTTATTAAACACCATATTTACTACCAGTCAATTTTACTTTTGTACATTAATCATTATTTTATTACTTTTCATAGCATTTTGGTGCCAATTTTCAAGTTTGTAATATTCAACTCCACCTTTATATTATCCTTTGTACCTGTGTACCTGTCTACCATCTTACTATCATATTATAACCCAAAGTCATTGCCATTGTTATTTTTTATTTTATTATTCTTTGGTCTTTAATTTTTGAATTTTATTTGTCAATTTAAATCTAGTTATACTCTTGATCTTTAAAAAACCTATATCAGACCCTAGTGCAATTGCAAGTACCATTTTAATTTGTATTTTTATATTAGAATTTATACCTAGTTGTACTTTAGCTCGTTCTAGCTCAATACTTAGACAACACTAAATTCATTATATAGACCTTAGTGCAATTAAAGAGTGAGTTGGTGCCACTTGTAATTTGTTTTTTTTTTTTTAGTATTAGTTTATACTAGTTTACTTTAGCTCATTCTAGCCCCAACACATAGACAATATTAATTTCATTTTGGGTTTTTTAGTGACTATACTCTATATGACCAAATTTCTTTGCGGTATACTTATTCAAACCTCCCCCCACTACAGAAACCAGTATTAGAACTCACCACATAATACAGGATATAAATAACCACTAATTTTAAAACCCAAAAGATGAATGATCACTTTGACCCTGATCTAAACCTCCATAATCTAACACACAATCAATACTTATTGGAAAGTAACTGCCTTTATTACACAGCATCACAAACCAGCACTATCCTCAACACTGTGCAAAGTCTATCAGTTCTTAACTACAACATCAGGTCCTTAAGCAAACACTATGATGACCTCCTGGCACTCCTTGAGTCACTAAAGACACCCTTCTCCTGCATTATTCTTACTGAGACCTGGCTTAAGCAGGATACAATAGATATCTACCCACTACCAGGATACACAGCAATCCACAACTGCAGACCATACCAAGTTGGGGGTGGTTTACCTGGAGTTTACCTGGAGAGAGTTCCGGGGGTCAACGCCCCCGCGGCCCGGTCTGTGACCAGGCCTCCTGGTGGATCAGAGCCTGATCAACCAGGCTGTTACTGCTGGCTGCATGCAAACCAACGTACGAGCCACAGCCCGGCTGATCAGGAACCGACTTTAGGTGCTTGTCCAGCGCCAGCTTGAAGACTGCCAGGGGTCTGTTGGTAATCCCCCTTATGTATGCTGGGAGGCAGTTGAACAGTCTCGGGCCCCTGACACTTATTGTATGGTCTCTTAACGTGCTAGTGACACCCCTGCTTTTCATTGGGGGGATGTTGCATCGTCTGCCAAGTCTTTTGCTTTCGTAGTGAGTGATTTTCGTGTGCAAGTTCGGTACTGCAATCTATTACTCTAACCAACTATCTTGTATTAACACTAATTGCTTTAGTGATGAATATGGGGAATACATTTTTGCTAATTTTACTGTAAAAAATCTCAAGACGCCTGTAACAATTGGTGCCATATACCGGATACCCCACACAAGCATCCCACACTTCAGTGAGAATCTAAAGTTACTAATAACAAACAGACAAATGAACAAGCACCACCTTCTCTTAGCTGGAGACTTCAATATCAACCTTGGCCTACCAGATGATCAGACTGTAACTGATATCATCAACAATATGAACAACACACTTCTCATACCAACAATAACTAAACCAACCAGGCTGACTGAGACAAGTGCAACCATAATAGACCACATATGGACCAATATACTAGCCCCTCTTAAATCAGGGATAATCACAGACAGCACTACTGACCACTACCCAATCTTCCTATTAAACATTAGTAAGCCACCACTCGAATACAACAAAGTTTCATTTAGACTCCATGACGAGGCCTCAATAAGGAATTTCACAGTATACCTAGAGACTGTTGACTTGCCTACAGAATTGTCCAATGCCAATGGTATTGACTGGACAGACATTTTTCTTAACAAAATACTTAGACTATACAACAAATATTATCCTATAAAAACGAAACATCGCGAAGAAACGGCTTGGTTGCCCATGGCTAACCAGCAGGATTCTGAAATCCATTGATAAGAAACACCAATATGAAAAGCAATATAGACAGGGCTTAATACACAAAGATATTCTTAAACAATATTCAACAGTTCTCACCAAATTAATAAAGAAAGCCAAACAACTGTACTACTACAGCAGATTCACTGACACAAGAGGAGATATAAAAAAGACCTGGAAAACACTTTCCCAGATTCTGGGGACCAACAAACTGAAAAAAAAACAAGAATATTGTTCTAACTAAATCTCATGAAACACCACTACATCCCACTGACACAGCTAACAAGATAAACGACTGCTTTTCAAACATAGGATCTAATCTCGCCAGTAAAATCCCATGTACCAATGCCCGTGCCGGGGACTACCTTGATGGGAATTTCCCAAATTCCTTCTATCTTGTACCAACTCAGCCCACGGAAGTCACCGCGATCATAAAGTCACTTAAAAATAACTTGGGGAATGTCTCACGTCCCACCATTATTGTACAAGCGAGCGGCCCATGTCCTTTCACATGCTATTACATTACTTTTTAACAAGTTACTAGAAACTAGCACTTTCCCGACACTACTCAAGACAGCAAGGGTTACACCAATACTTAAAGGTGGTGACCCTACAGACGTAAACAACTATAGGCCAATATCAAACTTACCATTAATATCTAAAATCTTAGAGAAACTCGTGCACAGGAGACTATATTCATTTATAACGTCACAAAACATACTCCACTCCTGCCAATTTGGATTCAGGAAAAATAAAAGCACTAATGGTGCAATTATAAAAATGCTAGACCTGCTTTACACAGCATTGGAAAATAAGGAATATCCGCTAGGAATTTTTATTGACCTAAGAAAAGCGTTTGACACAGTAGACCACGGCATCCTGCTCCACAAACTTGACCACTATGGTATAAGAGGCCATGCGCTTGCATATTTCAAATCTTACCTTTCTAATAGGTATCAGTATGTCACCATTAAAGATACAGCCTCATCAATACGGCCACTTGATACTGGAGTTCCGCAGGGAAGTGTCCTTGCACCCCTGCTCTTCCTCATTTACATCATTGATCTTCCAAACATATCCCAACACCTGAAACCCATTCTCTTTGCTGACGACACGACTTATGTCATCTCCCACCCTAATCTTGCCACCCTCAACACCATTGTTAATGAGGATCTGCTCAAAATATCAACTTGGATGACAGCTAATAAACTTACACTTAACACTGGCAAAACCTACTATATTATGTTTGGTAGCAGAGCAGGTGTTGCGCAACTTAACATTAAGATCGACAACACTCTAATTGCCAGACATAATGAGGGCAAATTCCTTGGCCTATACCTCAACAACAACCTAAATTTCAGCACCCATATCCAACACATAACAAAAAAAGTATCCAAAACGGTGGGGATCCTCTCCAAGATACGATACTACGTGCCGCAAACTGCCCTTCTCACACTATACCATTCACTTATATATCCATACCTCACCTATGCTATCTGTGCTTGGGGTTCAACTGCAGCAACACACCTAAAGCCAATAATAACCCAACAAAAAGCCACAGTAAGAATAATCACTAAATCCCATCCCTTTCAACACCCCCCCCCCCACACCCACTCTTCATAGATCTAAACTTACTCTCTGTTCAGAACATCCACACTTACTACTGTGCAGTCTATATCTACAGGACCTTAAATTCCAATATTAACCTTGACCTAAAACGCTTTCTTGATAGTTGTGACAGGATCCACAGGCATAACACCAGACACAAACATCTCTATGACATTCCCTGTGTTCGACTAAACCTTTACAAAAATTCAATGTATTTCAAAGGACCTAAAATCTGGAACACCCTACCTGAAAACTCTAGAACTGCAGACACATTCATCACTTTCAAAACTACAGTTAGAAAACTTCTTATTTCCCTGATCCACCCCGACAACTAACTACATGATAACCACCTGGTGGTTCACAATTACACTCACCCACTGACTACAAACCCAGAAATACTAATCTTTATCTTAAAATAATAAATCCTAACTAGTTATAAGTTTGCCTATGATACTCCAATATAGACACTTTGTATTGTGCCAAATTATTATTATTATTATTATAATCAAGGGGAAGCGCTAAACCCGGAGGATTATACAGCGCCTGGGGGGGGATGTGGAAGGCATTCAGGCTTAATTCGGGGAACTGGAGCACAGATCCAATTACCTAAATCAAGAGCCCCTCACCAACATCAAGGAACCTTCCTTGAGGGGTATTGTGCCAAAACAAAAGCATTCACAATGCTAAACTCACAAATTATGATGTAGTCACTTAGCCTTAATACCATAATCTGTAAGGATTTAATGTTAAGAATTAATCTAAGTTTGCCCGAAATGCCTAGCCATGCTAGGTGTCCTAGTGGCCCCCTCTGTAATTAGTATTTTATAACATGTAAACCACACAATACCCAAAACTTGTAAACCCCACATTGTAACCCTTATAGAGAATAAACTTGAATTGAATTGAATGAGAAACCGCCTCCAACGCCAGCCACCACATCCATCAAGACACGAGCAGCGTCCTCGTCTTCCAACCCCAACAAAACTGACTAATCATCGACTTCACTTGTCGCTCACTCTAAGGATAAACAACACTATAATACAATACGTGGAGTCTCTTTCTTCACTACTCCTGAGTATCCTGAAGAAATGGATGCACAGACATTGATCCCCCTCCTCCTGAGCGACGAAGTCAAGCTCGTCTGTAGACCATCACGTGCTCTCTTCCTTAAAGAAGTCAACAATCTCCTTAATGCTCCAGAGATCGACCCTGACTGCAAATTTAGACTCATGACCATGCCAACACCGAAGTTCCAGACTCTTTCTAATGGGACAGTAGCTTAACACACCTCAAGCCGACCACCACCAATACAACTCATCCGGCTTGCTGCCTTCTGACACTCCCAGCTCCTGCCGCTGCCTTCGCTATCCTCTCTTAGTGAGCCAAGTACTGACATCATTCAAGCCTCTCCATCTACGCCCCAGACTTCGTACCACTGCCCCCAAAGGGGGTTGGGGCCACTTCCTTTTTTTCCTCCTCTTTCCCTCCTTCCCATCCTTTTCCATATTTCCATCCTTCCTCACCTTCTTCCTTTTCCCACCACACAGTTTGGGTCGTCCTCCTCCCCTTCCCTCCCCATCTTTTTTCCAATATTGTTTATATTTTTACTCTAACTGCCCCCCTCATTTAGTTTATTAACCCTCACCTCTCCTTACCCCTTTCTTTTTCCCTTGATCCATCATTTTTTACTCTCAATGTAGCTAAAACTTAAAAATGATCTGGTAATCTGGGGCCCCCTCATAAACTTTCCACAGACTTTTATCTACCAAAAATATTATTAATGTTGGTGAATTACCACACAAACCACCACCAGATGTAGACCAAACGAAATGTAAATTTTTGCCAAGGGACATTGTCACACCTTGCGTCAATGTACTGGATGCATAAAAAAATAAAATTTACAAACAACTACTCAGAAATGTTCAAGAAAGGCAAAAGTATTTTATCCCAGTGGTAAATTTACAGACCATTCTGGAAAAATACCCGATTTTGCTAGCGAAATAATGCATTACATGTGTGTGGTGTGGGGTGTGTTGTGTGTGTGTGTGGTGTGTGGTGTGTGGTGTGTGTGGGTGCTGTCGTTTTGGGGGGGTTGGTGTTTGATGTGGTGTTGTGGGGGTGCTGCGTGCGTGTGGGGGTGTGAGGCTTGTTTTATCCCATATATTTGTACGTTTTGTGTGCATATGTCTGTTGCCCGTGCTCGGTGGGTGAACCCACTTAATATTTTTTTATTTGGGGAAAAAAACAATTGTGACCAGGTGTGGACGTATCATTGGTTCATTACTTGTAATTTGTTCATAAATTAACCTTTTTAAAGGGTGAGGCTGTTCTTACCTTTTGTAATTTGCCATGAGTGACCAATCTACCGGGATTCATTATCTTTGTAACTATTCATCTATCATAACGGGGGGTCCATCCCGGGCCCCCTTTAAACCTTTGTACTTTTTTTGACACCGCCCACAGGAGGGTAGGGGTGCATAATAAAGATATTAAATAAAACATTTTTTAGGAAAAGGGGACACAAGGCAACTAATGTGACATTTTTGGGGCAACTTTTCGCGTGTCCTTTTACCTAACATACCAATACATAGTCCAACAAAACTGTAATATTCCCTGTTCTATTTTCTATATAATGCGGGTTTCTTTTTCTGTCTCTAAACACCTAAGATAACAGGATATCTTGCTACTCCTACTTACTTTTTGTCACACTTCACAGACACCACGAAAATATAAATAAAATACACTGGTTTTTTTTCCTCCTTTTCAATACTCTTGTTTTTTTAATTTTTTTTGTCCAGGGGGGAAGTGGAAAAGAATCTTTCCTCCGAAGCCAGCGTGCGTATGAGGCGACTAAAATCCCGGGGAGCAATGGGCTAGTAACCCCTTCCCTGTATAAATTACTAAAAAAGAGAAGAAAAAAATTTTATAAAACGGGTTGTTTAAAGTGCGTGGAGTAGTGCGGATGACAAGAAACAGATGATTGCGATGTTATAATGAAAAAAAGTTGGATGCCGGCCCTAAGCGAAAAAAGCTGAAGGGGTAGGAGAGTTTCAGGGGGGGGAAATAAATGGGTTTAAATCTGGAGTATCTGAGAGAGTTAGAGAAAAGGAAGGGGGTACAGTAATGTTAAATGTCAGTTAGGAAGGAAAAAGAGAAAAAATGTGTAAATTCAAAAATTATGGGGATTAAAGTAAAGGGGATGCGAAAGTGGGTCATAAAAAGCTGTAGCACCTGGAGAAGAGGGGAAAGCAGAGGGAGAGAGAGTTTTGGGAGATGTTAATGAATGTATGGGAGCCTTTGAACCAAGTGAGAAGTAATTGTGGTGGGGGACTTGAATGCAAAAGTGGGAGAAACTTTTAGAGAGGGTTGGGGGTTTTTTGGGGTCCCAGGTGTAAATATAAGGAACCCTTTGATTGAATTTTGTAAAGAAAGGGTTTAGTTATGGTATACATATTTTAAAAAAAAAGAGGATAAAAAGTAAACACGATATGATTTAGGCGAAATAAACAGTATTTTTTTGGTTTATTATTGGTAGATAAAAGAGTTGAGTAGACTTCGGGAGTACATGTTTATAGAGGGCCACAAAAAATCAATCACTTTCAGTTGTAGCTACACTGAGAGAAAAAAGGTAGTGGGATACAAGGAAAAAAGCATCAGGGGAAAAGAGAGGTGAAGGTTTATAAAAAAAAAGAGGAGGGAGTTGGGTAAGAAAAAAACAGCTATTGGAGGAAAATGGGCAATGAGATAAGGGGAAGGGGCGAAGAGGAGGGGGAGTTTAAAAATGTAGTGTTTTTGAGTGTTCACAGAATTTTGGGTTTCAGGAAAGTGGGGGCAGGAGGGAAAGGAGCGATTGGTGGGAAAGATGATGTAAAGAAGAGTAAAGGGAGAAAAAGTTCATATGAAAGTTTTTACAATAGAAGTGATGCAAAGGGGAAAAATTGGAGAAAAAAAGAGAGGGTTTAAAGAGGTGAAACAATGTAAAAAAAGAGCAAATGAGGATGGGGGAGATGTTTATCAACAAATTTTGTTGAAAATAAAAAAAAAGTTTTGGGTAATTAACAATTAAGAAAACCTGAGAAAAAATTTTTATTTGTCAGTTAAAAATAGGAAAAGGGGATTATTTAAAAGGGGATTAGAGTATTGGGAAAATGGAAGGGAAAATTTTGAGGAAATTTTTAAATGTTTATGAAGAAGGGGAAACTGTGATTTCTGATAGGCAAGGGGGAAAAACATCTTTTAGGAGTGAGAAAGCCATTTGAGGTGGGGGAAATTCGTGAGGCGAGGTAAAAAGAAGGGGGGAAGGGAGCCGGGGGTTGATGGGGTAAAGAAGAAATGTTTTAAAACAGGGGGGATATTTTTGGATGGGTTGGTGCAATTATTTAATAAATTATGGAAGAGGGTAAGGTACCTAGGGATTGGGGAGAGAGCATGCATATTCCTTTGTATAAAGGCAAAGGGGGTAAAAGAGAGTGCAAAAATTAAGGGGGAAAGTCTGTTGATGTACCGTAAAAAATGTAGGTAAGTTATAATTGAAAGAATTAAAGAAAAACGGAGAATGGATACGATAAAAAGAGGCTTTTTGGAAAAAGGGGGGGTGTGTGGACCAGGTTTTACGTGAAACATATAAGTGAACAGTATTTAAAAAGGCTAAAGAGGCTTTGTGGGATTTATGGATTTTGGGAAAAGGCGTATACAGGGGGATAGGGGGCAAAGTCAGAGTTTCAAGTGTATGGTGTAGGGGGTAGGTTCGAAAGCAGTGAAGAGTTTTTTTTCGAGGATAGGAGCCAAGTTTTGAGTATGTAGGAAAGAGGGAAATTTTTTCCCATAAAAAAAGGGGCCCTTGACAAGGGGTTGTATGTCACCGTGGGGTTTAATAAATTTTTTTGATGGGGGTTTTAAGAGAAGTAAATGCAGGGTCTTGGGAAAGGCGTGGGGTTAAAAAATAAAGAATCCACACAAAGTGGGAGTTGTCACAGCTGCTCTTTGCTGATGACACGTGCCTTGGGGATTCTGAAGAGAATTGCAGAGATTGGTGGATGAATTTTGGAGGGTTGGGAAAAGAAGAAAATTTAAAGTGAAAAAAAAAAGAAGGTTATGAGGGTAACAAAAAAATTAGGTGAGAAAGATTGAATATCAGATTGGAGGGAGAGAGTATGGAGGGGGTGAACATTCAATATTTGGGATGGACGGTCAGCGGAGGGGCATGAAAGAAGGTAATCATAGAATTGAAGAGGGAAAAAGAGTGAGTGGTGCACTTTGGAGTCTGTGGGGACAAAGAACTTTGTCCTTGGAGGGAAAAGGGGAAGTATGAGAGAATTTTTTTCCACGCTCTTAATGGGTGTGAAGCGTGGGTGATGAAGTTCAGCGAGGAAAGGCGGAGGCAGTGGAGATGTCATTTCTGAGGGCAAAGGGGTGTAATAAAGCAGAAATAGTAGTTGGAAGTTTTTGGGGGAGGCGGGATTACCAAAAAATTTGTCCAGAGGGCTGAGGGAAGGGGGGTTGAGTGGTTTGGACATGTAGAAGAATGGGGAAACAGAATGACTTCAAGATGTATAGTCTTTTGGGAAAGGAAAGGCGGGGGAGGGGGCGGCCAGGAAGGTTGGGGGAGGGGTAAAGGAGGGTTTTTTTGTGCGAGGGGCTTTACTTTCCAGCAGGCATGCTGAGCGGTTTGATGGGGTGAATGGGGACAAATGGTTTTTAATACTTGACGTGCGTTGGAGTGGAGCAAAGTAACTTTTTTGAAGGGATTAGGAAACCGCAGGCCGGGCTTTAGTTCGGAGATGGGGAAGTACAGTCCCGCACTCTGAAGGAGGGGTTAATGTTGCAGTTAAAAAATGAGTGAAAGCCCCTTCTGGCAAGACATGAGGAGTAATGATGGGAAAATTTTTCTTTTTTGGCACCCTGCCTTGTGGGGAATCGGCCGGGGTGAAATAATTTGAAAAAGGAATTGAAAACCTTCCATTTTGTTGGGGGAAAAAAGTTTAAAAAATAGAAATTAAAGTTAAAAAAAAGTGGTTTTACAGAATTCGGGAGAAAACCCTGTTTTTGGGCAGAAAATAATGATTAATTTTTGGTTTGTGGTGTGGGGGGTTGGGGTGTTTGGGGGGGGGGGGTTGGGGTTTTTGGGGGGGGTTGGGGTTGATTTTTTTAAATTGTTGGGGTTTAGGGGGGGCCCCCCGGGGGGGGGGGAAAAATTTTGTATTTTAAATTTAAAATTGGAAAACCAGGGGGACTTCAGGGTTCATTCTTTGAAGCGAGTCCAAAAGGTGAGGGTTAATTTTTTCCCAGGTTTGACCTCACCGGATTTTTTTTTAAATTTAAAAAGGGGGGTACCCCCTGACCCTTTGATTTAAAATTTTTTTATAGCCCCGGGAAGGGGGCATAATAAAAAATTTAAAAAAAACTTGTTAGGAAAGGAAAATGAATTTATTTTTTTGGGCATTTTTGAAAATGTTTTAAATAAAAATTTTTTAAAAAACTCTTTTTTCCTGTATAATTTTTAAAAAATATTTACCCCTTTTTTTCTTAAAATTTTTTTCCCTATTCCCAAACCCCCTTTTTTCCTTAATAAACCCCCCCCCCCCCCATTTTCTTTTTAAAACCCCAAAAAACCCCCCCCCCTTTTTAAAAAAAGGGAAAATTTTTAAAAAAATTTTTCCCTTAAAAAAAAAAAAAAAAAAAAATTTTTTTTTTTCCAGTTAATGGGAACCCTCACTTTAATCCTCAGGAATATCTTGAAACCCCTTTCACCCCAACAGGGTAGGGGGCGGTGTAAAGAAAGCGAATGCCCCAACCCCAGACCCCCGTACAATCTGGCGGGGCGGGGTGCTGGAATGGTATGCTTTCCTTGTTGTAGTCCTCGATGAGGAAGTCTTAAGAAATATTTGGTAAGGTTTTTCCATTTGGTCCTTTTGAAGGTTTGTAGATTGAGTCATTAAACTCTGAGCATTTTGTTCCTGTAGTCGTCAATGTTCAAGATTACGACATCACCTTTATCAGCGGTGGTGATCCTGATGTTCATGTCTTCGGCTTCAGCTTTTAGTGAAGTGATATAACGTCGAGGTAGGACTGGTGAGCTGTGTGATGAGATGGCTGCTGAAATGATGCATTATAGGTAGCCTTTTTGGAAATCAGAATCATCTTGTCTAGTTTTTAGCGATGAAATTTAGGTCTTGTTTCGATTTCGTGATTCCTGTAGCGAATTTGAAGCCTAAACTGAGGTCTTCAGTTTTTTTGTATTGGACAGTGGACGAGATGAATAATTTCAGGTCTTCCCAAATTCTTTCACCGACTGTTTTCGCAAAGATTTTGGAATGTCACCCAGGTAGATCTGTTTGTGACCTGATAAAGCCCACTGTGTGTGGGAAACATTGTCAATAAAGGATCACATTATACTGCATTTGTGTTTATTTTCCAATGTAGCAGGTGGGATATTAATGTGTAAGTGGATTAAAAGACAACATCCTAAATAGGTCGACTTTGACACTACTAACTTAATCTTCATTCCGCTTTCCTCCACTAACCAATCGTCAACATTCAGCACCCTGATGATTGACCAGGTGCTTCAGCACCTTCGGTACCCTGGTGATGGACCAGGTGTTTCAACTCCTTCAGCACCCTGATGATGGACCAGGGGCTTCAGCACCCTGGTGATGGACCAGGCGCTTCATCTACTTCAGAACCCTCTTCAATAGTTATCAAAGCTTATTCCATGGGTGGAGTTGAAGGTGGGTTGGACAAATATGTATTATATAGAATGGAAGTAGTCAGGTGAAATATCGTGTGGGTAGTAGTAGTAATTGTGGAGAGACTGGTTGGGTTGGAGAAGGACCTGTCAACATCATGTTACAGCGGTCTCCAGAATGGGCAACATCCATTCTGGAGCATTTTGGTGATAGTGTAACTGCCGGACTTTTGATGGATAGTGTTACATCATTGCTAGATGCAATGCTGTAGGCAATCATATAAGTGAGGATTTAGTTAGAAGGTATAGGATCCTACATCTCATCACGTAGGTACGTAACAATGTGTTCGAGGATGATCATCGTCTCCACAACGAGAGTACAGACAAGCCATCAATGCTCTGGAACATGGCTTCTGCCGAAAGGAAGAGGTTACGATGTTCCAGGGACACGACGAAGGACTCGGATTTGGAAATGTGGGGCGCAATCCTAGCGAAGAAGTTCCAAGACCACTTCGTCTGGGGATCGTGGAGTATACCTGGAGGGTGTTCCAGGGGTCAATGCCCCCATGGCCCGGTCCATGACCATACCTCACAGAGGATTAGGGCCTGATCAACCAGGCTGTTACTGCCAGCTGCACGCAAACCAACGTACGAACCACAGCCCGACTGGTCAGGTATTGACTTTAGGTGCCTGTCCAGCTCACTCTTGAAGACAGCTAGGTGGCCTGTTGGTAATATCCCTTACATGTGCTGGGAGGCAGTTGAACAGTCTTGGGCCTCTGACACTTATTGTGTTGTCTCTGTGTACTCATGACACCCCTGTTTTTCATTGGGGGGATGTTGCATCGCCTGCCAATCTTTTGCTTTCATATGGAGTGGTTTTTGTTTGCAGATTGGGATTTGGGATTAGCAGGTTATTAATAGAATATTCAAGAGGTTGCTAGTAGAATTGCAGTAAATCAACCATTCAAATCATTATGAAGCTGTGTGTAGTCTGTGGTCAGTCAAACAAACGGGCCTCCACATGCATAAATTGTCATTTTTGTGGAAATTGGTGTCACGCCCCTTGTGCAGATATCCAAGAACTAGCTACAAGCAGTATTAAAACAGGGAAGTGTTTTTGGGTATGCCCAAATGAGATAAATCTGTGGACTAAAATCACAAGGGTATTAAAAGAGGTCAACATCAAAGCTGCTTTCATAGAAAACCTGGAAGCTTTCTACAACAGATGGGAACATAAAAAGTCTGGGCTGAATGGTACTGCCCTTGATACTGGCCACGTAGTCAGAAACTGTAAGGCTGGAGATGATGTCCTGGTAGTCAGTAAATGGGGGGCTGATAGTGCTGTCCTGGGAGACAGTAATGGTGAAGCTGGAGGTGCTGTCCTGGGAGACAGTAATGGTGAAGCTGGAGGTGCTGTCCTGGGAGACAGTAATGGTGAAGCTGGAGATGCTGTCCTGGGAGACAGTAATGGGGAAGCTGGAGATGCTGTCCTGGGAGACAGTAATGGTGAAGCTGGAGATTTGTCCAGGTAGTCGGGAATTAATACGCAGGAAGGAATACATATAAATGACCCATAGGGGACAGGAGCCATAGTAGGAAACAAGTTGTAGTCAAAGATAAGATAAAACCAATATTGCAAACTAGAAATCCACGGGAAATAGCAAACAAGAGGACTCCACTAGCAATAGTGAGGATAAATTCCCAAAAAACAACTGGTGGGAGCTCCATTGTTGGTGCTAGGGAGGATAGAAGTAAGACAGGGAAACATGCACCAACAGGGAATACAGTCACGAAACCCAAGGCAAACGGAAACCAAGCCTGGGGCACATACAAATGCACTCGGTATCTGCTGGCATGGGAAATCGGGAAAACAGAGGGGAAACGTGCAACTATGACCACCCTAGAAAATGCCATGCCCATATGAAAACCCAGGAAATGCAAACTCCTTCCTGTAAGCTTTTTCACCCTGAACTGTGTACCTCCCCATTACGGGAAAAGACTGTGCTATAACTTAATTGCCAGGCATACCATCTAAAGGGGACAAAAAGATACAAAACATCCGGGCCAGGGAAAACCTGGGTAGCCACAGCCACTCAAGAGGAGAGGTTTTTTAGTGCCAGGAAGGAAAAAAAACTGGCAGGAAATGGCAGAAATCGAAACACCAAATCCAGTCATTCTGAGTGGAACCACAGTTGATGGCCTCCACTCCAAACAACCCAGATACAGATACTAATCCCGGAAAAAAATCCCCCCCAGTACCAACAATACCACCAGTCCGATAACATTTTTCTTTGCAAATATACAGGGTCTAAAGCCAGCAACAAACAACAAAATACCTTCATCCGTGACTGCTTGCAGAGGCAAAGGCAATGTTCGCGGCTTTCACATGAGACCCACATAAAGGATCACTTGGACAACGAAATATGGATCCCAGTTACAACCTATACAGATTGTGACAGAGTGGGAAAAGGCAAAAGGGGGGGGGTTTGGCCTGTACATTGCAGAGTCACTTGTTTGCACAGAACTGCTAAATGCCTCAAATGATGTAGTGGAAGTTTTAGCAGTAAAGGTCGAGAACCAAAACCTAGTCATTGTGGTAGTCTACAAGCCTCCGGATGCAACATCCCAGCAATTCCAGGAACAGCTGTTAAAAATTGACCACTGTCTGGAAAACCTTCCAGCTCCTGCACCCAACACTTTCTCCTGGGGGATTTCAACTTAGGCACCTAAAATGGAGGGAAAATAGCAAATAATATTGTTGCAGTAATAACACCAGGAGGCAGCTCTGAAAGAAAAACTCACACTCACGTGAGCTTTTAAATCTCTGCACAAAATTCAATTTAAAAACCCGCAAAAAATAGAGCCTACTAGACTGGAGAATACACTAGACCTCATCTTCACTAACAATGATTTATCTGATAAGAAATGTCACCATATCAAAAACAATATACTCAGATCACAACATAATTGAGGTTCAGTCATGTAAGCGCGGAGCCCCAACCGACATAATGAGATTAGTCACGAGGGAGCATTCACCAAATTCAACTTCAATAACAAAAACATAAAGTGGGACCAAGTAAACCAAGTCCTAACCGATATAAGCTGGAAGATATTTCTAAGCAACACAGACCCCAACTTATGCCTAAACAGATAACTCGGTGGCACTCGATGTATGCACAAGGCTTATTCCTCTAAGAAAAAGGAGGATAATGTAAAACAGAAAGAGACCGGGACTCCCTTTACAGGCGATGGAAAAGAATAACAGAGCGGCTAAAAGAGGTCAATATATCTGAAATGCGTAGGGAGACACTGGGCAGAGAAATAGCAAGCATCGAACTTAAGCTAAAAGAATCCTTTAGGAGTCAGGAATCGCGGGAAGAAATAAAAGCCATAAATGAAATCGAAAGAAACCCAAAGTATTTCTTCTCCTATGCCAAATCAAAATCGAGAACACGTCCAGTATTGGGCCCCTACTTAAACAAGATGGGTCCTACACAGATGACAGCAAGGAAATGGTGAGCTACTCAAGTCCCAATATGACTCAGTTTTTAGCAAGCCGCTAACCAGACTGAGAGTCGAAGATCAAAATGAATTTTTTATGAGAGAGCCACAAAATTTGATTAACACAAGCCTATCCGATGTTATCCTGACGCCAAATGACTTCGAACAGGTGATAAATGAAATGCCCATGCACTCTGCCCCAGGGCCAGACTCATGGAACTCTGTGTTCATCAAGAACTGCAAGAAGCCCCTATCACGAGCCTTTTCCATCCTATGGAGAGGGAGCATGGACACAGGGGTCGTCCCACAGTTACTAAAAAAAACAGACATAGCCCCACTCCACAAAGGGGGCAGTAAAGCAACAGCAAAGAACTACAGACCAATAGCACTAACATCCCATATCATAAAAATCTTTGAAAGGGTCCTAAGAAGCAAGATCACCACCCATCTAGAAATCCATCAGTTACACAACCCAGGGCAACATGGGTTTAGAACAGGTCACTCCTGTCTGTCTCAACTATTGGATCACTACGACAAGGTCCTAAATGCACTAGAAGACAAAAAGAATGCAGATGTAACATATACAGACTTTGCAAAAGCCTTCACAAGTGTGACCATGGCGTAATAGCGCACAAAATGCGTGCTAAAGGAATAACAGGAAAAGTCGGTCGATGGATCTATAATTTCCTCACTAACAGAACACAGAGAGTAGTCGTCACAGAGTAAAGTCTGAGGCAGCTACGGTGAAAAGCTCTGTTCCACAAGGCAGAGTACTCGCTCCCATCTTGTTCCTCATCCTCATATCCGACATAGACAAGGATGTCAGCCACAGCACCGTGTCTTCCTTTGCAGATGACACCCGAATCTGCATGACAGTGTCTCCATTGCAGACACTGCAAAGCTCCAGGCGGACATCAACCAAATCTTCAGTGGGCTGCAGAAAACAATATGAAGTTCAACGATGAGAAATTTCAATTACTCAGATATGGTAAACATGAGGAAATTAAATCTTCATCAGAGTACAAAACAAATTCTGGCCACAAAATAGAGCGAAACACCAACGTCAAAGACCTGGAGTGATCATGTCGGAGGATCTCACCTTCAAGGACCATAACATTGTATCAATCGCATCTGCTAGAAAAATGACAGGATGGATAATGAGAACCTTCAAAACTAGGGAGGCCAAGCCCATGATGACACTCTTCAGGTCACTTGTTCTATCTAGGCTGGAATATTGCTGCACACTAACAGCACCTTTCAAGGCAGGTGAAATTGCCGACCTAGAAAATGTACAGAGAACTTTCACGGCGCGCATAACGGAGATAAAACACCTCAATTATTGGGAGCGCTTGAGGTTCCTAAACCTGTATCCCTGGAACGCAGGAGGGAGAGATACATGGTTATATACACCTGGAAAATCCTAGAGGGACTAGTACCGAACTTGCACACGAAAATCACTCACTACGAAAGCAAAAGACTTGGCAGACGATGCACCATCCCCCCAATGAAAAGCAGGGGTGTCACTAGCACGTTAAGAGACCATACAATAAGTGTCAGGGGCCCGAGACTGTTCAACTGCCTCCCAGCACACATAAGGGGGATTACCAACAGACCCCTGGCAGTCTTCAAGCTGGCACTGGACAAGCACCTAAAGTCAGTTCCGGATCAGCCGGGCTGTGGTCGTACGTTGGTTTACGTGCAGCCAGCAGCAACAGCCTGGTTGATCAGGCTCTGATCCACCAGGAGGCCTGGTCACAGACCGGGCCGCGGGGGCATTGACCCCCGGAACTCTCTCCATGTAAACTCCAGGTAGTCCCTCTAGGATTTTGTCTTTCTCGCCTGCATTCCAAGGAGTACAGGCCAAGGGACTTCAGCCACTCCCAGTAATTGAGGTACTTTATTGTACTTATATGTGCAGTGAAAGTCTGTATATTCTCCAGGTCTGTAATTTTGCCTGCCTTGAAAGGGGCCGTTAGTGTACTTGGAGTTTACCTAGAGAGGGTTTCAGGGGTCAATGCCTGCTGCGACCCAGTCTGAGACCAGGTGTCGTGGTGCGTCAGGGTCTGATCAACCAGGCTGTTACTGCTGATTGAACATAAACTTACGTACAAACCACAGCCCAGCTGATCAGGTACTGACCTTAGGTCCCTCTCCAGCTCCTTCTTGAAGACAGACTGTGCGCTCGTGTGTGTGTGTATTCACCTAATTGTGGTTGCAGGGGTCGAGATTTAGCTCCTGGCCCTGCCTCTTCACTGAACGCTACTAGGCCCTCTCCCTGTTCCATGAGCTTTATCATACCTCGTCGTAAAGCTATGTATGGTTCCTGCCTCCACTACATCACTTGCTAGACTTTTCACTTCTTGACTATGACTGAAGAAGTACTTCCTAACATCCCTTTAACTCATCTGAGTCTTCAACTTCCAAGTGTGACCCCTTGTTTCTGTGTCCCCTCTCTGGAACATCTGTCTCTGTCCACCTTGCCTATTTCATGCAGTATATTGTATGTTGTTATCATGTCTCCTCTAACCCTCCTGTCCTCTAGTGTTGTCAGGCTGCTTTCCCTTAACCTTTCTTCATAGGACATTTGCCTTAGCTCTGGAACTAACCTTGTTGCAAACCTTTGCACTTTCTCTAATTTCTTGACGTGCTTGACCCGGTGTGGGTTCCAAATTGGTGCTGCATACTCCAGTATAGGCCTGACATACACGGTGTACAGTGTCTTGAACGATTCCTAAGGTACTGGAACGCTATTCTCAGGTTTGCCAGGCGCCCATATGCTGCAGCAGTTATCTGGTTCATGCGTGCTTCCGGAGATGTGCTCGGTGTTATACTCACCCCAAGATCTTTCTCCTTGAGCAAGGTTTGCAGTCGTTGGCCACCTAGCCTATACCCTGTGGTCTTCTTTGCCCTTCCCCGATTTTCATGACTTTGCATTTGGCGGGGTTTAATTCGGTAAGTCAGTTGCTGAACCAGGTGTTCAGCCTGTCGAGGTCTCTTTGAAGTCCTGCCTGATCCTCATCTGATTTAATTCTCATTAACTTCACATCTGTGAACAAGGACACTTCTGAGTCTATCCCTTCCATCATGTCATTCACATATACCAAAAATAGCACTGGTCCTAGGACCGACCCCTGTGGGACCCCACTCGTCACAGGTGCCCACTGTGATGCCTCATCACATACCATGACTCATTGTTGCCTTCGCTGTCAGGTATTCTCTGATCCATTGCAGTGCTCTTTCTGTTATAGGTGCCTGACCCTCTAGCTTCTGCACTAGTCTCTTGTGAGAATTTGTCAAGGCCTTCTTGCAGTCCAAGAAAATGCAACCAACCCACCCCTCTCGTGTCTTCTGTTACTATATCATAAAACTCCAGAAGGTTTTTGACACAGGATTTGCCTTCCATGGATCCTTGTTGGTTGTCGTTTATAATCTTGTTCCGTTCCAGGTGTTTCACCACTCTCCTCCTGATAATCTTCTCCATGACTTTGCATGCAATACACGTCAGTGACACTGGTTTATAGTTTAGTGCCTCTTTTCTGTCTCCTTTTTTAAAAATGGGAACTACATTTGCTGTCTTCCTTACCTCGGGTAGTTGCCCAGTTTCAAGGGATGTGTTGAAGATTGTGGTTAGTGGCACACACAGCATTTCTGTTCCCTCTCTAGGGACCCACAGGGAGATGTCCGGTGCCATTCCCTTTGAGGTATCAAGGTCACTTAGCAGCTTCTTCACCTCCTCCTCAGTTGTATGTCATGCAGCACTTGTTGATATATTCCTTGTTGGTGTATCCCTCTGTTCTGTCTTCCCAGAGTCCTTCCTGTCTCCACTGTAAATACTTCCTTAAATCTCGTATTAAGCTCCTCACATACCTCTTGATCGTTTCTTGCGAGTTCCCCACCTTTTTTCCTCGGCCTGATCGCCTGGTCTTTGACAGTTGTCTTCCTCCTAATGTGGCTATACAGCAGTTTCAGGTCAGACTTGACTTTTGATACTATGTCGTTTTCGTACTGTCGCTGGGCCTCCCTCCTTATCTGTGCATACTGTCCCCTCAAGGAAGGTTCCTTGATGTTGGTGAGGGGCTCTTGATTTAGGGAATTGGATCTGTGCTCCAGTTCCCCGAATTAAGCCTGAATGCCTTCCACATCCCTCCCCCCCAGGCGCTGTATAATCCTCCGGGTTTGGCGCTTCCCCCTTGATTATAATAATAATAATGTGCATACTCGTTTCTGGCTTTGACTAATCTTATTTCCCCTGGTCCTTTGCCTACTGTACCTTTTCCATTCTCTAGTGCGCTTAGTTTTTGCCTTCCTACACCTTTGGGTAAACCAAGGACTTGCTTTGGTCTTCCCATTGTTTCTGTTGTTGTTATTGTTTGTGTGTGTGTACTCACCTATTTGTGGTTGCAGGGGTCGAGTCACAGCTCCTGGCCCCACCTCTTCGCTGATTGCTACTAGGTCCTCTCTCTCCCTGCCCCATGAGCTCTATCATACCTCCCCTTAAAACTATGTATGGTTCCCGCCTCCACTACGTCACTTTCTAGGCTATTCCACGGCCTGACTACTCTATGACTGAAGAAATACTTCCTAACATCCCTTTGATTCATCTGAGTCTTCAACTTCCAATTGTGACCTCTTGTGTCTGTATCCCTTCTCTGGAACATCCCGTCTTTGTCCACCTTGTCTATTCTGCGCAGTATTTTGTATGTCGTTATCACGTCTCCCCTGACCCTCCTGTCCTCCAGTGTCGTCAGGCCGATTTCCCTCAACCTTTCTTCGTAGGACAATCCCCGTAGCTCTGGGACTAGTCTTGTTGCAAACCTTTGCACTTTCTCTAATTTCTTGACGTGCTTGACTAGGTGTGGGTTCCAAACTGGTGCTGCATACTCCAGTATGTGTGTGTGTGTGTGTGTGCATGCATGCGTGCGTTCGTGTGTGTGTGTCTGCGTGCATGTGCTCGCGTGTGTGTATGTGCGCGCACGTGCTCGTGTGTGACCTAATTAATATTTGCACTAATAATTCATTACAGTTGTGACTGGGTGTGGACGTGTGAATGCCTCATTACTTTGTAATATGTTCATGATTGTAACCATGTATAGATGTGTAGATTGTTCGTTATCTTTGTAACTTGTTCAGCTATCAAAACTTTGGGGTCTAATAATCTTTTGACTACCGCCCACACGATGGGTATGGGGTGCATAATAAAGATATTACACTAATTAACATGGGTCTATTGGTAATCCCCCTTATGTATGCTGGGAGGCAGTTGAACAGTCTTGGCCCCGACACTTGTTGTGTTATTTCTTAGTGTACTCGTGGCACCCCTGCTTTTTATTGTGGGAATGTTGCATCTACTGCCGAGTCCTTTGCTTTCATAGGGAGTGATTTTCATGTGCAGGTTTGGTACTAATCCCTCTAGGATTTTCCAAGTGTATATTATCATGTATCTTTTTTGCCTGCATTCCAGGGAATACAGATAAAGGGACTTCAGCTGTGAAAGTTCTCTGTACATTCTCCAGGTCAGCAATTTTGCCTGCCTTGATAGGGGCAGTTAGTGTACAGCAATATTCCAGCCTAGAGAAAACAAATGATTTGAAGAGAAACATGCGCTTGGAATCCCTAGTTTTAAAGGTTCTCATCCATCCTATCATTTTTCTAACATGAGGTAGATACAGTGTTGTGGTCTTTGAAGGTGAGATCCTCTGACATTATCGCTCCCAGGTCCTTCAAATTAGTTTTTTTGCTCTATTGTGTGGTTAGAATTTTTATACCCTGATAAAGTTTTAGTTGAAATCTCTTCATTGAACTTCATATTGTTTTCTGTGACCCATTTAAAGGTTTGGTTGATGTCTACTTGGAGTCTTGCAGTGTCTGCGATGGTCCAGTAGCTGGGACAGGCAGGAGCGACCTGCTTTAAACCCATGTTGTTGATGAGTATTTAGGTGGTTGGCGATGTTGCTTCTTAGAACCCTTTCAAAGATTTTTATATGGGATGTTAGTGCTATCGGTCTGTAGTTCTTTGCAATTGCTGTATTGCCACCATTGTGGAGTGCAGCTATGTATGTTGTTTTTAGTGACTGTGGGATCACCCCTTTGTCCATGCCTGGGACAGAGTGCATGGGCATGTCAGTAACTGCCTTTTCGAAGTCTTGTGGTGTTAGGATAATATCAAAGATTTTTGAAATGACCAAATTTTGAGTCTTGCTCATAAAAAATTCATTTAGATTGTCGACTCTGAGTCTGGTTAATGTGTACCTGCACGCCAACACAGTGTGTAAGTATATTTAGGTACAGGCACACATAAGTATAATTATCAGAGTACATATAAAATATGCAATAACTTTAAAACGCTTGAAATTCTGGAAAGTTTCCAGGCCATAATAGAGAGATGTACTCATGGAGAATGTAAACAAACCAGGCAAGACATACCGTATTATTATTATAAAAAATGAAGCGCTATACCACAAGGGCCATACAGTGCTGTGGCATACTGTATTAGAAAGACCGGGAGCTGTATGGCAAGTTTTGATCATAATTTGAAATCATCGTATTAGTGAAACGCCGTAAAGCGGGGCCCTAGTGTACAGTATTTATGTTCATAATTTAGTTTTAAGGCTGCCTGAAGATAAGATAAGATTTTGTTCGGATTTTTAAGCCCGGAGGGTTAGCCACCCAGGATAACCCAAGAAAGTCAGTGCGTCATCGAGGACTGTCTAACTTATTTCCATTGGGGTCCTTAATCTTGTCCCCCAGGATGCGACCCACACCAGTCGACTAACACCCAGGTACCTATTTGCTGCTAGGTGAACAGGACAACAGGTGTAAGGAAACGTGTCGAAATGTTTCCACCCGCCGGGAATCGAACCCGGGCCCTCCATGTGTGAAGCGGGAGCTTTAGCCACCAGGCCACCAAGGGGCTTTCTATAATTTTGTCACTCACCCTAACTGTATAATAAACTATATTCCACTATACAAACCTCCTCAATATGGAGCAGTGCCGCGTGCCTCGTTGTGCTCCGGGTTTTCTCGTGTTTACACGGTCGCTCTTACGTGCTAGAACTTAAATTTGTGCCATCAATCCTATACGATGCATCCCTCTAGCGCCTGGAACCAATCTTGGGCGGAAAACATTATATACTGAGTCAAAAAATGAGAATTAGTGTGCACTACCTAGCAGAGTTTACTGCCAGAGGGGAATCATAGGCCTGTGTTCCGTGTGCAAAATAATAATAATAGAACTTTTCTTTGTCAGAGGAAAGAAAGTCTCCCTGATAACATTGTGTATACATAGTGTATAGTGTATACTACAGTGGCTCCCTAGTATATAGATGATAAAGGCTAAAGTGTCATTTGAAAACAGGTGAATTTGTAAAAGAAGTGAAAACCCTATAGAGGCAGGTGCCAGAAGTCGCCAGAATCTTACCACAGTGGTCAGCTGTTTTAATAATCTTTCTGGCCTGCTAGTGTACTCGCTTTATAATTGGGTGATACCAGTGAATAGCAGAATACAGTGTCGTAGTAGCAACTAACCAGTATTATAATGGTACTTAGTGGAGTGGAGTGACTTAAATTAGTTTCTTTTTTCTTGAAATACCAGACGTATACTGTGAATTTTCATATAACCTGTAGTTACCAGCGGTGCAATATACACAACAGAAGCAATTATTACTACAGAAAAAGCGTCCTTTCTCCAAAATTTCCACCAGTCAACTATAGTGATAATATAGCATTTATTGTGGTGGAGACGAAAAAAAAAACTAGAAAAGCTAGATACAGCGATTGATAAACAAGGGTTGAGGCTCGACCGTTCGTCACTGTAAGAGCTGCCAGAAATCACCGGCTCTTCAACACGCAAGTTTTAACTTTGTATCAATCAATTACATATTACTCGGGTAGATAATTTCAAGTAATCCTTCATGTGTTAGCCCAAATCACCGACTAGTATGTTTTAAATAAGTGACCCACTGATCAGATCAGATCGACTGGTCCGAACCCTCGACTGGTCCGAACCCTTGATGGTCCGAACCCTTGACTGGTTTCAAACGGTTTCGTTGGACAATAAAGCAGACTGTAAACGGATTTTTGGTTGTAGGCGCCCTTATCAAACACAAACAATAAATATAAATCAGGAACATACACGGTAAGCTGTCCAATTAGTTAGAAATAGAAATACAAATAGCAGAGCTTCATTTAAGGAGGTTTTTAATAGAGTATTCAAGAGGTTGCTAGCAGAATTACAGTAAATCAACCACTCAAATCATTATGGAAGCTCTGTATAGTCTGCAGTCAATCAAAAAACGGGCTTCCACATGGTAAATTGTCATTTTGTGGAAATTGGGTGTCACGCCCCTTGTGCGATATCCAAGAACTAGCTACAAGCAGTATTTAAAACCGGGAAAGTGTTTTGGGTATGCCCAAATGAGGAAAATTTGTGGACTAAAAAATCACAAGGTATTAAAAAGGATAACATCAAAGCTGCTTTCATAGACAACCTGGAAGCTTTCTACAACAGATGGAACATAAAAAGTCTGGGCTGAATGGTATGCCCTTGATACTGGCCATGTAGTCAGAAACTGTAAGGCTGGAGGTGATGTCCTGGTAGTCAGTAAATGTGGGGCTGATAGTGCGTCCTGGAGACAGTAATGGTGAAGCTGGAGGTCTGTCCTGGGAGACAGTAATGGTGAAGCTGGAGGTGCTGTCCTGGGAGACAGTAATGGTGAAGCTGGAGGTGCGTCCCGGGAGACAGTAATGGTTGAAGCTGGAGATTTTGTCCAGGTAGTCGGGAATTATACGCAGGGAAAGGGAAAACATATAAATGACCTCATAGGGGACAGGAGCCGTAGTGGGGAAACAAGTGTAGTCAAAGATAAGTAAAACCAATATTGCAAACTAGAAATACCACAGGAAATAGCAACAAGAGGGCTCCACTAGCAAAAGTGAGGATATTATTACCAAAAACCAACTGGTGGAGCTCCATTTTTTGGTGCTAGGGAGGATAGGAATAAGACAGGGAAACATGCACCAACAGGGAATACAGTCACAGAAACCCCAAGGGAAACGGAAACCAAGCCTGTGCACATGCTATGCATTGGTATCTGCAGACATGGGAAATCTGGAAAACAGACGGGACGTGCAATTAATGAAACCCCCCTAGAAAATGCCATGCCCATATGACAACAGGGAAAAAGCAAACTCCCTTCCTGTAAGCTTTTTCACCCCGAAATGTGTACCTCTTCAGTACAGGAAAGACTGTGCTATAACTTAAATTGCCAGGCACACCATCTAAAGGGTACAAAAAGATACAAAACATTCAGGCCATGGGAAAACCTGGGTAGCCACAGCCACTCAAGAGGGAGAGGTTTTTTGTGCCAGGAAGGAAAAAAAACTGGCAGGAAATGGCAGAAATCGTATACCAAATGCAGTCATTCCCGAGTGGAACCACAGTCGATGGCCTCCCCCTCCAAACCAACAGATACAGATTACAATGCCGTAAAAAAAATCCCCCCAAGTACCAACAAAACCACCAGTCCGATGACATTCTTCTTTGCAAATATACAGGGTCTAAAGCCAGCAACAAAAAAACAAAATACCTTTCATCCGTGGACTGCTTGCGAGGCAAAGGCAATGTTCGCGGCTTTCACTGAGACCACATAAAGGATCACTTGGACAACGAAATATGGATCCCCGGTTACAACCTATACAGATGTGACAGAGTGAACAGGCAAAAGGGGGGGGGGGGGGGGTGGCCTGTACATTGCAGAGTCACTTGTTTGCACAGAACTGCTAAATGCCTCAAATGATGTAGTGGAAGTTTTAGCAGTAAAGGTCGAGAACAAAACCCAGTCATGGGGGGTTTGTCTACAAGCCTCCAGATGCAACATCCCAGCAATCCAGGAACCCGCTGTTAAAAATTGACCACTGTCTGGAAAATCTTCCAGCTCCTGCACCCAACATCTTGCTCCTGGGGATTTCAACTTAAGGCACCTAAAATGGAGGAATATAGCAAATAATATTGTTGCAGTAATAACACCAGGAGGGGGCTCTGATGAAAACTCACACTCACACGAGCTTTTAAATCTCTGCACAAAATTCAATTTAAACCAGCAAATAATAGAGCCTACTAGACTGGAGAATACACTAGACCTCATCTTCACTAACAATGATGATCTGATAAGAAATGTCACCATATCAAAAAACAATATACTCAGATCACAACATAATTGAGGTTCAGACATGTATGCGTGGAGCCCCAGACCGACATAATGAGATTAGTCACGAGGGAGCATTCACCAAATTCAACTTCAATAACAAAAACATAAAGTGGGACCAAGTAAACCAAGTCCTAACCGATATAAGCTGGGAAGATATACTAAGCAACACAGACCCCAACGTATGCCTAGAACAGATTAACTTGGTGGCACTCGATGTATGCACAAGGCTTATTCCTCTAAGAAAAAGGAGGAGTAGATGTAAAATAGAAAGAGACAGGCGCTCCCTTTACAGGCGACGGAAAAGAATAACAGAGCGGCTAAAAGAGGTCAATATATCTGAAATGCATAGGGAGACACTGGTCAGAGAAATAGCAAGCATCGAACTCAAGCTAAAGGAATCTTATAGGAGTCAGGAATCACGGGAAGAACTAAAAGCCATAAATGAAATTGAAAGAAACCCAAAGTATTTCTTCTCCTATGCCAAATCAAAGTTGAGAACAACATCCAGTATTGGGCCCCTACTTAAACAAGATGGATCCTACACAGATGACAGCAAGGAAATGAGTGAGCTACTTAAGTCCCAATATGACTCAGTTTTTAGCAAGCCGCTAACCAGACTGAGAGTCGAAGATCAAAACGAATTTTTTATGAGAGAGCCACAAATTTGGTTAACACAAGCCTATCCAATTTATCCTGACGCCAAATGACTTCGAACAGGCGATAAATGACATGCCCATGCACTCTGCCCAGGGCCAGACTCATGGAACTCCGTGTTCATCAAGAACTGCAAGAAGCCCTAACACGAGCCTTTTCCATCCTATGGAGAGGGAGCATGGACACGGGGGTCGTCCCACAGTTACTAAAAACAACAGACATAGCCCCACTCCACAAAGGGGGCAGTAAAGCAACAGCAAAGAACTACAGACCGATAGCACTAACATTTCCCCTATCATAAAAATCTTTGAAAGGGTCCTAAGAAGCAAGATCACCACCCATCTAGAAACCCATCAGTTACACAACCCAGGGCAACATGGGTTTAGAACAGGTCGCTCCTGTCTGTTTTCAACTATTGGATCACTACGACAAGGTCCTAAATGCACTAGAAGATAAAAAGAATGCTGATGTAATATATACAGACTTTGCAAAAGCCTTCGACAAGTGTGACCATGGCGTAATAGCACACAAAATGCATGCTAAAGGGATAACAGGAAAAGTCGGTCGATGGATCTATAATTTCCTCACTAACAGAACACAGAGAGTAGTCGTCAACAGAGTAAAGTCCGAGGCAGCTACGGTGAAAAGCTCTGTTCCACAAGGCACAGTACTCGCTCCCATCTTGTTCCTCATCCTCATATCCGACATAGACAAGGATGTCAGCCACAGCACCGTGTCTTCCTTTGCAGATGACACCCGAATCTGCATGACAGTGTCTTCCATTACAGACACTGCAAGGCTCCAGGCGGACATCAACCAAATCTTTCAGTGGGCTGCAGAAAACAACATGAAGTTCAACGATGAGAAATTTCAATTACTCAGATATGGTAAACACTAGGAAAGTAAATCTTCATCAGAGTACAAAACAAATTCTGGCCACAAAATAGAGCGAAACACCAACGTCAAAGACCTGGGAGTGATCATGTCGGAGGATCTCACCTTCAAGGACCATAACATTGTATCAATCGCATCTGCTAGAAAAATGACAGGATGGATAATGAGAACCTTCAAAACTAGGGAGGCCAAGCCCATGATGACCCTCTTCAGGTCACTTGTTCTATCTAGGCTGGAATATTGCTGCACACTAACAGCACCTTTCAAGGCAGGTGAAATTGCTGACCTAGAAAATGTACAGAGAACCTTCACGGCGCGAATAACGGAGATAAAACACCTCAATTACTGGGAGCGCTTGAGGTTCCTGAACCTGTATTCCCTGGAACGCAGGAGGGAGAGATACATGATTATATACACTTGGAAAATCCTAGAGGGACTAGTACCGAACTTGCACACGAAAATCACTCACTACGAAAGCAAAAGACTTGGCAGACGATGCAACATCCCCCAATGAAAAGCAGGGGTGTCACTAGCCCCGTTAAGAGACCATACAATAATGTCAGGGGCCCCGAGACTGTTCAACTGCCCCCCACATACAAAAGGGGGGTTTACCAACGACCCCTGGCACTTCAAGCGGGCACGGAAAAGCACCTAAGTGGGTTCCTGACCACCCGGGGCTGTGGCTCTACTTTGGTTTGCATGCAGCCAGCAGCAAAACCGGGTTGATCAGGCTCTGACCCCACCGGGGGCCTGGTACAGACCGGCCGGGGGGGGCTTTCCCCCGGAACTCTCTCCGGGTAAAAAAATTGCACATAAATTTATGGGTGAGGTTGGTCGACACAGCCGCCAAAGGGAGTACCTCCTACAAAGTATAAGTGTAAAAGGGAAACCTGTATTGTTTTACTGTGGTAGGATTGCGGTGTGTTTTTTCTGTCTCATAAACATGCAAGATTTCGGTCGTCTTGAACTTTTTCCCTTTAGGTCCACACATATAATGTAAAAGCATATATATACCCCCCCGGGGGTTTCTTCTATTTTCTTTCTATTCTTGTTCTTTTTTTTTTTCCCCTTTTATCCCATGGGAAAGGGAACAAAATTTCTTCCCCGTAACCCATGCATGTTGTAAGAGGCACTAAAATCCCGGGGGAGGGGGGGGGACTAGAAACCCCTTTTCCCTTACAAATTGCTAAAATTAAAAAAAAAAAAAATTTAGTTTTTTTTTTTGGGCCACCCTGCCTTGGGGATACAGCCGTTGTTGAAAAAAAAAAAACGTAAAATACGTCTTTTTTTTTTAAAAATGGCCCTTAATTAGGGGAACATTAAAGTCCTTTGATTTGTATTCCCCGGGAATGCAGGCAAGAAAGATACAAATAATTACACTTGGAAAATCCTAGAGGACTGCCCCAAAATTTTGCACATGAAACACTCCACGAAAAAAAAGAAGTGAAGCCTTTGTTGTAGTTAATTTTTTTTTCCCCCGTAGAAAAAAAAGTACAAGTTTTTGAATGTGATTTTATCCAACCCTTTCCAGTATAAAAATTTTAAAATTTTTATTTCAATGAGAAATATTAATCCACGGGGGTCATACAAACCTGGGAATACAAAAAAACGGTTTTAATTGAAGAAAAGGAGGTACTTCATTTTCCTTAATCAAGAGCCACTCACCAGGATGAAGGCACCCCTTTTGGGGGTAAAGTCTTTTAGCTCATCTGGAAAGACTTTTACCCCCCAAGATGACAGTGGTCCCTCAATGTTTTTGCCGGCCTGAAAGTCGCCTTTTCGAAAGTCCGTTATTTCTCAAAAACGGGGCCGCAAATGGTCCTTAACTCGTAATCTTTTTTGTCCTGGACACACTCACGGTTTCTGAGTGCGTCTCCTCCCTTCCCACCAGTGTGCCTTTGTTTCAGGAGCGAATCCACTCACGTTTCATACAAAATTTTTCATAATATTCCATTCATTTTAGTGCTTGAAAGTGCAAAATAAGCTACCATGGCCCAAAAAAAGCTCCTAGGCCAAGCCTTGGTAAAGAAGGAAAATACTTTGAATTTTAAAAAAAACATCATTGAAAAATATGAAATACGTATGTGTCGGCGAACTGGCCAGAAGTTAACAAATCCCGTACAACCTATCTTCCTCATAGTCAAGAAAAAGGAAAAAAACGAAGCTGTTGTTGAAAAGGGGGGTAAATATGCGACAAAAATAGATACCTACTCGAAGATTTTGAGTTATTTTGGGTGGGGGATAAACAAAAAAATTAGCGGAGATAGTCTTAGACACGCTTTTTGTGAAAAGGCTAGGCAGTTGCTAGTTTGGTAAAAAATTGCCTAAACTAGTTTGGGGTGAGGAATTGAAGGCCAGCAAAGACTGGTTTAGAGATTTAAAAAACGAAAAAGGGATCACAGTGTGATAAGCAGGGGACTGCCCCGTTTGGACCAAAAAGCGGGAAAAATGTCAGGAATTTAAGGGGTTTATAGAGGCTGAAAGGACTGAAAAACCCGAACAAGTGTTCAATTGTGACAAAACAGGCCTCTTTTGAAGAAAAGCCAAGAGGACCTACATACTGGGAAGAAAAAGGGACTGCCAGGACACAAGAATGGAAGACAGGCGACGCCCGTTCTGTGCAATGCTAGTGGGGGTTTCAAAGTGAAGCCCTTTACTAGTGTATCATTCTGAAAAACCCAGGTTTCAAGAAAAAAAGTTTTGAAGAGTAAATTGTGTGGTTTTGGAGATTAAAATAAAAGGCCCAGGGGGCCTGAGGGACATTTCGTCGAGTGGTTAATGAAGTGTTTCCCAGTGGAATAAATTTCCCCCTGGAAAAGAAAAGGGTCTCAAGTGCCTCCTAAAGGGCAAAGCACCTGTCATCCTCCAAACTTTGGTGACCAAAACAAGGGGTTTGGGGTTCTCACGTAAAAATTCTTGCCCCCAAATACTACTACCTCCTCCACCCCTGGACCCAGGTCATTTCAAACTTAAAAAACCACACCCAAAGCATTGTTTGAAAGGTGCTTTAATGTACCCAGTCACTCGCTTGACCCTAAGAGATTTTTGGAAAAAACACTCAGTATTCTCCATTTCATAAGCCTATAGGGAAGGGTTGGTGGGAGGACTACAAGGGCTTTGAACTCTACTTGAAAAAAAATTGTGGCCAGATTTTGTCCACAAAGGGTTTTGAGGGGGTTTGGGCAGCCCCTGAGAGCCTAGTCAGTTGTTAAATCTATTGTAGCCTGGGGGAGAAAAATTTTGGGTTGGATGTGAGTTTGGGGGAGTGGAAAAGTGGGGGACGACCACAGCGAAGAACAAACCACTGACGAGTTGCAAGAGCTTCACAGGGGACAAAAAGATGTAGCTAAAATCTTGCTGCAGAGGAGGGGGAAAAGAGATGGAAGAAGGGGCCTTCTTCAAAAATTAAGGGGTTTTTGAAATGTGGGGTAGAAAAGGAAAGATTTTGGAAAATACACCCTGAGAAGGATGTTGCAAGCCATACGGGGAATTGTTAGTGACAGAGTCTTGGGCCCCTTTTTGGGAATTTTAAAGAAGCCCCGAAACAAGCTCCTGACAGTTTTTTTTGCGAGACGGACCCAGTGACTCTCAAACTGGGGCCTGTGGCATTAAAAAAACAGAGAAGAACCCCAAAAAGATTGGTATAGGGGTTTTGGAAGGGATTTTTCCCTTTCCAAAGAGTAAAAATAATGCAATCTGTTCCTCCCCAGTCTTTCCTACACTAAAAAAGAATCGCCAATAAAGGTGTTTTTCTGTTAATGTTTCATTCCATGGCCTTGTATTGTTTATGTACACATTTATAGTCATTTAAAAAAAAATTTTTTTTTTTTTTTTTAACTTCTGGGTGTAGGAACGGTTAAAATTTTATTTACATTATTTCTTTGGGGAAAATTGATTCGAAAAAACGCTATTTCGATAATAGTCCCACTTCCAGGAACGGATTATGGACGATAATTGAGGGAGCACTGTATAACACAATATGTATATCTACAAATTAATGTGACTAATGCCATATTTTTTATTTCCTATTTTGCATTAAAATTTAAGGGTAGATTGGGCCCTCAAGCCTCAAACTGACCTCTCTTACCATACTTATGTTTCTTAGTCTTTTATACAGTGGAACCTTGGTTTTCGTGATTAATCTGTTCTAAAAAGTCTGAAGAAAACCAAACTGTACGAAAACTGAAGAAAACCAAACTGTACGAAAACTGAAGCAATATTTCCCATAAGAAATAATGTAAATCCAATTAATCCATTCCAGACACCCAAAAATATTAACAAAAAATACATTTTATAGAGAATAGCTATAGTTTTACATATAAAAAACAATCAGAAATATAAATGACTAATGAAATGGATAAATGAGCATTTAACATCACTTTTACCTTTGTTGAAGACTCTTGTACAACTGGGCCACTCACATCCAACCCCATGGACTTTCCCAGACACAATAGATTCCACAATATGCGTAGGGTCATCAGGGTCAGCTTCAAACCCTTCATAATCCTTCCTGAGGACACATTCTGGCCATAATTTTCTCCAAGCAGAGTTCATCGTCCTGGAAGCTAGTCCCTGCCAAGCCTCATCTATAAGGCTTATGCAATTGAGGATACTGAAGTGGTTCCTCCAAAACTCTCTTAGGGTCAATTCAGTGTCCGAGGTCACTTCCAAACACCTTTGAAACAGTGCTTTGGAGTAGAGTTTTTTGAAGTTTGAAATGACCACCTAGTCCATGGGCTGGATGAGAGGAGTGGTATTAGGGGGCAAGAACTTCACTGTGATGAAACTAAACTCCTCCAACAATTAGTCTTCCAAGTCTGGAGGATGAGCAGGATTATTATTATTATTATAATAAAAAAGAAGCGCTAAGTCACAAGGGCTATACAGCGCTGCAGGGCAGGAAGGAAGCGAGGGCATCAGGTGGCAAAAGGGAGATGGATGAGTAATAGGTTACGGATAACAGTGGGGCAGTGGATGGTGAAAGGGTAAAGGGCAGCAAGAGACTGAACTAGAAAGGGCTGAGGGGAGTGCGAAAGGTATCATCATCAGAGTTTGTGGAGTAAATCAGTCGTTGTCAAGAAGTCAATGAGAGAGTCAGGATTAAAGAAGGGAAGGTAAAGAGAGAGTAGTAGAACAAAGACGACGTTGGAGGTAAATTCTGCGTGCTCGTTGATAGAGAGGGCAGTCTAACAGAATTGTGGCTAATCGATACTGGAACTTGACACTGCTCACAGAGAGGAACAGGGTGCCTCTCCATGAGATACCCATGAGTAAGACGAGTGTGGCCAATGCGAAGGCAGGAGAGAGTGGTCTCCCAACCTCGGCACTGATGACAAGAAGACGGCCAGTAACCTATGCTCGGTTTAATAGAATGAAGTTTGTTACCGAGCAGAGTTGACCACCGTTGTTGCCAACGGGTGTGTAAGGTGGGTAGTTATTGCAGCAAAATAGTCCAGAAATGGAACACCTCTATAGGAAATTGGTAGGTCATGTACTGCTGACCGCGCAGCAGTGTCTGCCTGTTCATTGCCCTGTACGTCGACATGACCGGGGGACCCAACAAAAAATAATATCTTTATGCTTGGTAAGAGATACGGTGTAGCCAAGTTGGATACGGAGAACTAGGGGGTGAGATTGTATCAAATTTTCGTATAGCCTGTAGAGCACTAAGGGAGTCTGAGACTACCACAAATGATGACACAGGCATAGATGCGATACGAATAAGTGCTGCAAGAATGGCATACAATTCAGCAGTAAAAATGCTAGCCGAAGATAGTAAATGCCCCCGCACGATGCTGTCCGGAAACACTGCTGCGAATCCGACGCCGTCTGAAGACTTAGAGCCATCTGTGTACACAGCGATGGCATGAGAATGGGAGTGGAAGTGATCAAGAAAAAGAGAGCGGGAAGCCACCGTAGGCAGTTGAGCTTTCGAGCAAGGGAGTGAAAAAGAACAGACCCGAACAGCTGGAACTTCCCAGGGGGGTAGGGAAAAGTGAGATGCTACATGAACATATAAAGGTGGTAACTGAAGGGAAGACAAGAGCGAATGTAGGCGAAGAGAAAAGGGAGGGAGCAAACAGGGGCGGTGAACGAATAAAGAATGTCTACTAATATCGGTGACTATTCTATAAATGGAAGGATTGTGGAGATCGTGAGAGCGTACATAGTAGCGAAGGCAATGGGCATCATGGCGATCAGACAAGGATGGAACATTCGCTTCTGCATAGAGGCTCTCAACAGGGGAAGAGCGAAAAGCACCAAGGCACAAACATAATCCTTGGTGATGGATGGGGTTAAGGCTAGAGAGAGTAGCAGGAGAGGCCGCTGAATAAATCTGGTCACCATAATCGAGTTTCGATAAAATGAGGGCTGAATGTAGGCAAAGCAGAGTTCGATGATCAGCTCCCCAGGAAAGATGAGCAAGGGTTTTAAGAAGGTTTAGCCGGCTGTGACAAGTTGCCTTCAGAGAGGTAATGTGAGGTTTCCAGGATAACTTACGGTCAAAGAGAAGGCCTAGAAACCTGACGTTCGGGGATACGGGAGCCATAGAGATACAAAGGATGATCGGAGATGACAGAGCGTCTAGTGAAAGTAATTTGGTGAGTTTTGATACTGGAAAATTTAAACCCATGCGTGGTGGCCCAAGTGGAAACACGGTCGACCGCATGCTGGAGAGAAACTGCAATGAGAGGACAGTCAGCGCCTGCACAAGCAATAGCGAAGTCATCAACATAGAGTGATGACCAAATATTGGGTGGAAGAACAGAGGCCAAATCATTTATAGCAAGGAGAAAAAGTGTTGTGCTTAGAACACATCCCCGAGGGACACCTTTAGCTTGGACGAAGTCCAGGGAAAGAACATTATTGACTCGAACACGGAAATGTCTGTCAGTTAAAAAGTTCTTAAGGATGGTAGATTGCCTCGGAGGCCTAAGGAGTGGGCCTGGGCCAAAATATTGTACCTCCAAGTTGTGTCATATGCCTTCTCAAGGTCAAAAAATATGGCAATAACTGAGTGATTATTCGCAAAGTCATTACGAACATACGTATCCAAGCGTAGTAAGGGGTCTATGGTAGAACGGCCCTTACGAAAGCCATATTGACTAGCGGAGAGACTGTTGTGTGTCTCTAAATACCACATTAAATGTCGATTTACGAGACGTTCCATCACTTTGCAAACTGCACTAGTAAGAGCGATGGGACGATAGTGGGAGGCATCATGTCCTGTAGTACTCGGTTTGCGGAAAGGGAGAACAATGGCAGATTTCCACAGCTGGGGAAGAACTCCTTGTGCCCAAATAAGACTGAAGAGGTGTAAGAGGACTACAAGGGCTGACCGATGTAAATGTTGTAACATACGAATATGAATGTCGTCAGGCCCAGCTGCCGATGATTGGCAAGCTGAGTGTGTTGCCTCCAGTTCTTGAAGTGTAAAAGGCACATTATACTGTTCTTCTCTGAGAGAAGAAAAGTCCAAGGGTACTAACTCTCTGGCAGACTTTGAGGAAAGAAACGAGGGGCATAGATGGAGCCCCCGGGAAATACGGACCAGATGTGTGCCAAGTTCAATGGCAACTTCGAGAGGGTTTGCTACATCAACACCAGCGACCCGTAGAACAGGAGCGTATTTACCACTCAATTTCCTCACTTTTTTCCAGACTGCACTCATAGAAGAAGCAGAGGTGATGGTGGAAACATAGTCTCGCCAACAAGTGCGTTTAGCTTCACGGATGACACGGCGAGCGATCGCACGCTTCTGCTTAAAATCAAGAAGTCTCTCAGCGGTTCTATTGTACCGGTACCTGCCCCATGCAGCGCGTTTCAAACGTACTGCACGAGCACAAGCAGGAGACCACCAAGGCACGCATTTCTGAGAATGCCTGCCTGAGGTTTGGGGTATAGAATGAGAAGCTGCGGTATAAACTGACGTCGAGAAGAGGTGTAGGAGCTCATCAATGGAGGATGAAGAAGGAACCTCACTAAAAGCAGTGAGTTGCGAGTAAAGATCCCAATTTGCCCGATCAAATTGCCAGCGAGGGCTACGGAAAGGTGGTGAATAGGAAGGAGAAGTAAGAATGATTGGAAAATGATCGCTGTCATATAAGTCCGGTAGAACATACCAGGTGAAGTCTAGTGCAGTGGAGGAAGAGCAGACGGATAGATCGATGCAAGAGAGAGTATGAGTACGAGGATCAAAATGGGTGGGAGTACCCGTATTTAAAACATGGAGGGGGTGAGAGGCGAGAAAAGCCTCCAACTGGATGCCACGCGAGTCACAATGAGACCCCCCCCCAGAGGAAATGGTGGGCGTTAAAATCACCAAGTAACAGAAGTGGTGGTGGTAAGGATGAAACAAGAAAGGCAAAGTCTGGGATAGAAAATGCTCGCGAAGGAGAGAGATATAAAGAACATATTGTAAACCACTTATTCAAGTGGATACGGGCTGCAGTGTAATGCAGCGAGGTATGGACAAATAGTTGACAGTACGGAATATCATTGCGTAGAAGAAGGGCACTTTCATTAAAGGTCCCATCTGAGAAAGGATCTGAAGAATGCAATAAATTATAGCCTGAGATAGGTTGGAAAATAGCCGAGTGTAATTTTGGTTCTTGTAAGCAAGCACCAACAGGGGAAAACCTGGAAAGCAACATCTGAAGTTCACCCCGATTACCCCTGAGGCCGCGGATATTCCACTGTAAATAGGCCATGATTGGCGATGAAGAAAAAAATACCAGGAATCCATAGGGAAAGGCACCTACGGACTAGAGGGGTTAGAAAAGTCAACGTGTGGTGGCACTGGAAGACGTTCAAGCAGTGAAGGAATGGAGCGTTGCGAAGAATGGGGTTGTGAAGATGGAGGAGAGGGAAGAGAAGGAACAGGAAGTGAATCAGTGTCCATTGACGGTTTAGTCTCTGCAATATATTCTGAAATGGCTTCAAGTGTTTCTGAATTCAAAGATGTATGGGAGACCATATTGGAGATAGAAGGGGAGGGTGAGTAAAGATTGGGCAGTAATGGACTGTACCAAAGTAGAGGGGAGGAAAGAGTGGTAAGGGGGCTGGGGGAAAGAAGTGTGGGGGGGACAGAAGAGGCAGAAACCTGGGAGGTGGCAGAAGAGGGAGAAACTTGGGAGGGGACGGGGGTGGAAGGCATAGTACGAGGAGGAGGGTCAATCTCCACACTTGTAATAGAGCCAGAGAGAGGGGAAGAACTAGGCACAGAGACTGGAAAGGTAAAGTGTGGAGGTGGAAGAAGGGAAGGAAGGGGCAAAGAAGATTTGAGCAATGTGGATTTTTTGGACTAATGAGAAGTAGAGGGGCGATTGGTATTAGGTGTCGTACGAGGTCTTGTCGATACTGGGGCTTGTGAGGAAGGACGCGAAGATGTAAGAACAGACTGAGTTGTAGTCGGGACGTCAGAGCCAAGGACAGCAAAAGGATTAGATGCTGGAGTGGCTCTGGGAGGGGTAACAACAGAGGAGGCTGCAGAAGATGGGACCCCAGAAGTGGGGGATGTTTTGAAACACGAGAATAAGAAACACGGGGTAGTCTCCCTTGGAGGCGGAGATGAGTAACTGCCATAGCATAAGGGAGACCTTCTGCCTCTTTGAGGCAACGGATTTCACGTTCATTTAACCCTTTGACTGTCGCGGCCGTATATATACGTTTGTGAGGTACCGTGTTTGACGTATATATACTCATAAATTCTAGCGGCTTCAAATCAGGCAGGAGAAAGCTAGTAGGCCCACATGTGAGAGAATGGGTCTGTGTGGTCAGTGTGCACCACATAAAAAAATCCTGGAGCACGCAGTGCATAATGAGAAAAAAAAAACTCCGACCGTTTTTTTTAATTAAAATGCCGACTTTGTGGTCTATTTTCGTATAGTATTTGTGGTTGTATTCTCGTTTTCATGGTCTTATTTGATAGAATGGAAACTATATTATAGAAATGGAGGTGATTTTGATTAATTTTACTATAAAAAGAACCTGGAAATGGAGCACAAAGTACAGGAAATGTTTGATTTTTGCCGATGTTCAAAAGTAAACAAATGATGTCATTTTCCAATAAATGTCCAAATAGCCATTCTGATACGCAGTCATGAATGGGTTGATGTAATTTTTACAATTATTACAGTATTGCAGTAGTCTGCATAACAGTAAATCTTCTATTTTTTGTTTGAATAAAATTTCAAAATAAAAAGCAAGAGTAATATCACAGGGACCTGGAGACATGACTGATGAACAAAGAAAATCTTATTTTAGAGCCAGGAATGTCTGCATTGTTCATTCTGGACCTTATTTTGAAATTGTCGTATTTTTTAATTTTCGTGAAAATTGGCCAAATTGCAAATTTCTGACCATGTTATTGGGTAGTTGAAATCGGTAAATGGGCAGTTTCTTGTGCTCAATCGATAGAAAAAAATAGAGTTCTGAGAAATAGTTATGAGTTTGGTTGACTGGAATAACGGAATTAGCCGAAAATAGGCTCAAAGTGGGCGAAATTGCCGATTTTTAAATATCGCCGAAGTCGCTAACTTCGTGAGAGCGTAATTCCGTCAGTTTTCCATCAAATTTCGTTTTTTTGGTGTCTTTACAATCGGGAAAAGATTCTCTATCATTTCATAAGAAAAAATAATTTTTTTTTTTTTCGAATATTTTGCGACACCAGGAGCAACTTCAGGATTGGGCCCTTCGACAGTCAAAGGGTTAAGTAGACCTGGCAACGGCGGGAGTACGAAGGGTGAGCTTCATTACAATTAAGGCAAGATGGAGGTTGATTGCAAGATGTATTAGAATGGTCGTCGGCACCACAGACTGGGCATTCGGCCATAGATCTGCAATATTTCGCTGGGTGACCAAAACGCCAGCAATTTCTACTGTTGCGGTGTAGGTATCACCTTTCGAACTTGTAACCGATGTCCCGCGACATATACAGAGGATGGGAGTTCTCTGCTGTCAAAAGTTAAACGAGCCACATTGCAAGGGTAACGTCTTTGCCCACGGGCAGGAAGGACATTTGAGGATTGGGAGATCCTGGAGTTCCAGCTGTTCAAGAATGTCATTGCCACATGACTGGAAATTCTGTTGGACTATGATATGGGGCAGAATGACAGTACCACTACAAGAATTGAGAGAAAGATGTTTTTCAATAGTGATAGGAGTAGTATCGATATTCGAAAGGAGAGAAAGATCATGAGCTTGGGTAGCATTCTGGACAGTGATGATGCCCATACTGCTCTTGAGAGCATGAAATGAAATATCTCTACCAACATGACGCAGGAGCGCTTTGCCAATACTATGGTCAGAAAGGTAGGCAGAAGAAGTCGGTCTTAAAGTAAAGAATTTAGTCCATTGTGTGGTCCGAAACTGAGCGTGGAGAGGGAGTGCATGACGTGTCGGTCTTTTCCGAGTAGAATGGGAAGGTAACGAAGGAGCATCATCAGGAGATTGACATTGGCGTTTAGGAGTAGGACCGGAGTTGGTCCGGTGTGAAATGGGCGGGCGATTCAAAAATTGCCGACCCTAGAGGGAGAAGCCGAAGCATAGTCAAAGGAGAGCGAGTTCAGACAAATTGAAGGAGTCAGTCGAAGCCCCGGTACCTGAAGCGGGTGAGGAAACAGCACCAGCAAGAGGTACAGGGGCATCAGGAGTGTCCGAAGAGTGGTCTAAAAACAAGGCAGGGTCAGAATGGGGTGCGGTATCAAGAAGGGGCCGGGGTAGTGGGTTCATGGATTGGGTTCTTCATGGTTAGGTTACTCCTTTGCTTTTTGTTTTTAAGAAGAAAAAGAAAGAAAAGAAAATAAAAATAAAAAAAAGAATAAAAAAAGGGGGGAGCGGGGAGGAATAGTTCCCAGGAGGAATGAAAGGGCCAGAAATCTCCCTCCGCGCCCAAGAGGACCTCGGCACCGCTAGTAGCACAGATGCAGCATGGAACCCGTGCCATACCCTACCCTTCAGGCAGTAAACCAGCAATCCGGATAGCAACTCACATCTGCCGAGCTACTCCGTGGACAAAAGAGAGGCGGCCGGATATCCGCCACAAAGCATACCTCCTTCGACCACCACCCCCGGAATCCGAAAGGTGGCTTCCAGAGATACACCCGTTGCCCGAAAGACACCCTAAGCTACTCCGGGGTACCGGAGAGGGATTGGGACATCCCCAGGCGATCCAGATTCCACAGCAAACTACGCCACCGCCAAGACCCCAACGGAATGGGATGGACCCCGGTACCCTTTCCCCTACCTAGGAACTAGCGTGCCTGTGGGAAAAACCCCTAAGGCCAAAAAGAGGAAGGGCAAAAGGGAGGGGTGGGGAGGAGGAGGAGGAGGAGGAAAGGAAAAAGGGGAGGATGGGATAGGGGAGGGGAGATTGGGGGTAATTAGGTTCGGTCTGAGGAATTAGACCTGTCGGTCTCCTTCCTCAGACCAAGAGCCTCTTCACCACGCCATGGAGCCCCCCTTGAAGAGGAGGATGAGCAGGAGCATTGTTCATTACCAGAAGGCACTTGAGTGGTAATTGATTTTCCAGGAGGTATTTCACTCGGGCCAAATACTTCATTGACCCACTCAATGAAAATTTGCCTCGTGACCCACATCACATACCATTTACTCTTGATGACATCTGTTTTTCTTGAACACTCGAGATTTTCCCCACTAGCATTACCACAGAACAAGAGAGTTATCCTATTCTTCATAGGCTTGTGTCCCGGCAGTGCCTTTTCCTCCTGCATGATGCATGTCCTCTTCGGCATTTTCTTCCAAAAGAGGTCTGTTTCGTCACAATTGAAGACTTGTTGGGGGAGGAATCCTGCAGCCTCTACATAATCCTTGAATTCATCAACAAATTCTTCGGCCCCACATTTGTCCGAACTTGCAGTCTCGCCATGCCTTACCACACTGTGAATGCCAGTTCACTTCTAGAATTTGTCGAACCAGCCTCTGCTTGCCTTAAATTCACTAACAGCAGCACTCATTCCAGGCATTTTCTTTGCAATATCCATATGCAACTGCCTTGCCTTTTCGCAAATTATTGCCCCCAAAACACTAGCTCCCACTAACTTTTTCGTTGATCCACACCAACAACAACTTCTCAGCATCTTCAATTGTTTGCGATCTCTGTTTCGTTAGCACATTTACCCCTTATGCAACATCAGCTTCCTTGATTTCTTTTTTCATCGCCAGGATGGAACTGATCGTTGATGCGAACTTCCCGTACATCCTGGCGAGATCAGCCACACATACACCACATTCGTACTTTGCTACGAGTTTTTTCTTGAATTCTATCGTGTTCCTTGCCTTGTTTATCAAAGGGCTGGCACTCGGAACTTTCTTTGGCCCCATGGTGGCTTATTTAGCAGTCACACTCAATAAACAAGCACAAAAAACAATGGATTATTACGAAATGTTTCGGATGAACATGTGGGGTGATGCTCACTCAATGAGAAACAAAGGCAGACTGAGTCACCAACGCATGGGATGCTTTGTGTGGGTGCTTCAATGGCTGTCATGCGGACGCATTTGGTACGGACTATTTTCAACTCTACGAAAACTGGGACAAAATTTTGATGAAAAAAGTTGTCGAAAACCGAATCCTATTAAAACTGGGGCATAAGAAAACCGAGGTTCCACTGTATTGGGGACAGAGGCAAGTGTCGAGCTAAATGCTGTGATGGGCGAATTATCACTGAAAAAATGAAATTCCCCCACATCATTTCACACTGCATTTAAATGCATGGGCAAAAATGACATACTGTACAAGATAAATTATTACTATAATACTTGTAAATGATAATGAAACAATTTTGTCTAATTTATAACCATGTAATGATAATTTCTTTGATACATGCACAACACAATATTGAAATCCGCTCAAATATTTTGAACAGATTGGCTTTTACAAAAATATTAAATGAAGCTTCACAGTTTAACAGCATCATTCATGAGATCTGTCTTTTTTTTTATCCATGAATTGTACACTGCAAGACTATTTGTATATCTTGCTTACATGTACTTTTAATATTCATAAATCTAATTAAAAACAGAAATTAAAATGTAGATATCATTAAAGAATACACTTAGTCTATTATGCAAAATAGTTTTTTTTTTTTTTTGTATTTAAACTCAACAGATACTGAGTGAAGCCATTACTTATAACACTTAATACAGAATATACTCTACTTATTGATAGGAGCCTCACGGCACACATATTTTAACTGTGATGTCAAAGTAATGAACAAAATAACTTCACCTCAGTGACAGGTCTATCTATTGTTTCAGATACATAAGTTTGACAATTTACTTTGAAGATCATTGGACACTGGAACAATTAATAGTTTCATGACCAGTTTCCAAATGCTTAAAATGGTTGAAAGACACACAGGACAGTTGGAATCATAGATGACTTCATCATATACATACATACATACACACACACACATACACAACAGCTAGGAAAAAAAAATACACCACACTGTATTTTAGTATAACTTGCAGAAACTGCATACAGATGTAAAAAAAAAAAAAAAAAAAAAGGCTAGAAAATTCTATTCAATTTAAATACAATCTGTATTAAGACTTTTTTTAATCGTAACACATGATGTAATGTCTTTTTCTTTCTACTTTTCATACTTTTTATCACACATTTTGAGGAGGGTAGATATCTTGAAATAGTCCCTGATGATATATAGTGCATCACAACAAACAAGCTTTAGAGAGCACATAAATCAGTGCGATAAAATTTGAATTACATTTGCTTTAGCAAGCTTGTCTTCTTGATGCATCTGATGGTCATAAGTGGAAACAAAACCAGCAATATGCTACAATACAAATTCCGGCTTATTGCCCCTACTAACTCACTGGATCACTGCACATGCATTGAACTCAGCTGTACACAATACATCTTCAGGGTGAAAAGATCTGACAAAATATATTCCATAGATGAAGTAGAATACAGAGTTAGGCAAGAACATGAACCATGGTACACATGGTACTGTACAGAGTCACACACTGACATACATCCACCAGTACTGGACAACACTAACACAAGTCATATATCACACCACATTAAAACTCTATGAGAAAAGTTTCATCTGCAGGTATGAGAATTACAAGTAAAGATAAAGGTTCAATTTAAAACAGATATTTTCTCATGTTAGACTTAATGAAATCTGTCATTGGCTATGAGGTATTCAGCACTTGATCATTACAGACTGTACCTATAATATAACTAAGCAAAATGTGCATCTGTAAATAATTTATTAGTTTGTCCATATTTACAATTCATAACAAATAATGCAAGTTAACTGTAATAAATAAAATATGATTACTATTTACCAGTCATTTTGCACTCTAATGAGCAAGTGCTTAAACTATATCTAAGAATGTATGATTACTATCCTTACCTTCCTTATAAAAAATAACACTAATATAGTAGGGTGTCTCAGTCATATACTCACAAGTTAAAAAGATGCAATTATATGTATCACATATTAGTACATGTGAGTCTGACTGCCATTACAAATAAATTCATTATCAAACAGTCTAATTCATGCTATACCATGACAAATGTTGCCATTTTTAATGATCATGTCAATCACTAGAACATTTTGACCAGAAATAATTAAAACTTTTCAAATTTGCATACCATCTACCCTTTCAACCCAGTATAGGAAGTCATACAATTTTAGTGTTTATAAAGGTCAGTAATGAAGAATAATTTTGTTATATATTTTTTATACTCCTATTTTTCATAATAATCTTAATCAAATAATAGTTGTACTATTAAGAAAAAGTTTTTTCTTGTAGGCTTGATAATATATATATATATATATAATATATATATATATATATTTATATATATATATATATATATATATATATTATATATATATATATATATATATATATATATTATTATATATTATATATATAATATATATATACCCATATATAAACATATACTGTTATACATTATTAAACTATTTTTCTCTGCACTAGGTTATATCTCTAACAATAAGAAATTAATGTACAATGCCAGTGGTTGAATAAAGAATAATTAATTACTTATAGTGCCAAGTCATACTAAAAGTCTAGGGTACAGAGCATGATGCTGAGGAGAGTCGCAGCTTGTACAAGAATGTTGAGAATTAACCAAGTGTTGCTTCACTTAAAATAAATTTGTGTTTTTATTTAATGGATTTGAGTAAACTGCATTTCTAAAAAGCAAAGAAAATAATTTCTGAATAGTATCAGACTAAAGCTAACTTTTCTTATAAATTTGATCAGATAATATAATTACAGTTGATTATCCAGGAGTGATGGGAGGTATAACATTATCTTCACAGACAGTTGCATTGACTATATTTAAGACTCTCCAGCTCAGTCTTATTGAGTACTGCATACAAAAGGATTCTGGGTAGAAAATGTTAAATAATTTAGCTTCTCTGAACCCAGTACAAAGGTCAAGCCCCCAGATTACCATTAGTGAAGGCTGTATAAGGAGTTGTGGGTGGTAAGGGTAAACTCAACATTATAACTATGCTAAAAAAAATCACAGCACTATGTTGGTAAAAAATAATAGAAATTCATAACAATGCTTCTAAGTATATTTTTTACATAAAAAACATTTTAAGGCATTTATTAGCATAGCTCATATGTTGGGTTTACCTTACTATCTGAAACACTTAATATGTATAGTAAAGAGCATGGTATCCCAACATTATGGTTTCTTGGCACTGTTCTGATAAAACAGTTGTGTGATGAAGTGAATGTTTCTCCAGAAATGCCAAAAGTATTATAAACTGAGAAAACTTTTTTCATCAGAAACATGTATCAGTTGACAATGCAAAACCATAGATTCTCATGTTTTCAGCTCAGCAATTACATAGGCAAAATAAGAAATTGGAGACACAAATGAGACAGCAGAAAACCCTTCAAGAGGGAGGGAGGGAGTCGATTTCTTTGGGTAAACAAATAACCCACGCTTGGTAAACAAGCTTATGATGACATTGGTCTGACTTGGATCAATAACTAGTCACACAGGGAAGCACGAAAGTAAAGGAACCAGAATATATAAGAGAGAATAGCAAGGGGCAGAAGTGGTAGAATTGGAGGAGGGAGTAGTAAATTCTGGCTCCCTTACCTTCGCACTTCCCAGCGCCTAGTTAATGGTCTAAGTCTGACTGAAACATAAGTTTCAGTCTCCTAAGTGTGGGTTGTCTATTGTTGCAGTCATATTATTGTGCCTTTTTATTCTTTGGGTAGATCTTGATTAATAGTGCAGTGCCTGTAAGGTACTCAATCAGTGCCAGTAGAATACAGTTCATTGCTTTAGGATGCTTGCTTCAATGACCAACTCCCATACTCATACAGATGACTGCACTTTAACATTTACTGACATAGTAGCACTGCTTACTGTTCTCAGGCACAACTTTATTTGCCTGAGGCAAGTGCTGACAGGTTATACTTGCTAATGAAAAACACAAATGAAAATGCTGTCTAGACAGCATGATATTACAGTACAACATTACTGAAGTGGGTATAAGAATAAATAGGAATTTATTTTACCACCTATGAAGATAATAAGAGTGAAATGTAACTGAAATACAGTGGAACCTCAAAAATCGAACTGCTCCCAACTCGACCAATTATGTAAGTGTATTTTTGTAAGTGCTTTTATAAGTGCATTTTTGAGGGTCTTAAATGGACTAATCTAATTTACATTATTCCTGATGGGAATAAATTCGTTCGGTAGTGGCACTCGAACAGCCTTCTGGACCGAAGAAAGTTCGATTTTTGAGGTTCCGCTGTATGTATATGGAGGATCATGTGGTGAATCTAGCAAGAAATGCAGCCAAGACTCCAAATGTTGAAGTGCATATTATTTAAGTGCCATTCTATTGGACTGCTTAATACCAAGCCCTTCATTATTTCGAGTATTAGACAAGGCAGAGAACTTTACAAGATTACTCATTTCTTGCCTCAACAAGGCAAGCTGAACCTGTCCTTTTAGGAAAGCTAGATAGAGCCAGGCTTTAAAATAAGCTTACTGAAGATAATAGCTCTTAGTAAAATAAGTGTAGGAACTTTGAGCTAACCATCTGATCTAACCTTTGTTCTCCCATCCTGTTCCTCATCTTCATATCTGACATAGACAGGGATGTAAGCCACAGCACCATGTCTTCCTTTGCAGATGACACCTGAATTTGCATGACAGTGTCCTCCACTGAAGACACTGCAAGACTCCAGGTGGACATCAACCAGATCTTTAAACGGGCCGCAGAAAACAATGTCAAGTTTAATGATGAGAAATTTCATACTCTGATATGGAAAGCATGAGGAAATTAAAATTATATCGGAGTATAAAAAAAATTCCAACCACACAACAGAGTGAAAAACCTGGGAGTGATAATGTCAGAGGATCTCGCTTTCAAAGATCACAACATTGTATCAATTGCATCTGTTAGAAAAATGACAGGATGGATAATGAGAATCTTCAAAACTAGGGATGCTAAGCCCATGATGACACTCTTCAAGTCGCTTCTTCTATCTAGGCTGGAATATTGCTGCACATCACCTTTCAAGGCAGGTGAAATTGCTGACCTAGAAAATCTACAGAGAACCTTCATGGCACACATAACTGTGATAAAACTCCTCAATTACTGGGAACACTTGATGTTCCTCAACCTGTACTCCCTAGAATGCAGGCAGGAGAGATACATGATTATATACACTTGGAAAATCCTAGAGGGATTAGTAGTAAACTTCCCTATGAAAGCAAAAGACTCAGATGATGCAGCATCCCCCAATGAAAAGCAGGGACTCCACTAGCATGATAAGAGACAACAAGTGTCAGGGGCCTAAGACTGCTCAACTGCCTCCCAGCATATATATAGACCCCTGGCTATCTTCAAGAAGGCACTGGACAGGCACTTAAAGTCAGTACCTGCCCAGCTGGGCTGTGGTTCGTACATTGGCTTGCATGCGGCCAACAGTAACAGCCTGGTTGATCAGGCCTTGATCCACCATGAGGCCTGGTCACAGACCAGGCCATGGGGGCAGTGACCCCTGAAACCCTCTCCAGGTAGCCCCTGAAGAGCAATTAAATGTAACAAAATAGAAGAGAGCATGTGACAGGGAAAGAGACAGTGAGAGGAGTAACACAGATAGTGATCATGACAAAACTAACAAGCTCACTTTGTCAATACTTTCTTACAGCCTGATGTATCCTCTACTTGTTATTCCTGACTGCTGTGCAGTCTGCTGCTTCAACAGTACTGCCATCCCTGACTACTGTTACAACAATACTGGTTGCCATCTCTGACTACTGTTACAACAACAATGGTTGCCACAAGCCCATCTGTCTGATGCTTGTCACTCATCATGTGCAGTCTTTTAATTTGTAACCAAAGATTTATTTGTATTTTCATAAAGCAAAAGTCAGAATTTTTATATACATTACAAATTGTTTCAAGTGCACAAACTGTACTACACATAATTCAAGTCAAAACAGATTAGAAAGCCATGTGGTGGGTAACTGAAACTTATGAAGGCAAATCTAGAGTGAATATAATGAATAGGACATCCAGGACTAAATTTGGATACCTTGCTGTTTACTACACCATACCTGTGACACACCATTTTTGCTTTGCCTTTACACCATTTGTAAACTATTTCAAGACAGCAGATTTAGTAAACAAGTATGAGAAAACATGTAATACTTTTTGGAACAGTATGTAGCAGATTTATTTGGCTTCTATCGCATCTCCATGATGACAATTTATCTGGGTAAACTCCTATTTTTAAAGACAAATTTTTCTTCTGTACTTTCTTAAAAATACTGGTTTATTTCTCTGACATCTTCCACCAGTGTTAATTTCAATTTGACATACTCTCTGATCAGGATTAACTTCTTGGAAAGTCTTATTTTTATAATGATATAAGCTATTTTCCCAGATTTATTGTGAAAAACGTCAAACAAATTTTATGTGGGAGAGTACAGTACATTAAAGTACAGAGTACATTACATAGTACAATATAGTGCTGTATATTATAGTACAATACAGTACAGTTAAGTACTGCTAAATTTCATACATATCTCTTCAGTGATAACCAGTGACATTTTTTGCTGGCATCTTGTCTATGACTTACTCTCTTAACTCTCAGAACACAGCACAGCAATACAAGACATCAACACGTCTCATTCTTTGGATTAAAATGCAAGCACAAATATTTTCATTACAAACATCAATCATTCTGATCATTAAGTGTTAAAGTCCCACTGAGTCGATCTTATACAACATACCACACAGGAGACTAATGTCATATGAACACCTAGAAGAGTCTACATGCTCTGCATTAACAACAATATATGTAAAGTCTATTGAAATTCATCAGTGTATCACAGATTAAGTCAACCAGAATCATCATTTGTGTCATTATCCTTGAACTTAACTCATCTTTTATAATATGCATATGCCCCCAGGATCACCTTCATCAGAAGCCCAGGAAGCACTAGTCAAATATTAGACTTTACAAACTTAACTACAACATCAACATAATCTAAGTGAACAATGCTCCTCCTCACATTACAGTCTGCCATCAGAAGCAACATTTATTCCATACAAACAGTGAAAAATGTGAAGTTCAGGACTAATCTCTAGCTTTGGCAAATAGGCAGCTAGATCAAAAAATTTCATAGTCTTCTTCATATGATTAGGTCTATGAATCTCCAAGGATTTTATTAATGGTTCCTGGACTCACTATAAGACTTTACACAGTGCACATAAGTGCCATTTTGACCTTAATATAACACATCACACAAAACTTTCTCTTTAAAACAAAATTCCATCATTAGGGGTGTCTTGATGCTAATGAAGGGCTCTTGATTCAAGGAATTACAGCTACTCTCCCCATTCTTAGCCCAAACCTGATTATGTACCTCCCATTCCCCTGACACTGTAAGACCTTCATAAACTTACAATTTTACCATGCAAATTATTATTATAATAATACAGTGGTCCCTTATGATATTAATCAGTTCCAGAAGAGGTATAGTACCTCAAAACTATCGTGACTCAAACTTGAAAATACATGGTTGTATACACTACGTGCTATTGTGCCTTTATGTTCTTTCTACGTGATTTTATGGTAATTCATTCCAAGACCCCAGAAGTGCAACTTTGATTACCTTGGACTTGATGACTTGTTAGTGTGGTTGTGGGGAAGAGGTTACTGGCTGGAAGAAGCTCCTTCCAACTGTTTCTCTTAAAAAAAAACTGTGAAGAGTTGTCTGTTTTTGTCACTTTCTTCTGAAGCTCTCAAAATAAGATGAAACAATATTTTCAAAAACATAGAATGTGAGTTCAGTTTTGTCTTGGTGCTTTCCTATGATTCTTTTCATACAAGTAAACAACTCCTGAATTTTATGAGTCATTTAAATATTCTTTATTATTTTTATTTGCTTGATAAAAGTAGAGATAGTTGATTGCAAAAGCCATACTCATGCACCAATGCACTAATTCGAACTCATGTTTTTTCACAATTACTTGCTTGATCTTCAGATTAATTGAATAGGTACTGTCCACTTTAGGGGCCAAGATGACTTGATAACACAAAAGATGGTGCAAATAAATAATCCAGAGTTGGTGCAAGCAATGCATGTGGTAACAATAAACTGTAGTGCAATTGCTGCTACTGGCTGAGATGCATCCATAGAGACATACATTCCCATTGCTGATTGGCTGCTAAGCCACCCCCACTGGCACTCCTAAGGGAATATTGTAACTCAAGCCCATCATAACTCAAGGGACCACTGTAATAATAATATAATAATGATCTTGAAATACAAAATTAATGCTAGCATTTCAATCTAAGTAAAACTGATGTAATAGTCATGTAATAATGTACAGAATCAATTAAGCAACACACTGTACTATCAACAATGAATTTCTGAAATATTACCGAGAATAAGACTACAACTTCCTTTCATTGTTCTTTTTACGAATTCTCTCAATTTTTCCACTTCATGCATTACATTATTGGGGAAAAGGTAATATCTGGAACATAATAAATGCCACTAATGGTGGGTTCCTAAAAACTGAAAATTTTTGATAATACAATACTAAACTTTATGAAATAAGTAGGTTTAACCTTTCTGTGATTTATTATTATCATTATAATAATAATAACTATTGATATAACATTCTTTTGTCTTTTTCAATGCTCCAAGATTATAATTCTGCCCCATAGTGAAGATTTTTGAAGATTTATAATTTATACTATTCCTGTTATATTTTAATGTGTGTTTATGGTAATGGCTTCATCATATGATATGGCAGCAGGTGCATGGCCCATACGTACACATTACCAATTGTAAAATGACCAACTTATTTTCAGTGGTGAGGTTTAATGGCGTACAGTAAGCTTCACACATGCTAAACTTTGTATGACCCCCTACTATATGTTCTGTACTTTCCTGTGAGTAAAATAGTTCACATATGATAGTGTTGTATTCCATAATCAAAAATTTTTTGATTATTTCTACAAAACACTTGTAATGATATTGGGAATGAAAAATTTTCTCTAACTGGTTGTTCTTAAACATGATAGTGTTTGAGAGTCAAGGTTCTTACATGACTTTTTATCCATTTAACTAGCTGGAAAGTTTCACACTTAAGGATCATTCATGAGTAAGAAAAAAAAAAAATAAGTCCCACTTGTCGTTATATTTAAGGATGGAGTGCTCTGTCATTTATATGTAACCCATTAATATGTTAATCTCCTTTTTCATTAGGAAAAAATCACTACAGTCAAAGTTTACTTACTGTTATTCCAAATTAAAAATTATTATATTACTTGTATATAAATTATACAGGTTCCACTGCTGACTCAAAATACAACATTACCTGTAAGAGAGCATGAAAGGATTGAAATTCAAATTTAAAAAAGTTAGAAAGTACTGGAGTAAATGTATTGTATTAAGGCTATATTTTAGGCTATGTAGAGCAACATTTTCCCCACATATGGCATTAAATGTTCAGAAAATGAAAGTAAATAAAATGTAGTCTTTCAGTTTCAAAATAGAGACTATTTCACTGGCTAACAATGCAGTATCAACAAGTCAAGTACATATGCTGAAACAGAGGCTATAACATTAATAATAAATAAACACTAGCATAATGAAAAGAAATTGCTTGTAGTGATACATACATTTATATAAGTAACTTTATGCCACTCTATAATGCTACTTAATACTTGTGGATTATACCTAAGTTAATTGACTAGAACAGATCTGAACAGTTTTGCATGAAGGAATCCCAGACTGCAAAATTACAAAAATCTACTTCAAAGACAATTTATGCTTAATATTTAAAATGAACATAATGTATACTGTGGGTGCAAAGAAGCATTGATGTAGTTGTCCTCTGATGTAACCTGCCCATGACTGTGTGCTCTATGTGCCATCACTAGTGCTAAGGAATACAACTTCACTGGCAGGAGATTATTCACACTTCTGGGAAAATCTTACATACCACCTGGCTTGGGCTGTGTTGTGTCATATGCTCGAATCACTTCTGACTGACCCATTACTCCATGCTCCTCTTGGGAAAATGCATAACCATCTGTTGAGAGAAAAGATGTTAATGCTATGTAATTAATGTGTTTGAAATATTAATTTTATATTTATTATAACAGGAAAACATTCCTCATAACCTGGGTTATATAAAAAATATTATACATACAAAACAAATGATTCTGTATACAATGCACAATGGAGGCCTGGTCACAGACCGGGCCGCGGGGGCGTTGACCCGGAACTCTCTCCAGGTAAACACAAAATGACCCCCAATATATATATATATAGACATACTATATGCACATACACACTCTGGTAATGAGATTTTATGGTTAGCTGATGTTATGTGGGAGAATATTTGAGAGGAAAATTTGTTTAGGGTAACCAAGTATCTAGGGTAATCAGAACATCCTTTATCCTGAAAAACAGAGATAAACAGAAGAAAATCCATGACACTGGGTTTATCAAAAAAGCTGATTCCAATGATGAAAGAACTTTTCATCTTACAAATAAAATTATTAGTATGTGGACAGTGCATGGTAAGAATAATTATGTCATTCCTGATAGTGTAAATATGAGTAAAGACATGGGAGAGAGCAGGAAAAAAGATATTGTTATAAAGTGTTCATTCCTTGGCACTAGCAACAAGCCTGGAGTAACAACACTGATGTAGTTCTGTTAGGTTTAGTATTTGTGAGTGATGTTCATGGATAGTTATGTATTACATTGGTAGGAAATGACAGAGATAAAAAAGAAAATGATAAGATTTTTAAAACAGATAAATGCAGTCTGGCTTCAATTTATTGAATCTGAACTAGTGTTTTGCTCTTATAAAACTGGCACTTTAGAACTAATAGATTTGTTACAAATACTGATCTGTAGTTACAACCATTGCAGACACTGAAAATATTTTAAATATATACATAATTTTTTCTTAGTTTTCTTACCGAATGCAATCATACTTTGTGTGTTCATTTTATGCCTGTACAGAAAGCCCACATCTGTTTCATAGAGATTGATCAAGAACTACTTTTTTTAATTTTGTGATTTTTATATGACTGAAATATATTATTTTTCTCAGTTTTACCAAATGCATTTATATTTTGTGTAGGTTTATTCATATTCTGTGTATCTTCATTTTATGTATGTATGGTAGAGACTGTTCAAGAACTAAAGATTTTCTTAAGACTGAAATATAAATATTTTTCTGAGTTAGTTTTCTACCAGATGAACTGGTATTTTGAATACGTTCTTGTTATGTATATGTGTGGAGAGTTTATCATTTGGTAGAGATTATTTACGAACTGTAGAATAAATAAATAAAATTGTTTGGTTGGGCTGTGGCAGCAGCCACTGCTGCCAAGCTCTAGACATACTCAGAAAGTGAAGCATGTTATGTCAAACCCTCCATCACAATTATACTCACCACTGCTTTTCTACAATATATACCCATCCACCCTCTCTCACCTTCCCCTTAATGCCCCATCCCCTCCTTCCCATTCTTCCCTCTTACTCCCCTCCATTCTCCATCTGTGAGATGGTCCTGTTGTTGCCTACCCCTACACATATATATTCTACTGCAAATTGAATTGTGCATCTGTTCTGTTTAATAACAAGTCATCCTAACAAATTTTAGATCTATTTCTCACATACAGTTATCAGAAAATTTTTTAAATTATTTAGGCTAGACTACCATCTATCAATAAAAGTAAAAGTCCAGAACTGAACCTCCAGTCTGACATTTACAATAATCAGTTCACTGCAGACCAGGACTGAAAATAATATAATGCAAACCATGCCAAAATTATCAATAACAAAAAATTTCAATATTTAACTATAATGCCACTATAACCACTATAGGGACATCTCTGCACTCCTAGAGTCACTAAAGATTAATCCAACCTTCATTATTCTCTCTGAAACTTGGCTCAGTCACAACACTACAGATATTTACAACTTAATAGGATGCACGGTCATTCACAGCTGTAAACCTGATCAAACGAGTGGGGAACAGCAATCTACTACACAAATGTGATGAAATGTACTCATTCAGCCTGCACCAGAGACAATCTCTGAAAATATGTAGTTGCATAATTCTTAACCAAGAACTTGAAAACCCTCTTACTATAGGATCTGTCGACAAATCACCACACACCAGGAGAAACCCTCACCTCAAGTGCCTAATCATTAGCAGAAACCTAAACCTCATTTAATACTTGCTAGGGCCTTCAACATCTTCCTCATTCATTCAGATGAGCCCGTAGCAGTGGTGGGCATAGTTCCGCTAATCCATTAACCGCTAATAGCAGAACTAACTTTTTGTTTAGCGGATTAACGTTTCCGCTGACTTTGGAAACCATTAACGGACCAATTAGCTTCCACTAAATAAAGTTCTGCTAACTTTGAGTCTGCTAAAAAAAATTTGTATGTTGTTGGTAGTCGGAAAGCAATGCCTTTTCAGCGGCGTACGTATTTCTTCCTGTCTGTTGTGGGCGTTTTTCCAACAGTCAGTCAGGTATGCTATTGGCTGACTACGTGTAAATGTGACTTGTCAATGCAGCGGCAGCAGCATTGTTATAGTCTTACAGTGTCAGCGATCACTGGGGTGTGTTGTCACTTATTGTTATGAACAGGGGAGACGTTTCTGTTCTGCCTGAGGTGTTGTTGAGGAGTCCGAGGGCCAGGAGTTGCAGAACCCGTGGCCCCACCTGGATGACTATTTTGTCCTCAAGTCAAGGGATACGAATGCCAATACGTATAAGATATTCATAAGGTATAAGCACTTATTAAATTACTACTAGAGCTTTTTTTATATTTTCTTAATTTTCATGGGTATTGCAAGTTATGACAGTGTTGTAAAGTAACCAAGTAAAACTACCTGAATACTGTACTTGAGTAACTTTTCTCAGTGTTTACTTTTCAATAATTACTGATGATGTAACGAGGAACGCATCTTTATCAGATTGTAGTGAAGTAACAACAGACTTCAGTACTTAAGTAAAAGTAAAATTAGTGAGCAATTCCAGTACTTTTTAAGAAGTAAATACCGACATTGTGTAGTTTTAAAAATAGGTCAGATAAATACATGAGTCGGTGTGGGTGGGTGTGAGTTGGACCTGACTAGCTTGTGCTACTAGGTCAGATGCCGTGCTCCTTCCTTAAGTGAATGTGACCTGACCTGACTAGGTTAGGGCATTGGCTTAAGCCGGTAGAACTGGACCTGCCTGGCATGGGCCAGTAGCCTGCTGCAGTATTCCTTCTTTCTTATGTTCTTAAAAAAGTTACTTAAGTACAGTACTCAAGTAGTTTTACTTCGTTACTTTGCAACACTGGTACAGTGGACCCCTGACCACTGAAGGCATCGTCTAATGATAAATTCGACTAACGAAGCACATGAGCGTAAAAATTTTGGCCCGACCAACGATGAAAAACTCGACCAACATGATTCGTCCCGAACCTGTCTGTCCAGACTGAGCACCAGGGCAGACGGTTCCACGCATACATTCGATACATTTTGTATTATTCGTTGTTTTTAGTGCTTGTAACTGCTAAATAAGCCACCATGGGCCCAAAGAAAGCTTCTAGTGCCAACCCTGTGGTAAAAAGGGTGAAAAATACTATCAAAATACTATTGTACCATGGTCAGCTGCTGTTGTACCACAGTCAGCTGCTGCTTCACCACCGTCAGCTATACTACTAGAAGATGTGGAGAGTGTTGTTGGTATGGCTTAACGAGAAACAATTACCGAGAAACAATTAACCCCAGAGGGTTAGCCACCCATGGATAACCCAAGAAAGTCAGTGCATCATCAAGGACTGTTTAACTTATTTCAATTGGGGTCCTTAATCTTGTCCCCCAGGATGCGACCCACACCAGTCGACTAACACCCAAGTGAACATGAAAAAATGCCTGGAACTAGTGCTCATATTGGTGAATTTAAGGCCAGCAAAGGTTGGTTTGAGAGATTTAAGAATCGTAGTGGCATACACACTGTGACAAGGCATGGCGAAGCTGAAAAATTCCAACCCCAACAAGTGTTCAATTGTGACGAAACAGGCCTGTTCGGGAAGAGCTCAATGGACAGATTTTTGGTGTGACAGAGGTCTAGTGACTCAAGTTGTTCCCAGATTAATACACCTCCATCTCCCCTCCTCCCATCTCATCACTACATTTTCAATAAAGGTGTCATTTATTCTTCATTTAGTACAGTACAGTATTTATTGTGTATGTATCCTTCTTTTTCTGTGTAGGAAAATGTATATTTCATGTGAATTTTTTTTTTTTCAAACTTTTGGGTGTCTGGAACGGATTAATTGGATTTCCATAATTTCTTATGGGGAAAATTAATTTGACTAATGACAAGCTCTCTGGAACTGATTAATATCGTTGGTCAAGGGTCCACTGTACTTATACTACTTGAATATTAAAGATGAATACTATTTGCTATGGGGCTTCAGTACAGCGACAAGCGTGTCCTTGTCGGTCGCTCGCGTTACATCACAAAATTAAACAATTGCTATTGTCGCACTAGCGGCACTTGATCATCATATGACCTTGGCATTCTATATTTTATTAGGAAGCTCTCCAGGTCTGTTCTAGAAGTCTTAAAAGTAAAAGTAGAAGACCAAAAAACTAAACCAAATCTGAATTAATGTGAAAAAATTAGCGTTTAGCGGTTTAGCGTTAGTGGAGCTAATTTTTTATTTAGCAGATTAGCATTTAGTAAAGCTAACTTTTTGGTTAGCTGTGCCCACCACTGGTCCCTAGTAGCTGATTTCCTGTATATGTACAATTGTTTATTAACACCCTTGATAACCAAGCCTACAAGAATAACAGACTACTGTAGCATAGCTAGATCAAATATAGACAAGTATTTCAGCTCCTCAGAAAGCAGGCATCATTACAGATACTACTACTGATCACTAACCCACCTTCCTAGTCACTAATTCATCAAAATTACCTGCATAAAACTAGTAAAATCTCCTATAGGCTTCATGGGAGATATCAGTGAATAACTTTAAAGTGGCAATCAGCAGCACTGACTGGCAGGGAGAGCTGCTCAATTACCAAGACATTAACTTTAATGTTCACATACTCCTTCACAATACAAAGCCTCTACAACAGACATTGCCCATTAAAAGCCAAACTGGTGACAAAAAATTGATTAAATAACCCATGATTAACTAATGGTATCCTCAGGTCCACTGACAAAAAGCAGAGCTATGAGAAGCAGGATATATTAGGATTAATACCTAAAGAACATGTCAAGAGATATACTCTAACACTCACAATCCTCATACAGAAATCAAAACAGGTATATTATGCAAACAAATTCAGTCTTATTAACCCTTTCAGGGTCCAGAGGACAAATTTCGAAGTGTGCACCAGTGTCCAAGAATTTTCAAAAAATAATTTTGTTATTTTTTCTTATGAAATGGTAGAGAATCTTTTTCTGAAGGTAATAAAACAAAAAGTATGAAATTTGATGGAAAACTGACAAAATTATGCTGTCATGAATTTTGATGTCAGCGATGTTTACGCATCGGCGATTTTGCCGACTTTGACCCCCATTTTAGGCCAGTTACATTGTTCCAGTTGACCAAATTCTTAGCTATTTCACTAGTATTACTTCTATTCTATCGATTGAGCACAAGAAATCACCAAGTCAACTCTTTCAACTACAAAATAAAGTGATCGGAAATTAGTAATTTGGCCAATTTAATGCAAATTTCAAAATATGTATTCCAATTTCAAAATAGGGTCCAGAATAAACAATACAGGCATTTCTGGCACTAAACTAACATTTCCTCTATTCATTAGTTATGTTTTCAAGCTTTACAAATGAATTCCATTTTTATTTTTTATTCACATAATGAATTTTTATTCAAACCAAAAAATAGAAGATTTACTGTTATGCAATATTGTAATAATTGTATAAATAATATCACCACATTTGTGAACATATATTAGACCCACCAGCTCGTGTGTATTAGACATGTGAGGTCATTTGTTTATTCTTAAACATCGGCAAAAATTTAACATTTCTGCTACTTTGAGCTCAGTTTCAAGCCATTTTCAGTACTAAAACCAATCAAAATCATCTCTATTTCTGTAATGTATCTTCCATTCTATCAAATGAGACCAAGAAATCGCAAATACAACTATAAAAAAATTTGAAAAAACACTGCAAAGCCGCTGTTTTAATAGAAAATTATGGTCTCAGTTTTTTTCTCTCAATTATGCACTGTGTGCTGCAGAATTTGTTTTATGTGGTGCACACATACCACATAGACGTATTCTCTCATATCTAGGCACAAATTTACCACTCACAGCATATCAGAGTGAGCTGAGCTCATGGTGTAGATCTACGGTTTGGACTCTCAATGTAAAGCCATAGATCTACGGCATAGACCCTGAAAGGGTTAAAGGAAATATAAAAAATTGGAAACTAGTAAGTTCCAAGTCCAAAGAAATAGTTCTAAATAAACCTCCCCTCAAAGAAGAGTAAAAAGACACAATACCATGACTGGAACAATACACAAATAACCCGCATACAGGAGAAAGAAACTTATGATGATGTTTCTGTCTGACTTGTACCATTAACTCACACATGACTAGTTAAAGGTTTAAGCTGGACCAAAACGGCATCATAAGTTTCTCTCCTCAATGTGCTTCAGAGGCAGCAAACAAATTAAATAACTTCCTTTTGACCACTGGAACAAATCTAGCCAGCAAAATCCCAAATTCTCTTGCCCATGTAAGTGATTACCCCACTGATAACCATCCAAGCTTGCTGTGCATAACCTAACTACCTCACTGAGGGTACCTCTATAATTATGCCATTGAAATATAAAGCAGAAACAAAGCACATATCTTTCTTTCAACGCACCAGCCGTATCCCACCGAGGTGGGGTGGCCCAAAAGGAAAAACGAAAGTTTCTCCTTTTACATTTAGTAATATATACAGGAAAAGGGGTTACTAGCCCCTTGCTCCCGGCATTTTAGTTGCCTCTTACGACACGCATGGCTTACGGAGGAAGAATTCTGTTCCACTTCCCCATGGAGAACAAAGCACATATACCACATATACAAGAAAGTTCCCCCATGTGTTATCTTCAATTATTATGGCACTGTTCAATAAATAGAAGCCAAAACTCTCCTAACATACTTAAACTAGCAAGAGTTACACCACTCTAAAAAAAGTGGTGACCCTACAGAGATCATTTCAATATGTACATAATTTCAATGTAGTTTATTTGTGGTTGACCAATTCCTCTTCTGCAACCTGTCTCATTAAACTTATGATTGTAGTGTATTATCCAAGCTATACTAGCTTAATTTTCATTCTAGAACTGGATATAAGTATGTAGTGTGTTAGCCTTAAGATTAGTTTGCACAAAATGCATTTGCCTAATTAGGGCTTTCTTCTGAGCTGTATATTTATCATATTATATCTGTATTATAATAAGATTAAACTCAAAATGTAATTGTATAACTTAAGAAATAAATAATTTTAATTTTCATGTTTTAACAAAAGTGCCAGCAAATGATATACATGATATAAGCAAAAGTAATAAAAAGTGTGAAGCATGAGCAGAAAACAGGAACCCATCATTCTAGAAAATACAGAGAACCACTGTTTAAGGCTAATAAAACAGTCACCCATTTGACTGTCTTAGCCATAGTGAAACATCCATTTTCAAGAGGATGGGCTGTTATTAATATGTATATATTTTTTAAATAATGTTTATAATTATTTTTAAGAGAAAGGGAACAATACTGAATGTAAGATACAGTGGAACCCCGAATATCGGCCTTAATTTGCTCCGGAAGGCTGTCTGAGTGCCATTACTGAACAAATTTGTTCCCATAAGGAATACATAATGTAAATTAGATTAGCCCATTTCAGACCCCCAAAAATACACTTACAAAAGCACTTACAAAAATACATTTACATATTATTATTATTATTATAATCAAGGGGGAAGCGCTAAACCCGGAGGATTATACAGCGCCTGGGGGGGGGGATGTGGAAGGCATTCAGGCTTAATTCGGGGAACTGGAGCACAGATCCAATTCCCTAAATCAAGAGCCCCTCACCAACATCAAGGAAGCTTCCTTGAGGGGTACATTTACATAACTGTTCGAGTTGGGAGCTGTTCGAAATTCGAGGTACCACTGTATTGATTAAATATTCTTGGTTACAATAGTGAAATTACTGTAGATACAGAATACTATGGTTTGTAAATGTGTCTCCAATTATAACATGATGGGTGTCTATGGGGAAAATAGGTTTCAGGTACCAAGCACTCAATTTACAATCAGTTTTCAAGAATGGATTAATGTTGTAAGTTGGGCCATACTATATAGCAGCCAACCATACTCAACCAAAATGAACTTTAATGTAAACAACAACAGCAATAATAATAATATAGTAATAATAATTGAGAGCAGTATGTGGTGTGAATATTTTACAAATAAATTGGAGCAAACATTATTCTTATTTTTATTATATGTATTAAAAAATGAGTGCCAAAATGCATTGGCTAACAACAGAGAGGTGGTTCAAGTTGTCAAGGTGCAAGTTAGTGAAGTTGAGTGTTAGAGAATATGTAAAACTAACCTCAAAGTTGGTGTAATAGGTTAGTATTTGTTAAAAAATCATAGAGGAAGTCTTAGTCAAAGGTGGTGCTTTTGGCAAGGGGGAAGCAGTGAAAGTGTGTGATGTTGAAGATGTAAGACATCAGTACACTGATAGATAGAACAGTCCTTGCAGAGGTGCTGGGCATCTTTCCATATGGCTGATTTATAAATCTCTGAGAATGGTTTCCTATACATGACAGCTATAGGGAGATTATGCCCAGGAGACTGAGGTTTGACAGAAAACAATACTGTTACTAGTAGTTCTGGAGATTTCAAAATGGTGCTGGAAAACGGTCTGTGAAAGTGATTCCCCAATGGGAAGCTGGCAGATTGTGAATGGTGGACTGAGCTGCTGAATCTGCATAATCTTTACCCTGAACATCAGTGTACTCAGAACCCAGCAAAGAACAACACAACCATTGTTATATGAAGCACTATAGTACACAGGAAATCATATTTGTGGATAGTCGGTAACATTCTCTGAGAATCTAAAATAAGAACAGATGAGACAGATGATGTCATAATGGATAAAATCCATTGTTTCCAGAATTTTACTGAAATGTGTAGGAACACCAGCAGAGGGATGAGAAAAGATTCTAACTGGTCTCGAGTAACAATGTAATCCTCCTCAGAGAAAATGATGAGTTAAAAATTGCCTAATAAAAAGAATAGTGCAAATAAGGATGAAAGCAAAATTTGCATATTAAAGACATGCAGCAAAAAGGGAAGAAATACAAAGGGCAGACTTTGTACCATTTGTCAAACAGACATGGGCTACAGTATGGTAAAGTGAAGTTTAAACAAAAATTTGTGAATGCAGGGCACTGCTGTGCCCAAAAAGTGTTCATCCATTGTGAGAGTCACCAGGAAGTCTAAAAGAACATAACCAGACACAGGAAAGTCAAAAATGGGCAGCTGAGGTAAGGTGGCCTGACAAGGAAAACACTTTCACTCAATCACTGTCTTGCCGCAAGGGAACTGACATCACAGTTCAGATGACCCTCCAAACCACAATATCCTCCCCCCCCACTCCAAAGTGCAGGTACTGTATTTTGCACTTCCAGGGTTAATCAGTTTCCCTGAATTCCTCAACAAAGGTTACTTTGATTACACTCCAACAGCATATCAAATCATAAAAACCACATGCCTCCATTACCTCCTTTATCCCCTCCCTCCAATCTTTCCTAGGATGACTTCCCTATCCCTCCTTCCCTTTGCCTCAGCCTTATGCATCCTCCTAGACATCCTATCTTTCTCCAGCATTAAATATCCATACTACCTCAACAACCCCTCCTCAGTCCTCAGAATACTTTTGGTAACTTTACACCAACTTATTTCCAAACTCTGAATTCTCCGCATAATATTCACACCACACAATGCCATCAAACATGACAATTCTACTACCTCCAGCCTTCTTGCTGCAGCTTTCAAAACCCATGTTTCATACCAATACAACAGTGTTGGCACCACTATACTCTGGTATATTACTGTTTTTGCCTCCATGGATAAAGCTCTTTGTCTCCATAGATGCCTCAATGAACCACCCACCTTTTTCCCACGTAAATTTTTTGGCTCACCTTGCATCTCTTAGCACCATCCTTTGAAAAGTCCACTCCTAAATGTCTGAACACATTTACTTCCTTCATACTCCCTACAGTCTAATATCCAGTCTCTCTGCCTATATTTTTTGATGCTTTCATCACCTTGCTCTTTCCTATGTTCACTTTTAATTTTCTTCTTTTACATATACTACTCCCAAATTTACCAACCTTTGCAACTTCTCTTAGAAATTTCCCAAGCAAGAAGTCTCACTGCAAAAAGCAACTGCAACAATTCCCACTTTGTATTAGATTGACTATCTTTCAATCTCACACCTTTTCTAAGCACCCTAGCATTCACTTTTTTTTTTACAACCCCATATGATAAACAGCCATAGTGACATCACACATCCTTGTCTCAGGACTACTTTGACTGGAAAATACTTTCTCTCTCTTACATACCCTAACCTGCATCTGCCACATTGCTCCCCTATCCACTCTATCATGTCTATTCTAAATTTATAAATACAGTGATATCTCTCATATCTGAACTATATGAGTCGGAACTGGTTCGGAAACACGGAGTTTCCGGATACGTGAGGGGGGAAAATGTGCATCCATACCATCATATTGCTATCCGTACCCCATCATATTGCCATCAGCGAAGGCATTGTAGGTTTAAAAAACGAGTCCCATGTCGTCTGGCGGTGGGACCAAACACTCTGGGCTCGAATAACAGCCTCCAGAATTTCATGGACCACAGGATCATAAATTTTCAAATGGGTTGTGGACAGTGGATGCTCCAAATACTCCAAAAGTGTTTTGACACCTGCCCTTGGGTCATCATCATTGTCGTCACTTTCAAAATGTTCCGGGTGCAACACTGAGTCTGCAGTCTCTGCATCCATCAGAGACTGCACACCAGGGTCATCTTCGTCACAGACTAGCCAGTCCTGCACGTTGTCTTCTGTAGTTTTTCCCCCAGCCTTGAGTAACTGGCGACAAATCTTTTGCCTCAAATCCATTGAAATCAATAACTGGGTCAATCCCATGAAGGACCCGATTCCAGCCATTGGTGAGGGTTGATGGTGGGACATCATTCCAGGGCCAGGCGAGGTTATGAATGACGGAGCGCAGGTTGTACTTTTTAAGGTTGTCCAGGGTCAAGATTCCCACATCTCCGCCTGTTTCATCAATTAACACCATCACATTCTCCAAGAATCTTTGGCGATATAGCCTATTAAAGGACACAATCACACCCTGATCCATGGGTTGGATGAGTGATGTGGTATTTGGTGGCAAGAACATAACTCTGATATGGCCATGATGAGCAACCAGTTCAGACACATGCAGGAGCATTGTCAAGGAGCAAGAGGGCCTTAACACAGTCCCGGCTTATTTTCAGGGTCTTCGTCTGGTAGCGGGTGATCTCAAGCACTACAGAGTTGAAAAACCAAGCCTTGAAAATTCTTGCTGTGAACCAAGCCCTTATGGAGTGGTTGTAATGCACTGGCGGGGCATCCGTACAACCCCACAAGTGCCTAGGCTGTTTTGCCTTGCCAACAATAACAGGTTTCAGCCTATGTGACCGTGTTGCATTAGCACAACACATCATCGAGACACGTGCTTTACACATCTTGCGACCAGGAACTGTTTTCTCTTCATCACTCGCAAATGTATTTTCCAGAACGGATCAAAATATAATCTGGTTTCATCTGTGTTATACACTTGCTCACACAGCCACTAGGAGCACGGTTCCTAGTGGCCAACTGGTACACTAAAGTGTGCGCCAAGTTTGATTCAGCCTTCTGCCGTATCCGAATGGTTGTTCAGACGTTTTGGTAATTTTAGAATTTTGCCCTTTCCCAGGGTCTAATCGAATCGAATATTGGCAAGATTCAGATAATGGCAGGCAGGATATGCGAGGTATCGCTGTATAGTGAGAAATTCCTTCTTTTATCTAAGTACTGTTCATTTATGTGCTTCAGTACAAACACTTGGTATTTGCATAACCTACCTTTCCTAAAACCTTCTTCATCTGTGATCCTTTGCTCTGTCTTACCCATAATTCTTTCAATAATAACTCCACCATACACTTTACCTCGTTTACTCAAGAGGCTTATTCCCCTATTAGTGCTTAAATTTTCTTTTATCCCCTTTTCCTTAATACAAAGGAGCTTTAATAGTAATGCATATCATGCTAAGATAAAACCATTCCCATTACTAAATTAACTAATTGTAATATTATATATTTTGTACTACAGGTTGGCCATCATTAATCTGGCATCAATGGGACCTGTAGTGTGCCAGATTAGTGTTTTGCTGGATTACAGAGTGGTTAAATTAGAATTCACTTAATAAAGTTAACCAAGCTAAGCTGTTTCATATATTTTGGCCATTCTTTGATTAGTTTATCCTGCAGCATGTAAACGTTCATTATTTCTTGTTCACTTATAAAACTGCATTGCTCTAGACCTTTTAGCAGTTCACCTGTCAACTGAATTAACCTATCAATAGAGACTCTTTCTGCTACATTTTTCTCATTTTCATCACTGCTTTCTCCTCCACTGGCTTGCTGCTGTGAATTTACTACAACCATCTGCACAATTTCAGTATAATGATGAAATTTGAGTCTGTAATTATAAAATTTGAAATTATGCTAGCCGAAATTAGTGCCGGATTACTGATGGAACCAGATAACTGATTGCCAGATTAGTGATGGCCAACCTGTACCTCACTATTCTCTATCTAATTAATGTTAATCACTTCAATTACCTAACTTTTATAACAGTATGCAATAATGTATATTAAAATGTACTGCTGCATAACCTGTGTCAATACTGAGTAAGAATTAGGATTAGTCTGCCTGAAATGCGTGGGCATGCTATTGGCCTTCAGAATTAACATTTTATAATATGTAAACCACACATTGTAAGCTTTGCAAGGAAATAAACATTTTCATTTTCATTTCATTCCCTCTGCCAGTCCTTAGTTACCTTTCCCATTTCCCCACATTTACTGAACAAATGCACTTACCACACCAACACTATATCTTTACCTGCTTTTAACAATCCTGTCTTAATCCCATCTATTCCAGCTGCTTTACTCCTTTTCATTCTACTCAATGTCTTATACACTTCCACCATTCTCACATCTGGCTCTTCCTCACTCCTAAAAAATACTATACCTCTCAGCCTAATGCAAGAAATCAGTGTCTCCCTCTTTTAGCAATAATAACAGCTTTATTTCTACAAGTACATGTACAAGGTATACAGGCCTAGCTGACATCAATGACGTACTACTACAAAGAAAGCCACTTGTTATGCAGAGCATTTTGGGCAAATTAGGTCTGTTTTGTCCCAGGATGCGATCCACACCAGTTGACTAACACCCAGGTACCCATTTTACTGATGGGTGAACAGAAACATGCCCAATGTTTCCACCCCTTTGCTGGGAATCAAACCCAGACCCTCACTGTGTGAGGTGAGAGCTTCTGCCACCAGGCCACGGGGCACCTTTTCATCAACATGCAACAATTTCTCAAAATATTCCATCCATCTTCCTAATACCTTCACCACTCCATTTAATAGATCCCACCTTTTGCTTTTAACCGCTAAATTCATGTATTCCTTAGGCTTTCTCAACTTTTTGATCTCGCTCCAAAACTTTCTTTTTAATTCTCGTCAATTTCTTCTTTCAACACACCGACCGTATCCCACCAAGGCGGGGTGGCCCAAAAGGAAAAACGAAAGTTTCTCCTCCTTTTACATTTAGTAATATATACAGGAGAAGAGGTTACTAGCCCCTTGCTCTCAGCATTTTAGTCGCCTCTTACAACACGCATGGCTTACGAGGAAGAATTCTGTTCCATTTCCCCATGGAGATAAGAGGAAATAAACAAGAATAAGAACTAGAAAGAAAATAAAAGAAAACCCAGAGGGGTGTGTATATATGTACTTGTACATATATGTGTAGTGTGACCTAAGTGTAAGTAGAAGTAGCAAGACGGGTATACCTGAAATCTTGCATGTAGACAGAAAAAAGGACACCAGCAATCCTACCATCATGTAAAACAATTACAGGCTTTCGTTTTACACTCACTTGGCAGGACGGTAGTACCTCCCTGGGCGGTTTCTATCTACCAATCTACTACCTAGGAACTCTCGTCAATATTTGTTGATAAAACCTTTCAATCTCTCATTAGCTTTCCTTCTGCACTTCCTCATCACTCTTTCAGCATCTATATACTCCTCCCTTCCTATATGACTTCTGTATTGTGAAAACCTTATGCATGCTAATTTTTTCTACCCATCTATCCTGCTCACCTTGCTATTCCACCAGTCACTCCTCTTCCTTCCTGCACCCACACTCCTTTACCTCATTTCCTACACCCTCTCTAGCCCACCTTTCTCCCAAATAGTTGCTTATATCTTACCATAACTATCTCCTTTAAGCCTTTAAGGGTCTGTGCCACAGTAATACGGCTCTGAACTCGGGTCGGTACCATAAAACTATGGCAGCACAGCTTATCTGAGTGAGCTCGGCTCACTCAGATATGAGATATGAGAGAATGGGCCAATGCGGTAAGGGTGCACCATATAAAAAAATCCTGTCCCACGCAGTGCATAATGGGAAAAAAAACTTGACAGTATTTTTGGTTTAAAACAGTGACTTTGTGGTGTATTTTTGTATGATTTTGTATGGTTTTTTGCGGTGTATTTTTGTATGGTTTCTTTATTTTATTTGATAGAAATAAAGATGATTTTGATTGGTTTCAGGACTGAAAGTAGTGTGAAATTGAGCTCAAAGTAGCGGAAATGTTTGATTTTTGCTGATATTTCAGAGTACACAGATTACGTCACTTATTCAATATGCGTCCAGCTGGTCGGTCTAATGTGTGTTCAGGAACGCACCGACATTATTTATACAATTATTACAGTAATTCAGTAGTTTGCATAACTGTAAATCTTCTATTTTTTGTGACTACAAATTCAAATGGAAAGCAAACATAATATAGGAGAGGCATGGGGATGTAACTAATGAGCAGAGGAAATGTCTTTTTTAGTATGAGGAATGCTATATTGTTTATTCTGAACCCTATTTATAAATTTTGTGTAAAATTGGCCAAATTTCTGATCACTTTCTTGGGTAGTTGAAATAAGTAAATAGGCAGTTTTTTGCTCAATAGAATGGAAGGAATATTAAGAGAAATAGCCGAGTTTTGTCAATTGGAACAATGAAATCGGCCTAAAATAGGACTCAGAATAGGCAAAATCACTGATGTGTAAACATCACCAAGACTGCTAACTTTGTAGTGTATTATTTCCATAAGTTTTTCATAATTTTGGTTTCATTATCTTCAGAAAAAGATTCCCTATCATGTCATAAGAAATTTTTTTTTTTTAAATTCCTCAACCTTGAGAGCAATTCTCAGATCAGGGGATCCGACTGCAAAGGGGTTAATTTATAAACTTTCACTTCTGTCTCTTACCTGCTGATAACATTATCCTTGTATCCCATCTATCTCTTACTTTCACTGCTGCTATCATTATATAATGATCTGAGATATCTGTAGCCCTTCTAAAAACATGCATATCTAGAATTCTACCCATCAACCTTTTATATACTAATACGTATTGCAGCATATGTACTAATACATATCCCATCCCTTATATCATATACTCAATTTATCCTCTGGAATATATGGGTATATAATATAGGGGATGGGGATGTTGGGCAATTCTGGAGTAGGAGATGTGAAGTATTCTCTCCTGTAGGCAAAGTTTGGAAACAGCCTGGTTATACAACATGTCGTTTTTCTCTTTCAAACACCAGATTTTGTGTTCCCAAAGGAAAATGGAGTAATGGCAAGAATACAAATGATCTGCTTCATTGCAGCTAAAGCAGGAAGGGAAAGGAAAGGAGCAGTAGTAATTTGGGTTATACCGTGTTTTTCCACAGGTTGGGTATTCTGCCTGTGACCTGCAGTATTCTACTAGGTGGCCATAGTCCTGACAGTTGCAGCATTGTTGCGATATGGTTTGGGCTTCCATAACGGTAGCACCGAATTGTTCTGTGCAGCCCTTAACCCTCTGAGGGTTTTGGTCGTACTAGTACGTCTTACGCGTAGGGGTTTTTGACGTACTAGTACGCGTAAATTCTAGCGGCCTCAAATCTAGTGGGAGAAAGCTGGTAGGCCTTCATATGAAAGAATGGGTCTATGTGGTCAGTGTGCACAGTCTAAAAAAAATCCTGCAGCACACAGTGCATAATGAGAAAAAAAAAACTTTGACCATTTTTTTGGAATAAATCAGCGACTTTGCAGTGTATTTTCGTATGGTATTTATTGTTGTATTCTAGTTTTCTTGGTCTCATTTTATAGAATGGAAGACATATTACAGAAATTGAGATGATTTTGACTGGTTTTACAATGAAAGGTGCCTTGAAATTGAGCTCAAAGTAGCAGAAATGTTCGATTTTTACCAAACTTCAAAAGTAAACAAATCGTGCCAAGCGTGCAATACACGTCAACTGGTGAGTCTAATATTCTTTCACAAGTGCACCAATAATATTTATACCATTTTTTACACTAATGCAGTAGTCTGCATAACAATAAATCTTATATTTTTTGTGAGAATAAAAATTCAAAGTGGAAAGCAAAAGAATATAAGAGGGGCCTTGAGACGTGACTAAATTTGACTAGAGGAAATGTCATTTAGTGCCAGGAATGTCTTTCTTGTTTATTCTGGACCCTATTCGGAAATTGGCATCTTTTGAAATTTGTGTGAAATTGGCAAAATTGCTAAATTCTGACCACTGTACTGGATAGTTGAATTTCATAAATGGGTGTTTCTTGCACCCATTCGATAGAAAAAATGGAGTTCAAAGCGAAATATTTCATGTTTTTTGTCGACTAGTACAGTGAAATTGGCCGAAAATGGGGCTCAAAGTGGGCAAAATCGCCAATGCGTAAACATCGCTGAGACCGCTAACTTTGTGAGAGCATAATTCCGTAAGTTTTCTATCAAATTTCAAACTTTTGGTGTCTTTATGATCGGGAAAAGATTCTCTATCTTTTCATAAGAGAAAATAATTTTTTTTTTTTTTTAAATTTGGCCGACCCTGAGAACGAGTTTCGGAGAGGGCCTGTCGACCCTCAAAGGGTTAAAAATCAATTTAGCTATATTAATCAGGTATTTTCTTCGTCTATGAGCAGGAGAGATATAAGTGTTGTCTCTGGTGACCAGGAAGTATTGTAATTCTAACTGCTCCTGTCTGTGAAGTTTTGCTGGACAGCCATGTGAGGGATGACAACTATTTCTCAGCATGAATTAAAGATGGAGTGTCAGAAGACAGTCAGTGGTGTGGAGACTCAATAGATTATTGGCTTGGTCTGCATCAGTGACTAATGATGCACATCTCACTATAGACAGTGGAAGTAGATGTCTTGGCCAACATTGGGGGTCACATTCTTTTGCTAGTACAGTTCATGCATACATTGGGATTTATTGGTTGCATTGAAATAGTTTCCATTAGTGTGTTTGGAAGATTTCCATAAGTGGAAAAGGTTTCTAGTTTTTTTTCTTTTTGTGAGATCAGGATGTGTGCTATTTAAGAGGTCACTGTCATATGTAACAAGTCATTATCCAAAAGCAATTCTGGGTTCTGCTGAGAGAGTGAGCCTATAAATAACAAAAGAAGTCACAATACCGTGACTGGAACGATACACAAATAACCCGCACATAGAAGAGATGAGCTTATGACGACGTTTCGATCTGACTTGGACCATTTACAGTCACACTAACGAGAAGTAGAGCAGGGTGTATATATAGGCAGGAAGTGGTGGTGGTGGGGGTTGTAGAAGTAGTAGTAGTAGTGGTGGTAATAGTAGTAGTGGTAGTAGTAGTAGTAGTGGAGGTGGAAGGAAGTAGCAGTGGTGAAGTAAAAAGGAGAAGGAACCAGTCAAATACTAAGAAAGGGGAGCTCTGCAAGGGAGCTAGGTGCCCACAGAGGGTAAGAGCAAGAACATAGAGGGGGGGGAAATAAAAAATAAATAATGAAGGAACAAAAACACAAGGCAGAAGAAAGACAATCCAGAGGAGAAAAAGGAAAGAGGAAAGGGGAAGAGAGAGAAGAAAAAGGAGGAATCAGATTAGGTCACGGGTGTTCTGAAGTTTGGAGCATTTTATAATGTAGTTGGAAAGGAAGGCATCTACAGAGACAAAACCAGGGATAAATTATAGTAATAATAATAATTTTATTTCTTTGTAAAGGTTACAATGTGTAATTACAATTTTGATTTGCTAAGTACAAAGATAGCCACTATCATGCCAAGGCATTTCGGGCAAGATTCATACAAGGAAAGTTGTGTATTAGGGAGGATTCAACCAGATGGCGACTGTTAAAGTTGGAAGTAGGGAAAACAGTTTTAGCAGAAGACCAGTCAATAGGATGGCTGTGATCTCTGACATGACAGAAAAGAGCACTGTTAGTGTCGGCAAGCCTAACACTACTTTTGCACTCCCTAAGACTGTCAGAAAGAGATCAGCCAGTTTCTCCAAAGTATTGAAGAGGACAGGAGGAACAAGAAATAGAGTAGATACCAGGAGCATCAGTAGAGGGAGGAGAGTTATGAACGAGATTAGTGCGAAGAGTGTTAGTCTGGCGGAAAGTAAGCTTGATGTCTAAGGAACGGAGAAAGTTGTTGAGATTAGAAAGACCGCTAAAACTGTCTTCCCTACTTCCAGCTTTAACAGTCGCCGTCTGGTTGAATCCTCACTAATACACAACTTACCTTGTATGAATCTTAGTCCCGGCTTTGTTTCTGTAGATGCCTTCCTTTTCCACTACACTGTAAAATGCTCCAAACTTCAGAACACCCGTGACCTAACCTGATTCCTCCTTTTTCTTCTTCTCCCTCTTCCCCTTTCCTCCTTTCCTTTTTCTCCTCTGGGTTGTCTTTCTTCTGCCTTGTGTTTTTGTTCCTTTATTATTTACTTTTTATTATTTCCCCCCTCTGTGTTCTTGCTCTTACCCTCTGTGGGCACCTAGCTCCCTTGCAGTGCTCCCCTTTCTTAGTACATGTACGTATTTGACTGCCTCCTCCTCCTCCTTACTTCCCCACTACTACTGCCTTCCACCTCCACTACTACTACCACTACTACTACTACTACTACTACCACTACCACTTCCTGCCTATATATACCCTTCCTGCTCTACTTCTCATTAGTGTGACTTTGTAAATGGTCCAAGTTGGACAGAAACGTCGTCGTAAGTTCCTCTCTTCTATATGCGGGTTATTTGTGTAGAGTGAGCCGATGCCCTGTTTATCATAAGGTGGAAAAATTAGGGGCAACTCTGAGAATAAACTAAAACTATATAACCCACACTGAACCTTGATCACCAGCACTGCAACAGGTAGTGCCATATTAAACTAGAGCACAAATTAAATATATAGGGCTCCCTAGTAACTTTTTGGTTGTGGATGTCAATTCAGGATTATGTTCCTAGATAAATGTATGGTACACAAGGCACAATTTTTTTTATAATATGTCTCTAATAATTTTAGTACTAAACTGACTGATACACAAGTATGTCGGAGTGTCATCTGAAATGTGAAGTCTGCACATGTTTGGCTAGACAAGTACTGAATGAATGATGGTGAATGTGTTCCCTCCTTCAGGTCACCGTACCACAGTGGCAGCCAGCTGTTGTGATTTAAAGATGATTATTATTGATATATTACTTGTATTTGTACAGTAGTCAGTGAGAACCTGTTTCTTATCAAAGTTAATTACATAATATTTTGCATTAATGTCATAAGTAAGAAATATTGTTTTTACTTAACCACAATTTTAATGTAGATTTAAGATTGGTATATCAAAACACTAGTAATAGCTGTGGCACCAAAAAAGCAATTTTGCATATAAGTTATGAAACAGCAATTTTTCTTTTTATGTACTATGTGTACTATTATGTATTATAATACAGATTAAATTAGAAATCCAGATACAACAATCTAAATAAATGTACAAAAGGATAATATATAAACCACTTTTATGTACAGCACTGAAAAGAGGACTCATAAAGGCATCCTTTACACAGCACGCATGTTGTTCTATGTGCATATCTAAAACACAGTGCACAGTGCAATAAATAACATTAACAATATTTCTTAATCCAATAAAATATGAAATCACAGATCTTGGACTCAATACAAGCAACATCTTATAGAGTATGTATCAGTTTACATTGCGGAAGTTAGGATACACTTCTTTCAGAAGAACATGTACAAATGGGAAGGATGTTTAGCCAAATGAGCTATTGAGAAATATGCAAGAAATACACAATGAGAATTATGGTATATCAGGTATAAAAATAATAGAGTGGGCTATCTGAGGAAAATTTTTGGCTGTATAAAAAATAAAAGGAACTAAAGCCAAGTAGCAAACAGTAAAACTTAACACACAAACTGATGCATAAAGTAATATAATACACGTTTAACCCTTAAACTGTCCAAATATAGATCTACGTTCACTTGTGTAGCGCTCCAAACATAGATCTATGTTTTATTTTACATGACTTCAAATGTAAAATAAAACATAGACTATGTTCAGAGCGCTACACAAGTGAATGTAGATCTACGTTTAGACAGTTTAAGGATTAAAGCAAATGGTGATTCAACTATATCCAAGTTAAAAAAAATTCCTATGAAAATGCAAGGTATAACAATTACATACTGTACTTGCAAAACAGAAATATAAATGTAGGTGTATCTGCTCATCACTACTCCTGTTATCAAGAAATTATATAGCAGCATTTAGAAATCAAGGAATATGTGAAAAAAAAAAAAATTATATGAAAAGTGAGACAAATGTGATTAAGTGAAGAACTCAGTAAGTGAATTTAAGAAAAATCAACAAAATTGTCTAGGATACCTTGTGCTCCAGACACTGCTGCAGCATCCATAATAAGACAATGATCTGTAAATAGCAATACTCTGACCCCTTTGTTTATATTATTCATACGGGATAATGCCTCAACAACCTACTAGGAACTCAAGGAATCAATCTTGGAGCAGAGTAGCTAGCCATGGCAAACCTGAGTGAGCCAGGCACTGAGGGGCCAGCTTGTCACATGCCAAGCCTGACATCAACCGTATCACCACTGTGAGTCACCTGTGTAATGGCTTTACATTAAGTGAAGACACTTGCAGGTGAAGTAAAGGAAGTGGATGACAATGTGTGAGAAGTGCACAGGATAACAGGCGAGTCGAGCAGGAAGAAAAGGGAAAGTACACCACTACCAGTGTAGTTGGAATATTATCTCCAGGCAGGGAAGGGGGTGAAACCATCTGACCTCATCTTAAACTGCATGTTGGGCTTCACAGCACCTAGTACAACAGATATAAGCTGTCAAAATAATATACAGTATTTATTAATTTTGTGTTCAAGTATTTTTCACTATGCAAAAAAGCTTATATTTAAAATTAAAATAAACTAATTGACGCTACCAAGCACTTAATGCTTTAATTACAAATCTGCAAATATAACAACTGTATGAGTGGTTATGTGACACAGTAATGTGTTAAACAACCCAAACCTTATAATGAATACAAAAATAAGGAGGCAAGATTTTTGTCCCCATCATTCACTGCATTAGTCTGGAGTATTTGACTGAACACTTGTATTGTGGTGGACAATATTCGGTGGGTAAAAAAGTGATATACAAAGGCAGACTACTATCAGTAAAAAAGACACTTTATAAATGACACAAAATAGGAGAAGCTCTCTGGAGTACATATACAGTGGAACCTTGAAAATCGAACGTTTCGAAAATAAGACCATTTTTTCGGACAAACTGTGTACCAAAAATCGAATGTGTTTCAAATTTCGGACAGCCGGGTACGGGACCTGTCCGCTGGCCCGCTCTGTCCGCATCCCCGCGCAGGCGCCGTGAGCAGTCTAGCTTTGTTTATGCTTGAGTGAACACTAACCTGCGCTCTCATTCACACATTTTACGATTATTTCGTTGTGTTTAGTACTTGTGGGACTGTGAAATAAGCTGCCATGGGCCCAAAGAAACTTGCTAGTGGTACCCGTGTGGTAAAGAAAGTGAGAAACACCATAGATGTGAAGAAGGAAATAATACAGAAGTATGAGAGTGGTGTGAGACTTGTTGAGCTTGCCAGGATGTATGGGAAAAACAAGTCAACCATCGGTTCTATTCTGGCAAAGAAAGAACAAATCAAGGAAGCTGATGTTGCGAAAGGTGTTAATATGCTAACCAAAAAAAGACCACAAATAGTTGAAGAGGTTGAGAAGTTGTTGCTGGTGTGGATCAAGGATAAAGAGATTGCAGGTGATAGTGTTTCAGAGACGATTATTTGCGAAAAGGCAAGGAAGTTGCATGCCAATCTGGTAAAGAAAACTCCTGGAGCCAGTGCTGATAGTGAATTTAAGGCCAGCAGAGGCTGGTTTGAGAGATTTAAGAAGCATAGTGTCATACACAATGTTGTAAGACATGGTGAGGCAGCCAGTTCAGACAAACGGGAGGCTGAGAAGTTTGTACAGGAGTTTAAGGGGTACATAGACAGTGAAGAATTCAAACCTGAACAAGTGTTTAATTGTGACAAAACAGGCTTGTTTTGGAAGAAAATGCCAAAAAGGACCTTCATCACACAGGAGGAAAAGGCACTGCCAGGACACAAGCCTATGAAAGACAGGCTTACTCTTTTGTTCTGTGCAAATGCTAGTGGTGATTTTAAAGTGAAGCCTTTACTTGTGTATCATTCAGAAAATCCCAGAGTGTTTAAGAAAAACAATGTCTTTAAGAACAAGTTATGTGTCTTGTGGAAAGCTAATCATAAGGCATGGGTCACAAGGCAAATTTTCAAAGAGTGGGTCAGTGAAATGTTTGGCCCCAGTGTGAAAAAATACCTCCAGGAAAAGAAATTGCCACTCAAGTGCCTCCTGTTAATGGACAATGCTCCTGCTCATCCTCCAAACTTATTAGACCTCTTTTTCTAAGGACTTCAGTTTTATAAAAGTGAAGTTCTTGCCTCCTAACACAACTCCTCTCCTCCAGCCCATGGACCAGCAGGTCATTTCTAACTTCAAAAAAACTCTACACAAAAGCAGTGTTTGAAAAGTGCTTTGAAGTGACCACAGACACTAAGTTGACCCTAAGAGAGTTCTGGAGGAATCACTTCAACATCTACAGCTCCATAAGCCTTATATGTAAGGCTTGGGAGGGAGTGACTTCCAGGACTTTGAACTCTGCTTGGAGACAATTGGGGCCCAGATTGTGTCCAAAAGAGGGTTTTTGAAGGGTTTGAGGCTGACCCTGACCCTGACCCAGCTCACCCTCTGCCTGTTGTGGACTCTACTGTGGCACTGGGGAACACCCTGGGGTTGGAGGTGAGTGGTGAGGATGTGGAAGAGTTGGTGGAGGACCACAGGGAAGAGCTAACCACTGAAGAGCTGCAAGAGCTTCATCTGGAGCGGTATCAGACCACAGCTGAGGAACTTGCTTCAGAGGAGGAGGAAGAGGGAGTGGATGAGGTGCCTTCTTCAAAGATTAAGGAGATTTGTGCCAAGTGGAATGATGTCCAAATGTTTGTGTAGAAGTACCACCCTGAGCAAGCTGAAACAAGCCATCTTTGCAACAAGTTCAGTGACAGAACCATGTCCCATTTTAGGGAAATGTTAAAGAGGCACCAGAAACAGAGGACTGTGTACAGTTATTTTGTGAGACAGGGGTCCAGTGACTCTCAAGCTGGTCCTAGTGGCATTAAAAGACAGAGAAGGGAAGTAACCCCAGAGAGGGCTTTACCTGAAGTCCTCATGGAGGGGGATTCTCCTTCCAAACACTAACCCCAACTCCCTCTCTCCTCCTCCCTATCTTCCAGATGCCATCACCAATCTTCAATAAAGGTAAGTAAAAATGTTATTTTATATTTTATATTATATGTATGTATTATTTTATATGTATGTTATTTTATATGTATGTAAAACTGTAATTAATCTCTATAAAATGTATTTTTTGTGTGAATATTTTTGGGTTTCTGGAACGGATTAATTGTATTTCCATTATTTCTTATGGGAAATATTGATTCGAATTTCAGACTTTTCGAAATTAGAACTAGCTCCTGGAACGGATTAAGTTCGATTTTTGAGGTTCCACTGTAAGTACTTGTTGTATCATTAATCCCTTGACTGTCACAACCCCAAATCCTGAGGTGTCTCCTGGTGTTGCAAAATTTTAAAAAAAAAAAAAAAATTCTTATGAAATGATAGAGACGTAAGACGTATATATACGACCGAAACAGTCAAAGGGTTAATATCAAGAGAAAAGAGACTCAGGGTAAGGATTTGATTGTGTGAACACAATACAATACCATACAAGCTCTTTGAATAATCATCTCAGTGAAACATTAACAACAGTTAGTTACTTTAACCCTATGAACCCCATACCCATCCTGTGGGTGGTCAGAACATTAACAACAGCAACACAACCTTGATGAAATTTTCATTAATAATTCAATCACTTTCATATAAATGTTTTTTTTATACCATTATAGTTGGCTTAATTATTTAATATATCATATTAATAAACATATATTTCATCACTATGACAACAATGAGATAACTTGAACCTAACAGAAGTAGGAAACAATAAGATGAAAATAGTTAAGAGAACAAGATCAGAAATTATTGGATGTATGGCTATAAAAATTATCTAGAAGTATGAAGAAATGCATATGATATGCTGAAATATTTTTAAAGATGTATGTAGAATTTGAGAAGGAAGGAGAATGAGGAAGATGACACTTATGATGAAAGTGTATGTAAGGATCTATGTATGTATGTATATGGTAAGACACATATGCAACAGTTAGACAACTTTATTCCGAAACGTTTCGCCTACACAGTAGGCTTCTTCAGTCGAATACAGAAAGTAGGCAGGAACAGTAGAGAAGACGATGTAATCAGTCCATCACCCTTAAAGTCGCAGAATTTTGCGACTTTAAGGGTGATGGACTGATTACATCGTCTTCTCTACTGTTCCTGCCTACTTTCTGTATTCGACTGAAGAAGCCTACTGTGTAGGCGAAACGTTTCGGAATAAAGTTGTCTAACTGTTGCATATGTGTCTTACCTAACAACCTGTCGGTATTGTATACCATTTTGATGTTCATGTATGTATATGTATATATATATGTGTGTGCACACATGCACACACACATATATACACAGAGAGAAAGAGAAGGGGAGGGGGAGAGGGAGGAAGGATGATGTATGAAGTAATAAGGATGGAGAGAGTTACACCACATCCAGGGTTTCATTATGGATTTCAATCACTGCTGACTTGTTCATCCTCTTTATAATAGGTATACACTACTGAATATTTATACCCTTGTAACCTGTATATGAGTGCCAGAAACAACTGAATCTATTATCTACTCTTTAAATTGAGCTCCAAGTGAAGGCTAGGAAAAAAGGGGTTACAGTGGATAAAACATTTTCAGTGTCAAGTTGAATATATTTCTGGAGGAATAATAATAATTCCTTCCTCCGTAAGCCATGTGTGTCATAAGAGGCGACTAAAATCCTTAGAGCAAGGGACTAATAACCCCTTCTCCTCTATATATATTACTAAATTTAAAAGAAGAAAAACTTTTGAAAGCATTCCTTTTTTTGGGGTCACCCTTCCTTGGTGGGAGACAGCTGGTGTGTTGAAAAAATATAATAATAATAATTATATTAATTACTATTATTAATAATATGAAAGAAATGCATCTATTTTTAAGTGCTGTTATATGCCTGATATATATCATGCTAAATTAAAATTGTTATTGTTGTTATTGTTAATAGAGAGGAAGAATATGACCACTGAGCCTACAAGAACATCAGAGTAAGCAAAAGTGAAAAAAGTTAGGAAACTAAAAAGTGACAGAAAAAGTGAAAAGTAGAAAATGCAATTAAGGTAATATACCAAAAGTTAAGATGACTGAAAAGATTGTTTAACTGTTTAACCCTTTGACTGTCGCAACCCCAAATCCTGAAGTGTCTCCTGGTGTCAAAAAATTTTTTGGGAAAAAAAAAAAAAAAAAAAAAATTTCTTATGAAAAGATAGAGAATCTTTTCCCAATGGTAATGACACCAAAAGTATGAAATTTGATCGAAAACTTGCGGAATTACGCTCCTGCGAAGTTAGCAGTCTCGGCGATATATACACATCGGCAATTTCACCAACTTTGAGCCCTTTATTCGCCCAATTCCTTTGTTCCAATCAACCAAACTCATAGCTCTTTCTTTAGAACTATTTTTTTCTATCAAATGATTACAAGAAACTGCCCATTTACCAATTTCAACTACCCAATAAAGTGGTCAGAAATTGACAATTTAGCCAATTTCATGCAAATAAAAAAAGATGCCAATTTCAAAATAGGGTCCAGAATGCAGACATTCTAGGCACTAAAATAACATATCCTCTGTTCTTTAGTCACATCTCCAGGCCCCTCTTATATTACTCTTGCTTTCCACTTCGAATTTTTATTCTCACAAAAAATAGAAGATTTACTGTTATGCAGACTACTGCATTATTGCAAAAATGGTATAAATAATATCAGTGCACTAGTGAAAAAATATTAGACTCCCCAGTTGATGTGTATTGGACGTGTGGTGTGATTTGCTTACTCATGAACATTGGTAAAAATCGAACATTTCCGCTACTTTGAGCTCAATTTCAAGGTCGTTTTCATCGTGAAACTAATCAAAATCATCTCTAGTTCTGTAATATGTTTCCCATTCTATAAAACGAGACCAAGAATACGAGAATACAACCATAAATACTATAGGAAAATACACCTCAAATTTAGCATTTTAATCCAGAAACATGGAGTTTTTTTTTCTCTCATGCACTGCGTGCTGCAGGACTTTTTTTATACAGTACACACTGACCACACAGACCCATTCTCTCGCATGTAGGCCTACCAGCTTTCTCCTGCTTGATTTGAAGCCGCTAGAATTATTGAGTATATATACGTCCGAAACACTGGCTCATAAGACGTATATATATACGGCCGAAACAGTCAAAGGGTTAAAAGGAAAGATATTAAGGTAAATGTTTTAACTGATAAATGACTAAGTGAGGTGAAGTTTATGGTAAAGTGATAACAAGGATAATTACAAAGTAAATAAGACGAGGAGCATTGTTTTAGAGAGTAAGAAATGAGTGTACAGTGGACCCTCGACCAACGATGGCATCGATTAACGATAAATCTGACTAGCGATACATTTTAACCAAAAAATTTTGCCTCGACTAGCGCTTAAAAACCCGACCAGCGCTATTCGTTCCGTACCATACGTGTCCACTTTGGCCTGAGCTCGCCTCACTTGTCCCTTTGGTACCAGTGTTTACAAGCCAGCCAGCCACCGCGGTAGCTTCCAAACATACAACTGGAACATTTCATATTATCACAGCCTTTTTAGTGATTGCACCTGCAAAGTAAGTCACCATGGGCCCCAAGAAAGCTTCTAGTGCCAACCCTACAGCAAAAAGGGGTGAGAATTACTATGGAGATGAAGAAAGAGATCATTGATAAATATGAAAGTGGAGTGCGTATCTCTGAGCTGGTCAGGTTGTATAATAAACCCCAATCAACCATCGTTACTATTGTGGGCAAGAAAACGGCAATCAAGGAAGCTGTTCTTGCCAAAGGTGCAACTATGTTTTCGAAACTGAGATCGCAAGTGATAGAAGATGTTGAGAGACTTTTATTGGTGTGGATAAACGAGAAACAGATAGCAGGAGACAGCATCTCTCAAGCGATCATATGTGAAAAGGCTAGGAAGTTGCATGACGATTTAATTAGAAAAATGCCAGCAACTAGTGATGCGAGTGAATTTAAGGCCAGCAAAGGTTGGTTTGAGAGATTTAAGAAGCGTAGTGGCATTCATAGTGTGATAAGGCATGGTGAGGCTGCCAGTTCGGACTACAAATCGGCTGAAAAATATATGCAGGACTTCAAGGAATACATAGACAGTGAAGGACTGAAACCTGAACAAGTGTTTAATTGTGACGAAACAGGCCTGTTTTGGAAGAAAATGCCAAGCAGGACGTACATTACTCAGGAGGAAAAGGCACTCCCAGGACATAAGCCTATGAAAGACAGACTTACTCTGTTGATGTGTGCCAATGCTAGTGGTGATTGCAAAGTGAAGCCTTTATTGGTGTATCACTCTGAAACTCCCAGAGTGTTCAGGAAAAACAATGTCATCAAGGCTAATTTGTGTGTGCTGTGGGGGGCAAACAGTAAGGCATGGGTCACTAGGGACTTTTTCTATGACTGGTTACATCATGCATTTGCCCCCAATGTGAAAAATTACCTAATTGAAAAGAAATTAGACCTTAAGTGCCTCCTGGTATTAGACAATGCTCCTGGTCATCCTTCAGACTTGGCAGAGCGACTTTCTAGGGACATGAGCTTCATTAAGGTGAAGTTTTTGCCTCCTAATACCACTCCTCTCCTGCAGCCCATGGACCACAGGTTATTTCCAACTTCAGAAACTGTACACAAAAGCTATGTTTGAAAGGTGCTTTGTAGTGACCTCAGAAACTCAAGTGACTCTATGAGAGTTTTGGAAAGATCATTTTACCATCCTCAATTGTGTAAACATTATAGGTAAGGCTTGGGAGGAAGTGACTAAGAGGACATTGAACTCTGCTTGGAAAAAACTGTGGCCAGAATGTGTAGACAAAAGGGATTTTGAAGGGTTTGAGGCTAACCCTGAGAATCCTATGCCAGTTGAGGAATCCATTGTGGCATTGGGGAAGTCCTTGGGGTTGGAGGTTAGTGGGGAGGATGTGGAAGAGTTGGTGGTGGAGGACAGTGAAGAACTAACCACTGATGAGCTGCTAGATCATCTTCAACAGCAAGAGGGCACACCTGAGGAAACTGCTTCGGAGGAGGGGAGAGAGAAATTGAAGAAGTTGCCTACTTCTAAGATAAAGGAAATGTGTGCAAAGTGGCTTGAAGTGCAAACCTTTTTTGATGAAAATCACCCTGACACAGCTACTGCAAGCCGTGCTGGTGACTATTACACTGACACTGTTGTGAACCACTTTAGGAAAGTCATAAAGGAACGAGAGGTACAGGCCTCTATGGACAGATATGTTGTGCGACAGAAGTCCAGTGACTCTGAAGCTGGTCCTAGTGGCATTAAAAGAACAAGGGAAGTTTCCCCAGAAAAAGACTTGCTGCCTCAAGTGCTAATGGAAGGGGATTCCCCTTCTAAACACTAACACCTCTCCCCTCCTCCCATCCCATCAATCATCACCAGAGCTTCAATAAAGGTAAGTGTCATGTAACTGTGCATATAATCTTCAGTTTGTGTGTATTAAAATTAATATTTCATGTGGTAAAAATTTTTTTTTTTCAATACTTTTGGGTGTCTTGCACGGATTAATTTGATTTCCATTATTTCTTATGGGGAAAATTAACTTGACTAACGATAATTCTGACTAACGATGAGCTCTCAGGAACGGATTAATATCGCTGGTCGAGGGTCCACTGTATATCAATGTTATAAAAACACTTGAGCAATTATAATTTTGGGGGTCCTGACACTGAATGGCTTAAATCGTCTGTTTTAACTTCAAAAAGGTGGCTGGCTCTTATCAATAGCTTACTACAATACTATCCCACAACTTAGAAGCAGCAAGCTAACCTTTCAGAGATGCAAGGCACAGCATGCACTAAGGGTCATATGCAAAGAAATAATCTTGTCAATAATAATCACAATTAAGAGTAACATCATTTATATGTTATTATACAATTAAGAAGCAAAAGAAAACGAATATTCACACGGTATTTTTACAGTATAACTGAGAGAGTGCCCACATTTTATGAAGCCTATATTAACCCTTTCAGGGTCCGTCCCGTAGATCTACGGCTTTACGTTCAGGGTCCAAACCGTAGATCTACGCCATGAGCTCAGCTCACTCTGATAAACTGTGAGTGGTACATTTGTGCCTAGATAAGAGAGAATACATCTATATGGTATGTGTGCACCACATAAAACAAATCTTGCAGCATACTGTGTATAATGAGAGAAAAAACTGACACCATGATTTTCGATTAAAACAGCGACTTTGCAGTGTTTTTTCATATGTTTTTATAGATGTATTTGCGATTTCTTGGTCTCATTTGATAGAATGGAAGACATATTACAGAAATAGAGATGATTTTGATTGGCTTTAGCGCTGGAAATGGCTTGAAACTGAGCTCAAAGTAGCGGAAATGTTAAATTTTTGCCAATGTTCAAGAGTAAACAAATGACCTCACATGTCTAATACATGCCAGCTGGTGTGTCTAATATACATTCACAAATGTGGTGATGATATTTATACAATTATTACAATATTGGTAGGGTATGCAAAAGAAGAAAATTAAAAGTGAATACAGGAAAGAGTAAGGTTATGAGGATAACAAAAAGATTAGGTGATGAAAGATTTGGGAGTGGACGTGTCAGCGGATGGGTCTATGAAAGATGAGGTGAATCATAGAATTGATGAGGGGAAAAGGGTGAGCAGTGCACTTAGGAGTCTGTGGAGACAAAGAACTTTGTCCTTGGAGGCAAAGAGGGGAATGTATGAGAGTATAGTTTTACCAACGCTCTTATATGGGTGTGAAGCATGGGTAATGAATGTTGCAGCGAGAAGAAGGCTGGAGGCAGTGGAGATGTCATGTCTGAGGGCAATGTGTAGTGTGAATATAATGCAGAGAATTTGTAGTTTGAAAGTTAGGAGGAGGTGCGGGATTGCCAAAACTGTTGTCCAGAGGGCTGAGGAAGGGTTGTTGAGGTGGTTCGGACATGTAGAGAGAATGGAGCGAAACAGAATGACTTCAAGAGTGTATCAGTCTGTAGTGGAAGGAAGGCGGGGTAGGGGTCGGCCTAGGAAAGGTTGGAGGGAGGGGGTAAAGGAGGTTTTGTGTGCGAGGGGCTTGGACTTCCAGCAGGCATGCGTGAGCGTGTTTGATAGGAGTGAATGGAGACAAATGGTTTTTAATACTTGACGTGCTGTTGGAGTGTGAGCAAAGTAACATTTATGAAAGGATTCAGGGAAACCGGCAGGCCGGACTTGAGTCCTGGAGATGGGAAGTACAGTGCCTGCACTCTGAAGGAGGGGTGTTAATGTTGCAGTTTAAAAACTGGAGTGTAAAGCACCCTTCTGGCAAGACAGTGATGGAGTGAATGATGGTGAAAGTTTTTCTTTTTTGGGCCACCCTGTCTTGGTGGGAATCGGCCAGTGTGTTAATAATAATAAAAGAAAAAAAAATTGCATAACAGTAAATCTTCTATTTTTTGGTGGGAATAAAAATTCATTATGTGAATAAAAAATCAAAATGGAGTTTATTTGTAAAGCCTCAAAACGTAACTAATGAACAGAGGAAATGTTAGTTTAGTGCCAGGAATATCTACATTGTTTATTCTGGACCCTATTTTGAAATTTGAATATTTTGAACTTTGTGTTAAATTGGCCAAATTACCAATTTCTGATCACTTTATTTTGTAGTTGAAACAGTTGGCTTGGCGATTTCTTGTGGTCAATCGATAGAATAGAAGTAATACTAGTGAAATAGCTAAGAATTTGGTCGATTGGAATACTGTAACTGGCCTAAAATGGGAGTCAAAGTTGGCAAAATCGCCGATTCGTAAATATCGCTGACACATCAAAATTCGCGAGAGCATAATTTTGTCAATTTTCCATCAAATTTTGTACTTTTTGCTTTATTACCTTCACAAAAAGATTCTCTACCATTTCATAAGAAAAAATAACATTTTTTTTTTTTTTAATTCTTGGACACTGGGGCACCACTTCAGATTTTGGCCTTGGACCCTGAAGGAGTTAAACTTTATGTACACTTTCCATTAGTATACATCATTATTACTGACCTTAGCAAATTTTCTATCACACTAAGTAACTGTAATTAATAAAAGCTGGGACAGGTTCATAGCTGCTGTTGAGCTTCATAAGTGGAAAGATTTCACACAAATAACAATAAATTAACTTACCATTCAGTGACTCAATAGTTGTCACATTATTGCTCATGTATGCATGAGGAATCTTGGAGAGATGCACTATACAGTGAAAAAAATACATATCATGCCAGGTAATAACATCTTCTAATCAAATCTTCACTAGTATTAGCTACTAAGTTGGGGAATTTATAGATTAGGAACTTACGGGAAAGCTTATTTTCCGGTTGACACGTGTGGTGGTGCGTCAAAAAAACATTTTAAAGACCCCGAGCTTTTGGTGAGCCTGAAAAAGCCAGCCAGGTTTACTAGGGAATCATCTCAACACTAAAACTGCTTAGTCAATTCACAGAAATTATTTTTAATTTAAAATAAGGTTAGCTCTCTAGTGAGAAACATTTTACAGCATAAGTTACAATATGATGATACAAAAAATACTTATGATAAAAACATGTTAAATTTATTGTGTTGCCATATGAGTACGTGAGAGAAACAAGAAAAATAAAAAAATGTGGGGTGCAACTTAGCAATATTTCACAAATTCAGCGTTGTATTACCTTCCGGGAAAACAATGCAGCTTTTCTTTTAAAATCTGATGGTACTTCTCAACTGTGACATAATTTTGTCCAGAAAAAGGCATAAAGTTAATTTATTTAGATAGATGAATGAATTAACTATGGAAGTATGATAACTGATGCCGCATGAACAAAGATCACTTACTACTCTCAGGTGACTTCAATATAAATCTCCTGAAGACCGGACCCCCACGTTACGAATTTACAAAAACAATGGTAACGATGTTTTCTACAACGTAACAAAACCTAAAGGTTCAGAGACTAGTGTTTCCCTACTTGACCACATCTGGACCAAAACCCTATCCCCCTTTAAAATCAGCATAATTACGATAAAAACCCCAGACCACACCCTATTTCCCCATAACAAATCTTGGGAAAAATCCCCAAGCACTACTAAAATCCCTTCAACTTCAAATGAGGAGCCATTAAAAACTTCGCAACAGCATTGCAAACATTGATTTTGGGAACTGGCTGAAATCAAAGAATTGAGAATGTATTAAAAAATTTTCTAAAAAAGACCCAATACCTCTATAACAAGCATGCCCTAAAAAAACTAAAAAGATGACGCAAAGAGCTGAACATCCCTGGGTAACCCCGCATTCTCAAACCATAAATACAAAACACCAAAATGAAAAAACGTAAGAAAGGGTCACATAACCGAGACCAAACAAAAGTTTTTCGTCAAACCCAACCAGCCTGATAAGAAAGGGGAAAAAAATTGTATTTTGAGAACAGATTATCCAAATTCGAGGTGATATAAAAAAGACCTGGAAAACAATCTGAAATTCTGGGACAAAAAAATATACAAATGCGAAAAAAAATTACAAAACAGATGAACCCAACTCCCACCAACAGAACAGAAACAGCTCAATGTTTCTTCCCATTAGGACAAAACCTTCCCCCATAAAATCCCAAGCTCGATACCCCCCAAAAATAATACCTCCCCGGGCAACTACCGAACACACGTTCCTAGCTCCGACTAACCCATACGAAGTCCCCCCTTTTTTTCAATGCACTAAAAACAAGGAGGAGTTTTAAAGTCCCTTCCCACCCTTTTATATAAAAAAGTGTCACATGCTATCTCCAATATTGCAACATCTTTACAAATCCTTGAACCCCACCTTCCCTACAGTCCAAAATAGCAAGGGTCCCCCCGGATCCAAAAAAGGAGGGAACCAAACAGAGTTAAATAACTATGGCCCAATACCCAACTTACACCCTCCCAAATCTTTGAAAAACTAATTCATAAACGAATCTCTCCTCCCTTTATCTCCCAGAACATCTCAACCCCCTCAATTTGGATTCAGGCCTAATAAAAATACTAATGAGCTATTTACACATGCTAAAACTATATACATGCAATAGAGAAAAAGAAGTCCACGGGGGATTTCGTTGCTTACGTAAAGTTTTTGATACAGTTGACCATGATTGCCCCGAAAAATTGTCACCTATGGTATAAAAAGGGCACTCCCCCAATTACCTCAAGTCTACTCAGCAACAGAAGCCCCAAAATTTTGTACGCAAAGGGGGGGAAACTTTCTGGCAACCAATTACAGTTTGGGGTCCCACAGGGAAGTGTCCTTTTCCCTCTTTCTTTCTCCCAACATAAATGACCTTCCAAATGCTTCGCAAATTTCTCAAACCCACACTTTTGCAGTTTACACTAATACGTTTTTCTTCACCCGAGCCCATCACACTAGCCAATACTGAAATACCGAATTACGAAAAAAATCTACCTGGATGGGGCTAACAAACTTACACTAACTTGACAAAAAATATTCATTCAGTTTGGGGAAAAGGCTACAAGATGTCCCTCTTAACATAATGATAAAAGGATAACCCACCAAAACTAAAGAGGGAAAAAATTTCTTTTGGAATCCCCCTTGATAATAGACTCAAATTTCTAAATATACAAAAAAATTCTAAGAAATTTCCAAAACTGTAGGCATACTATCGAAGATACTACTATGTTCCACAGTCAGCCCTCCTGGCCAAAATATCACTCTCTTATTTACCCCTATCTCACTATGGAATTTGTGCATGGGGGCTCAACAACAGTTAACCATCTCAGACCACTAATTACCCAACAAAAGCTGCAGTTAGAATGTAACAAATTCTCACTACAGGCAGCACACTCCCAATATTCAATACACTAAACCTACTCACCATCCCAAAACATCCATACTTATTACTGCACCTATTACATACATAGAAAACACTTAACTCTGATATTAACCCTCCCTCAAACATCTTCCTTGCCAACCTAAACAGAACACATGACCATAACACAAGGCACAGATCACTCTTTGATGTTCCTCGTGTTCATCTCACACTTTTGCAAAAACTCAATGCACAAAAAAGGGCCCTAAAAATCTGGAATTCATTACCTGTAAATATAAAAGAAACACTACCTGTTTTATAAATTCAAGTCTCTACTCAAAGATCACTTACTCACCCAAAACCAAATAAATACTGAATAACTGAACCTTATAAATTGTATATCTTAAATGTTTCTCACAATTATATCACATAAATGTTAAACCTAAAACCCAATCTAACTTTATTATTTTTTAAATACACTACCTAACAGAATCCTTCATATGACCTGTCTATGTAATACTCACTTGTGCTTTATAGTAATCTGTTTACATTAATGTTTTATCACTGACTTCATCATTGCTTAATTAATCTTAAGTTAATTTTAAGCCAGCCCGTAATGCTATGCATAGTATAAGTGGCTTTGGCATACTGCTCTTATCTGTATTTTTTTTTGTACCTCTGTATGTGTGCACAAATTTATAATAAATAAATAAATAAACTGTATATAAAAAACACAGAATGACATGTGATTGACTGCTTCCCATCTTGTTACCCTGAGATATGCTATATTTATTGTTTTATTTTAATCGGGGGAAAAGCACTAAGCCCTTAGGGGTTAAGTAATGTATGGGGAACAGGAGGCATTCAGATTCGATCCAAAGAAGGAAAGGAAAAGTCCAGCTCCTTGGATCAAAAGCTTCAAGGCACTTTCCTTGAGGGGTGAAGTATGCTATAAAAACTAGTACAGTATTCCAATTTTTAAGGTAGAATATCTTTAACATATATTCACTTAATTAATACTTGCTTTCATTCCAAAAATAACATGCCACAGAATGTGACTTAACCCTTAAACTGTCCACACGTAGATATATGTTCACATGCGGTGGGCTCCAAACATAGATCAATGTTTTATTTTTCATTCCTTCAAATTTGGTCGCCTAGACATGAAAGTATGGGTCTGTGCACTCAGCATACGCACTATGAACAAAATAGGGGACCACTTAGTACCTTGTGGGAGCAACAGTTCAACCGAGCGCCAACTAGAGCAAATAGCGTGGCAAACACCAGTGATTCACTGATGTCATGTCATATTAACACTCACATTTTAAGAGGAAAGTAAAAATAGGTTACCTAAATGCATGAGTGGGTGTGGGTGGGTGTGTGTTGGACCTGACTAGCTTGTGCTACTGGGTCAGATGTCGTGCTCCTTCTTTCAGTGGATGTGACCTGACTAGGCATTGGTCTAAGCTGGGGGGTGACATGGACCTGCTTTGCATAGGCCAGTAGGCCTGCTGCAGTGTTCCTTCTTTCTTATGTTCTTATGTATTTGGCTGGCTGGCTGGCTGACTTTGGCTGTCTCTGTCGGTATCTGTCTATATCTCTGTCTATCTATATCTCTGTCTGTATCACTGTCTATATCTCTGTCTCTCACATGTACTCATAAATGCAATTATATACATAATGTAAATTACCTAGGATAACCGAAAACTTCCAGGCCAAGTGTTATACGGTGTTTGTAGATATAAGACATAAATAAACACGACACAAATAATAGCTGTGCCACTTGCTTAGCAATCAGGGAGCGGCCCATACACCACAAACCAACAGGCAGACAGAAAGACAGATAAGCAGAACTAGACAGACAGACAGGCAGACAGATAGACATACAAAGACATGTTTGTGTGCAAGAGCAAAAACAGCTAAATTCAAATCCAAATACCTACAAAAACCTCTCACAGTGACAAGCATCTACAGAGTACCACAGTCAAACATTAGCCGTTTTAGTGAAAACCTAGGAAGTATGATAACTGATGCATACATGAATAAAGAGCACCTACTACTCTCAGGTGACTTCAATATAAATCTCCTGCAAGACCAGGACCCACACATTATTGAATTCACAAACACTATGAGTAACTGCTTGTTGCTACCAACAGTAACAAAACCTACAAGAATTGCAGAGATTAGTTTTTCCCTACTAGACCACATCTGGACCAACACCATATCCCCTTTAAAATCAGGCATAATCACAGATAATACCACAGACCACTACCCTACCTTTCTCATAACTAATCTAGGTAAAATACCCCAAGACACTACTAAAGTCACTTTTAGACTTCATAATGAGGCAGCCATTAATAACTTCACAACAGCAATGACAAACATCGACTGCCACACTGAGCTAGAAATCTATACAGATATTGAGGAATGTGTTAATAATTTTCTAAGAAGGACCCAATACCTCTATAATAAGCACTGCCCTAAAAAATAAACAGATGACAGCTAAGAGACTGAACAGTCCCTGGCTAACACCCAGCATCCTCAAATCCATAAAGAGATAAGATAAGATTTCGTTCGGATTTTTAACCCCGGAGGGTTAGCCACCCAGGATAACCCAAGAAAGTCAGTGCGTCATCGAGGACTGTCTAACTTATTTCCATTGGGGTCCTCAATCTTGTCCCCCAGGATGCGACCCACACCAGTCGACTAACACCCAGGTACCTATTTGCTGCTAGGTGAACAGGACAACAGGTGTAAGGAAACGTGTCGAAATGTTTCCACCCGCCGGGAATCGAACCCGGGCTCTCCGTGTGTGAAGCGGGAGCTTTAGCCACCAGACCACCGGGCCACCATAAATACAAAGCACCTATTTTTATTTCTTTTTTATTTATTTATTAATTTCAACATGATACATTGAAGTACAAGGAAATACAGTGGTTAAGTGTAACATGCCAAAGCCCCTTGTATGCTGAGCATTATGGGCAGGCTTAAAATTAACTTAAGATTAACTAAGCAATGATATATTCAGTGGTAAACATTGTTGTAAACAGTTAACAATTAAGCACAAATTAGTGTTTCAAAGACAGGTCATATGGTCATTTACTGTGTTGCTGTGCATTCAGTAGAATGGAGTATTCTGTTAGATAATGTAATTAAAAATAACAAAGTTTGATTGGGTCACAGGTTAAACATTTATGGGATACAATTATTCAGTTTTTTATTTGGCTGTGGGTGAGTAAGTGATTTTTAAGAAGAGACTTGAATTTATAAACAGACAGTGTTTCTTTTATATTCACAGGTAGTGAATTCCAGATTTTTGGGCATTTTATGTGCATTGAGTTTTTGCATAGTGTGAGATGGACATGAGGAATATCAAAGAGTGATCTGTGCCTTGTGTTATGGTCATGTGTTCTGTTGAGATTGGTAAGGAGACGTTTGAGGGGAGGGTTTATATCCGAGTTAAGTGTTCTATGTATGTAGTAGGTGCAATAATAGGTATGGATGTTTTGTATGGTGAGTAGGTTTAGAGTTTTAAATATTGGAGGAGTATGCTGCCTGTAGTGGGAATTTATCATCATTCTGACTGCAGCCTTTTGTTGGGTAATCAATGGTTTGAGATGGTTTATTGTTGTTGAGCCCCATGCACAAATTCCATAGGTGAGATAGGGGTAAATAAGTGTGTGATATAGGGCCAGGAGGGCTGACTGTGGAACATAGTACCGTATCTTTGATAGTATGCCTACAGTCTTGGAAATTTTCTTGGAAATTTGTTGTATATGTGTTTGAAATTTGAGTCTATTATCAAGGTGGATTCCTAAGAATTTTCCCTCTGTGAGTTTTGTGATAGGTGATCCGTTTATCATTATGTTAAGAGGGATGTCTGTAGCTCTGTTACCAAACTGAATGAAGTAGGTTTTGTCAATGTTGAGAGTAAGTTTGTTAGTCCTCATCCCGGTACACCTACCATCCGACTTACGACCTGCTCGACTTACGACCACTCGACTTACAACCGTGTTTTTTATGCAAATTTCTGGGAAATAAACAACTACATGTATTTGTGTTGTACACAGTGTTTATCCTAAACCTTACAGTATAAAATACAGTACTAACAACATAAAAAGCAAAGTAAAACATGAAATAAAACAATAAAATAAAGTCATTACAAAAATTTTTTGCTGATATTCAGTAGTAAAGTTCGACTTACGACCATTTCGACCGGTTTCTCGGAACCGAACTTGGTCATAAGTCAGATGGTAGGTGTAGATATTTTCTGTAATTCGATATTCACAGTATTGGCTTGCATGACTGGGTTTCGGTGAGAGAAGACGAATGTAGTGTCATCTGCAAATAGTGTGGGTTTGAGTAGTTGCGATGCATTTGGTAGGTCATTTATGTAAATGAGAAAGAGAAGAGGGCCAAGGACACTTCCCTGTGGGACACCAACTGTAATTGGCTGTGCGGAAGAGTTTGTTTCATGTGTGTACACATACTGGCTTTTGTTGCTGAGGTATGACTTTAGGTAGTTGAGGGAGTGCCCTCTTATACCATAGTGTGACAATTTTATGTGGAGCAAGTCGTGGTCAACTGTATCAAAAGCTTTACGTAAATCAACGAAGATTCCCAGTGGGACTTCTTTTTTCTCTAGTGCAGTGTATATTTGTTGTAGCATGTGTATAATAGCATCATTCGTATTTTTATTAGGCCTGAACTCAAACTGACAGGGGTTGAGTATGTTGTGCGAGATGAGATAGGAATAGATTCGCTTATGAATTAATTTTTTGAAGATTTTAGAGAGAGGGTGTAAGTTGGATATTGCCCTATAGTTATTCAAATCTGTTTGGTCTCCTCCTTTATGGATCGGAGAGACCCTCGCTATTTTGAGAACTGCAGGGAAGGTAGAGGATTCGATGGATTTGTTAAAGTGTTGCAATGATTGGTGACAGTACTTGCGACACTTTTTTGTATATAAAGGGTGGTAAGGTATTTAAATCTCCCGTCTTGTTTTTTAGTGTGTTGATAATAAGGGAGACTTCTATTGGGTTAGTCGGAGACAGGAACAGTGTGTTCGGGTAGTTGCCAGTGAGGTAGTCATTGGGTGGGGTATTTGAGCTTGGGATTTTATTGGCAAGGTTTTTTCCTATGGTGGAGAAAAAATCATTGAGTCTGTTTGCTGTTGCAGTTGGTGGGAATTGGGGTTCATCTGGCTTTGTTAGTTCAATTGCGCCGTTTCGTGATATCTTTTTCGTTCCTAAAATTTATTATAGGGTTTTCCAGGTCTTTTTTATATCACCTTTTAAGTTGGATAATCTGTTCTCATAATACAATTTTTTTGCCCTTCTTATCAGGCTGGTTAGGATTGACGAGTAACTTATTGTTTGGTCTCTGGTTATGTGACCCTTTCTGTACTGTTTTTTGTAAAGGTGCTTTGTATTTATGGATTTGAGGATGCTGGGTGTTAGCCAGGGACTGTTCAGTCTCTTAGCTGTCATCTGTTTAGTTTTTTTAGGGCAGTGCTTGTTATAGAGGTACGTATTGGATCTTTTTTAGAAAATTATTAATACTTTCGTCAATATCTGTATAAATTTCTAGCTCAGTGTGCCAGTCAATGTTTGTCGCTGCTGTTGTGAAGTTATTAATGCCTGCCTCATTGTGAAGTCTGAAAGTGACTTTAGTAGTGTCTTGGGGTAATTTGCCTAGATTAGTTATGAGGAAGGTAGGGTAGTGGTCTGTGGTATTATCTGTGATTATGCCTGATTTTAACCCTTTCAGGGTCCACAGGCCCTCTCAGAGACTTGTTCTCAGGGTCCCCCAAATTTCCCCCCCCCCCCCAAAAAAAAAATTATTTTTCTTGTGAAAAGATAGAGAATCTTTTCGCAATCATAATGACACCAAAAGTATGAAATTTGATGGAAAACTTACAGAATTAGGCTCTCACGAAGTTAGCGGTCTTGACGATGTTTACGCATCGGCAATTTTGCCCACTTTGAGCCCTATTTTCGGCCAATTCCAATGTACTAGTCGACAAAAATCATAACTATTTTGCTAGAACTCCATTTTTTATAACGAATATGTACAAGAAACCACCCATTTACCGATTTCAACTATCCAGTACAGTGGTCAGAATTTAGCAATTTTGCCAATTTCACACAAATTTCAAAAGATGCCAATTTCCAAATAGGGTCCAGAATAAACAAGAAAGACATTCCTGGCACTAAAATTACATTTCCAGATGTGGTCTAGTAGGGAAACACTAGTCTCTGTAATTCTCATAGGTTTTGTTACTGTTGGTAGCAACAAGCTACGTGTGGGTCCTGGTCTTGCAGGAGATTTATACTGAAGTCACCTGAGAGTAGCAAGTGATCTTTATTCATGCGTGCATCAGTTATCATACTTCCTAGGTTTTCACTAAAATGGCTAATGTTTGACTGTGGTACTCTGTAGATGTTTATCACTGTGAGAGGTTTTTGTAGGTAGTCTTTGGATTTGAATTTAGGTATTATATGTATTCCCCATACACAAATAACCCGCACATAAAAGAGAGAAGCTTACGACGACGTTTCGGTCCGACTTGGGCCATTGACAAAGTCACACTAACCAGAGGTGGAGCAGGACGGCTATATATAGGCAGGAAGAGGTGGTGGTGGTGGTGGTAGTAGTGGTGGTGGTGGTAGTAGTGGTAGTAGTGGTAGTAGTGGTAGTGGTAGTAGTGGTGGTAGTAGTGGTAGTAGTGGTGGTAGTGGTGGTAGTGGTAGTAGTGGTGGTAGTAGTGGTGGTAGTGGTAGTAGTAGTGGTAGTAGTAGTGGTAGTAGTAGTGGTAGTAGTGGTAGTGGTAGTAGTGGTAGTGGTAGTAGTGGTAGTAGTAGTAGTAGTAGTAGTAGTAGTAGTGAGTAGAGTAGTAGTAGTAGTAGTAGTAGTAGTACAAGAATTGTATATAATACCAACAAGATGAAATTAAGACACATGCACAACACCCGGGCATCCCCCTCGTAGACGCTTCGCCATCCAGCCAGCCACTGGATGGCGAAACGTTCACAACAAAGACAACCAGACGCCGCACATGTGTCTTAATTTCATCAGTAGTTGTAGTAGTAGTATAGAAGAAGAAGAGGTAGTAGTAGTAGTGGTAGAAGTGGGAACTAGGAAGATGAGCCAGTCAAATACAAAGAGGGAGCACTGCAAGAGGTCACTAGATGCCCACAGAGGGAGAGCAAGCGCACAGAGGAGTGTGCGTGAAAGGGGAAGTGGTGGAAAAAATGAAGAAGAACCAGAAACACGAGACACGGAGAGTAGAAAGACAACCCAGAGGAGAAAAAAGGAAAGAGGGAAAGGGGAAGAGGAAGAAGAAAAAAAAAAAGAAAAAAATGAGGATTCAGGTTTAAGTCACGGGTGTTCTGAGTTTGGAGCATTTTAAACAATTAGTGGGAGAGGAAGGCATCTACAGAGATGAAGCCAGGGCTAAGGAAAGTGTGTAATAGGGAGGGATTCAAACTAGACGGCGACTGTTCAAGTTGGAAAGTAGTGGAAGACAGTTTTAGCAGAAGACCAGTCAGTAGGATGGCTAAAAAAAATTGAAAAAATCTGTCTATACGTGACAGAAAAGAGCATTGTTAGTGTCAGGCAAGCCTAACACTATTTTTGTGCACCCTAAGTCTGTCAGAAAGAGATCGACCATTTTCTCCGAAGTATTGAAGAGGACAGGAGGAGCAAGAAATAAGTAGACACCAGGAACATCTGTAGAGAGGAGGAGAGATATGAACGAGATTAGTGCGAAGAGTGTAGTAGTCTGGCAGAAGGTAAGCTTGAGTCTAAGGGACGGAGGGAATTGTGAGATTAGAAAGACCGGAAATGTAGGGAAGGCAGAGGAAAGAGATTCCATGAGTAGAGAGTTTTGGGAGAGAAAAATGCATTTAGCACGTGAGAGGGCAGAGTCATGAAATGGGAAGGGTAGCCAAGATGGGAGAACGAATTATGAAAGAGAGGAAATTTCTGCTGGAAGGAACTGAGGATCACAGATGGCGGGAGGGCACGGAGAAAAGGGAGATTAAGAACACTTTTTTCCTTGACATGGAACATGATAGGAAAAGTAGTGAAATGTACATGCCACTGTTCATAGGTTTACGGTAAACGGAAAAGAAAAACCGTACATGTATCGAGAGCGGTGGACATGGACATTAAGGAAAGGAATCAAGGAATAGATTCCCATTCAGCTTTAAACTTAATGGAAGGGGCCAAGATTATTAAGATTCTTCAAGAAAAGGTTGAAGAGACTGGAGTCATAAGGCCACAAGAGCTAAGATGTCAATCCACATAGCGGAGCCAGAGTGAAGGTTTGCACATCGCGGGTAGGAAGAAGAACAGTCTCGAAGAATTCCAGTAAAGAATAGCAAGGACAGGAAAGAGAGGAGAGCCCATAGCGACCCGAAGGTTTGAGATTGGTAATATTTCCCTTGAAGAAAAGGAGTTAGAGTCCACACTGAGGCCAGATCAGATCAAGAAGACATCCGTGGGGATAGGGAGATGAAGAAACCCTTCATGGCCTTCTCTCAAAGAAATCAAGGACATCATCAAGATGGACATTGGTGAAGAGGGACTCAACGTTCAAGACTAAGCATCTTACAGGTTGGGAGAGAGGCGAGACCCGTCAATGAAGTCTTGAGAGTGACGGAGGGTGCAGGAGAAAAAGTACCAAGAAAGGGAGTGAGGGTTTTGGCCAGCCAAGAAGCAAGGAATAAGAGACAGAACCTCTAGAGGATATGATGGGACGAAGAAAAATATCAGGTTTATGAGTTTTGGGGAAGGCCATAGAATAGGAAGAGAGGGACAGATGACACGAAACCATTGAACCAAGGTCAAAGCAAGAGGACAGAGGTCGGGAGAGTCCTTAGTTTTTTGGTTGAAAGTTCTCTTGATGCGATCAAGAGGGTCGGAAATGAGAGGAGTGTAGGTCTTTAGTCAGAGAGCAAGACATCGCTTTATGGAAAGGTAATCCTCCGATCAAGGATAACTACCGAATTACCTTTGTCAGAAGATAGTATGACAATGTTAGTGTTGGATTTGAGAGAAGAAAGGGCAAGTTGGTAATGGTGTGGAAGGTGGTGATTCTTAGAAAACAGACTAACAAGAGCAGGAAGGAGAGCACCACGAAAAGTGGACAAGTCAGGAAGATTACGGAAGCGAGATTGACGAAAGGAATCAAAAGAGCTAATCAGGGAAATACCAGCGCGAGGAGTAGGCGAAGTGGCAAAGGAAAGGAAACTGGAGGCAAGACAGAGCCCCAACCAACGATATACAGGTACACCCCTTCCCCCATCCCCCCATCCCCACAGGTACGTCCAGCAGGAACCCCGCCAACCCAGGGACCAGGGAAGCAGGAATCGCCCCCGCACCCCAACCAGGCAGCAGGAATCCTTAACCTGTAAATAGCTGTCAATAAAGCTAGGGATCCTTAACCTTGTCAAACCCTGTGTAAAAAAAAAAAAAAAAAAAAAAAAAAAGAAGTTCAAGCTCATATTGAGAGAGTGAGACAGAAGACAGATTAGTAACACAGTCAGTGAGGGAGAATTTAGACCAAGGGCTAGCTGAGATGAGACATTGAAGTTTATTTTGTAGTTTGGAAGAATGAATTTGTGCATTCAGGCGAGCAGTGTCAAAGGCAATGGTAGAGAGGAGGTTACAGAGATCCTGTGGTAGAGCCGCAAAGAGAGCACGTTGACGTTGACGGAAAGTAAAGAAGGCATCTTTAACCTGTGAAATTTTGTAGAAAGAATGAGCTGTTGAAGTAGGAGATGGGCATGATCAGGAAAGGGAGTGCCCAGTGGGTTGGTTTTCAGGAAGTGGGAGAAGAAGGTGGCAGAACTTTTCGAAGACAGTCACGAGGAAGCGAACTTTTCACATCCCGGGTACAATAAGAGCACCTCATAAATCGAAAGGGGGGTTTAAAAGAGGGAAGAACTTTAAAAAAATTTGGAGAGAATATGACGCTTAACTGCGGGTCCCATAAATAACAAAAAGCCAAAATACCATGACTGAAACGAACACAAATAACCCCACATAAAAGAGAGAAGCTTACACCAAACATCCCCCCGTCTAGTTGAATCCCTCTAATACAAAAATTTTCCTTTGTAAACCTTAGCCCTGGCTTCGCCCCCTTAGATCCTTCCCTCTCCCACTACATTGTAAAATGCTCCAAACTTCAGAACACCCTGACTTAACTTGAATCCCATTTTTTTCTTTTTCTTTTCTTCTTCCTCTTTTCCCCCTTTTCCCCTTTCCCTTTTCTCCTCTGGGTTGCTTTTTCTCTCCTGTCCTGTTCTGTTCCTTCTTCATTTTTCACCACTTCCCCTTTCAGCACCTCTTCGCTTGCCTCCCTCTTGGGGATCTAGCTCTCTTGCAGTCTCCCTTCCTTTGTATTTTACGCTCCTTTCCTTTGTTTCCCACCTAACACTACTACTACACCCCCTTCTTCTTCTCAAATACTACAACACTATTGAAATTTAAAACACAGTGGGGGCGTCTGGGGTTTTCTTTGTTGTGGGCTTTCGCCCTCCAGTGGCTGGCTGGTGGTGAAGCATCAAGAGGGGGGATGCCCGGGTGTTCATGTGGGCTTAAAATTTTATCTTTTTCGGTATTAATAAAAATTCTTGACACACTACTAACCACCAAACCCCTTCCTGCCTATATTAAACCGTCCTCTCCACCTCTGGGTTTGTGTACTTTTTTCAATGGTCCCAAATCGGACCGAAACGTCGTCGTAAGCTTCTCTCTTTTATGTGCGGGTTATTTGTGTATCATTCCAGTCACGGTATTGTGCCTTTTTGTTATTTATATACGTATTCCCCATGTTCATCCCTTGTGCAAGTATTAGTGATACATTCTAGTTCGTCTGAGTAGTATACAGCTGTGCCACCCCCTTGTTGATCTGGCCTACAGTTGTGTATGACTAACCAGGAATGGCATAGATAACTGTAGTATCAGGCTTTAGCCAAGTTTCGGTGAGAGTAATGATGGACATACTGGCATGCAGGGAATTTAGTAATGCTATGAGGTCATCGTAATGCTTGCTTAAAGATCTGATATTGTAGTTAAAGACAGTTATGTTGTTGTTGGCTCTGAGAAGTGCCTTTGATTGTTCTGCTGTGTAGTAATTACAGTTACTGTTTGATTCATTTAAGTCATTCAATAAGAGGTTGGTATCAGGATCAGTGCTTGTAATCATAAGATTTATAGTGAATCTATAGTTAGAATTAAGTATAAGACAAAGTAAATATTCTAAAGCTAAAAAATAGCACCTGAATTATTTTAACAAAAGTAAAAATATGAGCTAAGGTAATTCTTTAAACCTAAAATAAAGGAGACAATATAAAAGGGACTAAAATAATTTGTGATCAAATAAAGTGATGATCAAATAAAGGAGAACATATAAAAGGGACTAATATAAGTTGTGGTGAACAAATAAAGTGGTAATGAAATAAATGAGCTTGGGAATATAATGGCAAAATAGTGAACTTATTACACTTTAGCACCTGAGAATAGCACCTTGATTATTTTAACAATTGTGAATATATGAACTACGGTAGTTATATAAAGCTAAAATAAAAGAGAAAATATATAAGGGACTAAAGTAAGTAATGGTAAACAAAGTTCAATGGACAGATAGTCACTATGATATAATATTGATTTGGGAGCAAGATCTGATTTGTAATGTATAATAAGTTGAGCAATTAATTGCACTATAAAAAGTAGAGAAATATGAGGTAGTTGGTACTAGCTAGTAAAAGATAGTTTTGGGACTCACACAATAATGTAATTGGAATATACACTAATTGCACACACAATATAACAGGGACTAAAAACGTAGTGGTAAACAGTATTAAATGGACAGGTAGCAACCATGAATAACATTAATTTGGAGTAAGATTTGACTTGCAACACAAAATTATGAGCAATTAAAAGCAATTAAAAAGTAAAAAGTATTTGAGGTAGCTGGTATTAGCTAGTAAAAGAAAAAAAATAATAATGCACAATAATATAATAGTAAGGTACACTATATGCACCACACGTATATATGTGTTAAGGACACTTATCTAATCTGGTACAGAAATGTCAGCTTTTCTAAGGAAGGTAGAGAAATCATGTTCATTAGAGATGGTATATTGTTGTCCTGTTGTTTTTCTAACTAGTATTTTCCCATCTCGAGTGAAACACTGATGTATTATGTTTTCCTGTTTAAGTTTTCTCAACCTGAACAGAAGGTTTTGACGTTTTCTCGTTAGACACTTGTTGATGAACACTCAGTTTTTCATTGTAATTGCTGATTTAATTAAGTCCTTTCTTTTATTATATGAATGAAGTCTGATCATAATACTGTGTTTACTACCTTGTTTTCCTAACAAACATATTTCTTTGATTTCATTGTTTTGCACAGTGACTTTTACGTGGTCATGTATTATCCTGATAACAGTTTCTTTGCACTGTTCTTGGGTTATGTCATTAGGAATGTGTGGGCTGTTTATTATAACTGCATCAGACAACTTATCTTGTTCAACTTATCTAGGGTTGTTATTTGCTAAGTGTGACTGGCTATAGCTGTTTTCAGAGTATTTTTTGTGTCAGCACTTCCCGATGTAATCTTCTCTTCAAGGTTTTGGATCTTGTTCTCGAGGTTGGTTATCTTGGAATGGGTCACATAACCAGAGACCAAACAAAATGTTACTCGTCAATCCTAACCAGCCTGATAAGAAGGGCTAAAAAATTGTATTATGAGAACAGATTATCCAACTTAAAAGGTGATTACATATATAAAAAAGAACTGGAAAACCCTATCAGAAATTCTAGGAACAAAAAAGATATCAGGAAATAGTGCAATTGAACTAACAAAACCAGATGAACCCCAACTCCCACCAACTGAAACAGCAAACAGACTCAATGATTTCTTCTCCACCATAGGAAAAAACCTTGCCAATAAAATCCCAAGCTCAAATACCCCACCCAATGACTACCTCACTGGCAACTACCCGAACACACTGTTCCTAGCTCCGACTAACCCAACAGAAGTCTCCCTTATTATCAACACACTAAAAAACAAGACGGGAGATTTAAATATCTTACCACCCTTTATATACAAAAAAGCATTGCAAGGGCTGTCACCAATCATTGCAACACTCTCTAACAAATCCATCGAATCCTCTACCTTCCCTACAGTTCTCAAAATAGCGAGGAGTCACCGATACAAAAAGGAGACCAAACAGACTTAAATAACTATAGGCCAATATCCAACTTATACCATCTCTCTAAAATCTTCAAAAAATTAATTCATAAGTGAATCTATTCCTACTTCATCTCCCACAACATACTCAACCCCTCTCAGTTTGGGTTCAGGCCTAATAAAAATACGAATGATGCTATTATACACATGCTAGTACAAATATACATTGCACTATAGAAAAAAGAAGTCCCACTGGGGATCTTCATTGATTTATGTAAAGCTTTTGATACAGTTGACCATGATTTGCTCCACATAAAATTGTCGCACTATGGTATAAGAGGGCACTCCCTCAACTACCTAAAGTCATACCTCAGCAACAGAAGCCAATATGTGTACACAAATGGAGCAAACTCTTCCGCACAACCAATTACAGTTGGTGTCCCACAGGAAAGTGTCCTTGGCCCTCTTTTCTTTCTCGTTTACATAAACGACCTACCAAATGCATCACAACTACTCAAACCCACACTATTTGCAGATGACACTACATACATCTTCTCTCACCCAAGCAAAGTCATGCTAGCCAATACTGTAAATGCCGAATTACAGAAAATATGTACCTGGATGATGACTAACAAACTTACTCTCAACATTGACAAAACCTACTTTATTCCATTTGGAAACAGAGCTACAAATGTCCCTCTTAACATAATGATAAACGCTTCACCTATCACAAAGCTCACAGAGGGAAAATTCTTAGGAATCCACCTTGATAATAGACTCAAATTTCAAGCACATGTACAACAAATTTCCAAGACCGTAGGCATACTATCGAAGATACGGTACTATGTTCCACAGTCAGCCCTCCTGGCCCTATATCACTCACTTATTTACCCCTATCTCACCTATGGAATTTGTGCATGGGACTCAACAACAATAAACCATCTCAGACCATTAATTACCTAACAAAAGGCTGCAGTCAGAATGATGATAAATTCCCACAACAGGCAGCACACTCCACCAATATTCAAAACTCTAAACCTACTCACCGTACAAAACATCCATACCTATTATTTTACCTACTACATACATAGAACACTTATCTCGGATATAAACCCTCCCCTCAAACGTCTCCTTACCAACCTCAACATAACACATGACCATAACACAAGGCACGGATCACTCTTTGATGTTCCTCGTGTCCATCTCACACTATGCAAAACCTCAATGCACATAAAAGACCCAAAACTATGGAATTCATTACCTGTGAATATAAAAGAAATACCGCCTGTTTATAAATTCAAGTTTCTTCTTAAAATTCACTTACCCACAACTAAATAAATACCAAATAACTGTATCTCATAAATGTTTAACCTGTGACCCTATCAAACTTTTTTTTTTTAATTACATTACCTAACAGAATACAGTACTCCATTCTATTGAATGCACAGCAACTCAGCAAATGACCATATGACCTATCTTTGAAATACTCATTTTTGCTTAATTGTTATTTGTTTACTATAATTTTTACCACTGAATATATCATGCTTAGTTAATCTTAAGTTAATTTTAAGCCTGCCCATAATGCTCTGCATACAAAAGGCTTTTGGCATGTTTTCAGTTAACCGCTGTATTTCTTGTAATCTATGTATCATGTCCAAATTAATAATAAAATAAATAAATATAAAGGCAAGGTTCCCTCCAGCAGAGCACATTCATCAAATGTCACTTATCTGACCCTTGTCATAAAAACCATTCAAGGCGTTTTCATACTCCAGCGTGTCTAAAACATTGCTGGGACCTATAAATACTTTGTATATATTTCTAGACAATAGTAAATGACCAGGCAGGTGAAAATGTTCACCTGTCAGTGTGACTGTTACAATTTGGGTACTATTTCAGTACATAATAAGAACATATTAGTGTCAGAACAAAGATTGGCTATGAAATCACAAGAACTATTATAGATTCTAATTATCAGAACATAAAAATTATATAAAAATAAAAACGAGAAAAAGGTAAATTGGCAACACTTCTGCAAGCAGCAAGACTGGATGTTGCCGTCAGGTGAGCATCTAGAGCCAACTTCACGGTCTTATATCTCAGTAAGTACCGGTCCTAAAATTTTTTGGGGGGTCTTATACCACACAGAAAATAGCCCTCTTTAATTTAAAAACAAAAAATGATTTTTTATTTTTCAAAATATTCGGAGTGCCACGCAGGTGAACATAGATCTACATTTGGACAGTTTAAGGGTTAAATGTAGAATGAGAGGATGCTCATCCTTTTCCTTGTATTTATCTAAGAGAGGTGGCTGTTTACAAATACAAAAATATTGAACTAAATATAACCTGAGGGTTACATTCCCCAGAAATGTTATGAATGTAAGACTCCATAAACAAGGTTACCCTATCTTATTTAATTGGAAAAAGTGAATTTGGTTCACAGGTCAGACAAAATGTAAGGGGGAAATAAAATAGTTTTGTTGTGTACCACACAAATAAACTTTAATGCTTCACAAAAAAACAATAAAAAACAAAAAACTATATTACAAAATAGTCCCAGCATCTTTACTAGCTGTCAGAGCAGTGTTAAGTACTTTTGTGAATGAACTATTGAAAGAGAAGAGGAGGAGGAGGTAAATGAGGAATAGTACTGTATATAGTAAATGTAAATAGCAGAAGACCATTAAGGTTATTTGCTGAGATGGGCTAACCAACTTTGTAAATACCTCTACTTCTGTTTAGATAGTAGAAGTATGAGCAGTACAGCACAAGGCTCTCTTCCCACCATTTTCCTCTGGCTATACTGTCAGCTTCAAGAAGTGGGAAGAATGTTACTATGCCTTATTATAATCAAGAATATACATTCTCTGCATGTGGGGAGTCTTGACAACCCATGTTAAACCCCACAAGTCCACAAATGCACATCTACTTACCTCAAAAACAGTGACAATAGGACTGTCTTGAACTTTTACCTCAGTATGATTTTTTCTCCCCACATCTTCTTTCTCACTTCCCACTCTCTGTGAGCTCAAATTAGGACAAGTCATCAATACAGACAACAGTTCATGTGGAGTTGTACTTACCTGAATTTGCAGAAGTCAGTTCATAGTTCCTGGCCCTGCTTTTTAATGCTTACTGGTCAATTCTACCATTTTTTGACCTCCAGGGTCCAATTATATGTATCTAGTCTTGATATAGTGTATGGCATTTGCCTCCACTGCTACATGATCTGGAGCATTCTACTCCCCCCCCCCCAAAAAAAAAAAAAAAAAAAAAAAAATCCTAATGTTCCAGTAGCTCATTTGTAACTTCGGTTTCCATCTGTATTTCCTGCCTTTACTCTCTATAAGCCTCACTTCTAGGCCAGCTGTTTCACTCTTCCTATCACCCAGGCAGTTTTCCTCATAGATCAGGATCTGTGCCTATTTGCTCTACCATTAAGGCTACTTGGAAGCTTAAAGATTAATTAAGTCTGACACTACAATGTTAACTATTTTTACCTTGCATCCATTTAGAATACAACAAATCATATTGTATACCTCAATATTCGTATGTCCTTATATTCATACAACTTGATATTCGCCCAACCTTTTTTTTGAGAAAAATTTGACTTGGTATTCGGACGTTGCCCTGATATTTGACCTAAGCAAAACAGTCTATCTGGACAAATTCCGACAAAAACAAAGCATCACACACTCAGTCTCTGAACTGCTTTCGTTTGTTAAGCATCATTTGTACAAGCTCTGTGGAACTTTCTGGCATTTCACTGTTATTCTGTGGTGTCTTCTAAATATTTTCATTGAAAATAAGTAATTGTGGCCCCAAAAAGGAATAGTGATACAAACAAGCCTAAAATAAAAGCAGTGAGGACAACAACTGAAGTGAAAAAAGAACTCACTGCAAAGTGGGAAAGTGGAACACGTGTGTCAGACCTGGCCACTCAATACGGTATGGCAAGATCCACCATATTGCCCATATTGAAAAAAAAAACCAGGTAATAAAAGGAGCTAATGTGGCAAAAGGAGTGAAGATTCTTTCTGTGAAAAGGTCACAGATAATTGAACAAATGGAAAAGCTTTAGTTAGTATGGATTAATGAAAAATGGATTAATCCAATTTACATTATTTCTTAGGGGAAAAATTTATTAAGTATTCATACAGCTCACTATTTGAATAGCCTCCTAGAACAGATTAAGTTTGAATATTGAGGTACCACTGTAATTGGGGGTGTTGATCCCCAAAACCCTCTCCAGGTAAACTCTCACACACTGTATCACTGGGAAATAGAATCCAGTGTCTCCACTGAGTAATATGCATGTGTTGACTCTACAGGCATCTAACCACCAGTCTCTGCACAGATTAATAATAATAATAATAATAATAATAATAATAATAAAAATAATGTTTATTTCAGCATGGTACATATTTGTACAAAGGAATATAATACTTGGGTGTACATGCCAAAAGCCCCTTTATATGCAGAGCATTTTGGGCAAATTTAACCCTTTCAGGGTCGGCAGGCCCTCTCCCAAACTTGTTCTCAGGGTCGGAAAATATTTGATGAAAAAAAATTGTTCTTATGAAAAGATAGTTTTTTCTAAATTTTATAGGCTAAAAAAATTTGTTTTGCCATCAATACTTACTGAGATATGGAGGCGTGAAGTTGACAGAAATTGACCCACATACGGCAAGATCGCCGACTGCCGATCACTTGGTAATCATTTATTTTGTTTTTTCTACCTTTTTCTATTATTTTTTAATATTTTTTCTTTTCGAGTAACTTTTATGGCCTGTGAGACCAACTTGAGCACTATTTTGTAAATATTCACTCTTTCTGTACTACACAATTACTGCACAAACACTTATTATATTGTTTACAAAACATGTTTACACAAACGAATAAAATAAAATGTTGTTTATTAAAATTTTTCTATATTATATATACACATATATACAGTCACTGGACATGTTCTTAGAAGTTCTGCAGCCTGTGGAAGTCTTGGAAACACGGTGTCATGCACAATGGTGTCTTACATTCCTCACACATAAAACTAGTGTCTCTGTGTTGTTGTGGGCATTTTTTTTGTATGTGCACAGACGTAACACCTTCTGAGACTTTTTCTTGAAAGCAGCAACAGGCAGTTAGTTTCATTAGGAAATGGTCACCATGCTTCAGACGACAAGGTAGTTGCTGATAATTTTGTGGGCGGTTTTCTATTGCAGGTGTTGTTCCTTGGTACTTGATTATTATTTGTCTGATGACAGACAAACAAAATTCGCCATATGGTGGTTTGTTTGTGGTCCTCATCTTATACATATTATAAGCATTGAGCATGGAAATGTCCAGAAGATGGAAAAAGAGTTTTATGTACCACTTATAACTCTTGCGAACACAATCAGCAAACCCAATCTGCATATCACATTTGTCCACTGAATGCATATCGAGGGTGTAGTCAATCATAGCTGCAGGTTTTAGAATGGGTTCATTGCTCTCTCTGTGCTGCCTGCCAGTGTCTGCCATTTCATTAGGGTGAACTGATGACAACAGTGTGACATCTCGTTTGTCATGCCACTGAAATGCCATGATGTCATTGGCAGCAAACGCCTGCACCTCACCTCTATGAGTGCCAGTGTCGAACCTGAGCATATGTTTACAATTTCCATGCACTGTACCACACACATCTGTCATATTCACTCACAAGAAATCACTGAGTAAGGGGCTTGTGTACCATTTATAAGTATACATGTATAATATATGCCCTTACCAAGATATGGTTCCATCACTGTTCTAACCACAAAATCAGAGATATCCAGTAACTTCCTGGTATCTCACAATGTATTACTTCCAGTGTACACAATTATATCCAATACAAGACCACTGTAGCAATCACAAAGCACAAACAACTTTATACCAAAGCATTTCCTCTTGTTTGGTATGTACTTCTTGAATGACAATCTTCCTTTGAACAGAATCAAAGACTCATCAATAACAAGCTCCCTGAAGGGATAAAAATACATATTGAATTTCCGTTTCAGATACACAAACACATTCCTAATCTTATATAACCTGATGTTTCTGTCAGGCCTGGTTTTGTCTGAGAAGTGAAGCATACGTAATAGCACATATCGATTCACTCCTATTATATCACAGAAACCTGGGGTTGCAATCAGGCGGTCTGCTGACCAGTATGATTTGACACTGTGCTTATACACATGTGGCATAAGCATTATTGTGGCAAACAAAAGATACATCTCAGCCACAGTTGTCTCCTTCCACTGGTGTAGGCGTGATTTTGGTGAACGTATTGTGTTTGCCATGGTGTAGTAACTCAAAACATTCCAGTTCAGTGGCATTGTTCTGAAGCGTACAAGATACCATGGCAAACAAAAGATACATCTCAGCCACAGTTGTCTCCTTCCACTGGTGTAGGCGTGATTTTGGTGAACGTATTGTGTTTGCCATGGTGTAGTAACTCAAAACATTCCAGTTCAGTGGCATTGTTCCCAAGCGTACAAGATACCAATCCCAGGTGCGGTCTGCTGGTGGGTACTGGATACTGACAGGTGGTTGTGGCTGTGGAGGCTGGTGTGGTGGGTGGGTGGGGGATGGTGGCCTTTGTTGTAGTTCAGCTGAGTCAGCGGCGTGGGTGGCAGCATGGCCCACTGCTGGTGCCTCACGGCTGGCACAACCACTACCACCAACAGATGCATGCACATTTTCCATCCCAATTGCAACACTATCGTCTTCATTTTCACTATCTGTTCCTGTTGTACAGCCAAGGGATGTACTTTGAGATGTACTCCTTCCCCTTGGAATAGCATATGGCACACTACCAGAGTGCATATACTTTCATATATACTGACACTTCACTGGAGAATATTCTACTTCACTCTTGCTACTGGAACTGTTTTCAAGAGCTTGGAGTTCATATTCACTATCACTATCATCACCATTGCTCACATCTGAGTCCTGGATATGGGAAAATACGAGTTTCCTCTTTCGTTCTGGTACAACTGAACGTGAACAAGATGGCCCAACACCAGAGGTGGAAGGCTGAGGGTCATCTGGATTTTCCTCACTATTACTGGTATTATGGTCATCAGTTTCGGTCACAACCTCATCAAAACCTTGAAACTGATCTTCACTGACACTTCCTTCTGTATTAGAACTGTCACTGGGGAACAAAAGTGTCCCAATTTGCCGAGGAGGGAGGAGTTTCTTACTGCAAGGCATGGTGAGCAAGGTGTACTAAAATGGCATTCCCACAATGCACCACTGGGTCCCCGAATTTTTTCCTACTGGGCACATTGACCACGCAGACCCATTCTCTCACATCTAGGCCTACCAGCTCTTTCCCGTTTAATTTGAAGCCGTTAGAATTCACGCATACTAGTACGGCACCAACCCTGGCACATACGCCGTACTAGTATGGCACCAACCCTGAAAGGGTTAAAACTAATGTAACCCTTTGAGGGTCGCCAGGCCCTCCCAGAGACTTGTTCTCAGGGTTGCCAAATTTAATTAAAAAAAAAAAAAAAAAATCTTACGAAAAGATAGAGCATCTTTTCCTGATCATAATGACACCAAGAGTATGAAATTTGATGGAAAACTTACGGAATTATGCTCTCACGAAGTTAGCGGTCTTGACGATGTTTACGCATCGGCGATTTTGCCCACTTTGAGCCCTATTTTCGGCCAATTCCACTGTACTAATAGACAAAAATCATAACTATTTCGCTAGAACTCCGTTTTTTCTATCGAATGAGTACAAGAAACCACCCATTTACCGATTTCAACTATCCAATAAAGTGGTCAGAATTTAGCAATTTTGCCAATTTCACACAAATTTCAAAAGATGCCAATTTCCAAATAGAGTCCAGAATAAACAAGAAAGACATTCCTGGCACTAAAATAACATTTCCTCTGTTCATTAGTCACATCCCCAGTCCCCTCTTACATTTCTTTTGCTTTCCATTTTGATTTTTTATTCTCACAAAAAAATAAGATTTACTGTTATGCAGACTACTGCATTAGTGTAGAAATGGTATAAATAATATCGGCGTACTTGTGAAAGAATATTAGACTCACCAGTTGACGTGTATTGGACGCTTAGCATGATTTGTTTACTTTTGAACTTTGGTAAAAATCAAACATTTCTGCTACTTTGAGCTCAATTTCAAGGTACTTTTCATTGTAAAACCAGTCAAAATCATCTCAATTTCTGTAATATGTCTTCCATTCTATACTAGAATACAACAATAAATACCATACGAAAATACAGTGCAAAGTCACTGTTTTAAGCCAAAAACACCTGGAGAGAGTTCCTGGGGTCAACGCCCGCGCGGCCCGGTCTGTGACTAGGCGTCCTGGTGGCTCAGAGCCTGATCAACTAGGCTGTTACTGCTGGCTGCACGCAAACCAACGTACAAGCCACAGCCTGGCTGGTCAGGTACTGACTTTAGGTGCTTGTCCAGTGCCTGCTTGAAGACTGTAAGGGGTCTATTGGTAATCCCCCTTATGTATGCTGGGAGGCAGTTGAACAGTCTTGGGCCCCTGACACTTATTGTATGGTCTCTTAACGTGCTAGTGACACCCCTGCTTTTCATTGCGGGGATGTTGCATCATCTGCCAAGTCTTTTGCTTTCGTTGTGAGTGATTTTCGTGTGCAAGTTCGGTACTAGTCCCTCTAGGATTTTCCAGGTGTATATAATCATGTATCTCTCTTGCCTGCATTCCAGGGAATACAGGTTCAGGAACTTCAAGCGCTCCCAGTAATTGAGGTGTTTTATCTCCGTTATGCGCGCCGGGAAGGTTCTCTGTACATTTTCTAGGTCAGCAATTTCACCTGCCTTGAAAGGTGCTGTTAGTGTGCAGCAATATTCCAGCCTAGATAGAACAAGTGACCTGAAGAGTGTCATCATGGGCTTGGCATCCCTAGTTTTGAAGGTTCTCATTATCCATCCTGTCATTTTTCTAGCAGCTGCGATTGATACAATGTCATGGTCCTTGAAGGTGAGATCCTCCGACATGATCACTCCCAGGTCTTTGACGTTGGTGTTTCGCTCTATTTTGTGGCCAGAATTTGTTTTGTACTCTGATGAAGATTTAATTTCCTCGTGTTTACCATATCTGAGTAATTGAAATTTCTTATCGTTGAACTTCATGTTGTTTTCTGCAGCCCACTGAAAGATTTGGTTGATGTCTGCCTGGAGCCTTGCAGTGTCTGCAATGGAAGACACTGTCATGCAGATTCGGGTGTCATCTGCAAAGGAAGACACGGTGCTGTGGCTGACATCCTTGTCTGTGTCAGATATGAGGATGAGAAACAAGATGGGAGCGAGTACTGTGCCTTGTGGAACAGAGCTTCTTCTCATTACGCACTGTGTGCTGCAGGATTTTTTTTTATACTGCGCATACTGACCACATAGACCCATTTTTTCATATGTAGGCCTACCAGCTTTCTCTTGCTAGATTTGAGGGCACTAGAATTTATGCATACTAGTACGTCAAAAACCTTGGCGCATAAGCCGTACTAGTACTGCCGAAACCCCGAAAGGGTTAAAAGTATTAAGGCAATAATAATACATATGGTCATTAGGCGAGTTACAATGAATACAAGAGACTTGAATATTCTATTAGGTCATGCTATATGGCTTTGATAAATTTTGTAGGGAAGAATTACAATTTTTATTATTAACCTTAGGTGAACACAATGGAGTGATTAACATTTGCGGTGAAGACAGATTTTGTATCGAAAGTAAGTATATACACACTGTACTGATTATAAAGTTTTACCTATGTTTATGACATTGAGCAAATGCATGTGTAGTTTTTACATGTGTACAGTGGTACCTTGACTTACGAGTGCCCAAACGTACTATTTTTCCGAGTTATGAGCAGTCGCTTTGTCAATTTTTTGCTCTGAGTTACGAGCAGGCTTCAGATACACCGCCACTAGTTGGCACAGCAAATGCCACAACATCTGCTCAGCATTGCACATGTTTACCTTGGTTGGAAGCCTCTTTCTTGTGTTGTGCTTGCATTCTGTGCTTTTTGTGCAATTATTTTGCCAAATTTCTTTTTTCCAACCATGGGTCTTAAGAAAGTAAGTGCAAAGGACAGTGCTGAGAAGAAGAAGAGGCTGCTGTCCATTGAATTAAAGCATGAAATCATAGAAAAACATGAGCGAGGTGTGTGGGTAGTGGAGTTGGCGAGGCAGTGCCAGCATAGTACATGTACTTTTACGATATGTACCATACTAAAGCAGGAGTTGATAAAGGCTATAATGCCAGCCAAGGGCATTACAATAATTTCTAAGCTGCGGACTTCTGTCCATGAAAAGATGGAGAAGCTGCTGTTGATGTGGTTTAAGGCAAAAATCAGTGAAAAGTGAAAAAAAAAAATTGTAGCAATTAAATTCAGCGATAAAGTGTAACAAGTAAGTTAAGCGATTAAGCAATAGAAAAAGCACAAAACGAAACAAACTCCTCCAGTCTCCTCTGCCTATCTTTTCCACCCTCCACCTCTGCCAGTACGTGTTCTCCAAGGTAAATACGTACACTTTATAAAACCAGTTTATTTCTTTACATTCTCTATTATGTTTTTATACATTTCTTATTTATAAATACGTACATGGTTTCAGTGTTTTCCTTATGAAACTAGTGATCTAGTGCAGTTAGCTACACAGACACTCTGTTTTCTCTTATAATAAGACCTCGGAAGGGAAAGAATGGGAAGATATGGTCAGAGCGATAATTATTTTTACCTCGGGAGTGAGCGCCACTACTCATCACATAATGATATAGTATTTTATTCACTTGAGAGTATATATCATGTTTCTATGTTATTTATATTAGATAAGATAAAGTTTATTTCTTTGTATTATTATTATTATAATAAAAAAGAAGCGCTAAACCGCAAGGGCTATACAGCGCTGTTATTTCTTTGTAAAGGTTACAATGTGTAATTACAACTTTGATTGTTTATTATGTCATATTAGATCAATTTTGATAGATAAGTAAGCCGTAGAGTTGATATTAGCGTTATACTGTAGGATTTTCTCCTGCCTCCCGAGAGCCAGGAATTTTGCTGGAATGGATTAATGGCGTTTCAATTAATTTCAATGAGGAAAATTGATTTGATATACGAGGAAATTGAATTATGAGCTGGGTCATGGAACGAATTACACTTGTAAGTCAAGGTACCACTGTATTTATGATGGGCTGGGATAGGTTAGGGAGATAAGGTGTTTTTTAACTGTAATTTTAAAAATGCTAACTGAACCAGTGGTTCTGAAGATTTCTGGTAGAGGGTTCCAGAGTTTGGGCCCTTTTATGTACATTGAGTTTTTGAACAGATTTAGCCTGACATGGGGAATGTCATATTGGTTTTTGTGGCTAGTGCTTTGTCTATGAGTACTATTGCAATTGTCAAGAAAGCATTTCAGGTCAGGATTTATGTCAGAATTGATTGTTCTGTAAGTGTAGTTTGCACAATAGTATGAGTGAATGTTTTGTATAGTGAGTAGGTTTAGGTGTTTGAAGAGTGGGGGGTGGGGGGTGTTGTCTAGCAGTGGTTTGTGTGATCATTCACACTGCAGCTTTTTGTTGGGTTATTATTGGTTTTAGGTGATTTGTTGTTGTGGAACCTCAGGCACAAATAACATAGGTAAGGTAGGGGTACATCAGTGAACAGTATAGTGTAAGCAGTGCTGTTTATGGTACATAGTAACGTATCGTTGAGAGGATGCCAGCTGTTTTAGTGACTTTTTTTGTTATGTGTTGGATATGGGTGTTGAATTTCAGGTTGCTGTCAAGGTGCAGACCCAGTAATTTTCCCTCATTATGTTTATCAATAAGGGTGTTGTTAACCCTTTCAGGGTTTCCGACATACTAGTACGGCTTACGCACCAGGGCTATTGACATACTAGAATGCCTAAATTCTAGCGCCTTCAAATTTAGCGAGAGAAAGCTGGTAGGCCTACATTTGAAAGAATGGGTCTTTGTGGTCAGTGTGCACAGTATAAAAAAAATCCTGCAGCACAGTGCGTAATGAGAAAAAAAAAACTTTAACCATATTTTTTATTTAAAACAGCGACTTTGCACTGTATTTTCGTATGGTATTTATGGTTGTAGTACTCTAGTTTTCCTGGTCTCATTTTATAGAAGGGATGACATATTACAGAAATTGAGATGATTTTGATTGGTTTCACAATGAAAAGTACCTTGAAATTAAGCTTAAAGTAGCAGAAATGTTCGATTTTTGCCAAAGTTCAAAAGTAAACAAATCATACCAAGCGTTCAATACACGTCAACTGGTGAGTCTAATATTCTTTCACAAGTGCACTGAAATTATTTATACCAGTAAATCTTCTATTTTTTTTGTGAGAATAAAAATTCAAAGTGGAAAGCAAAAGAAATGTAAGAGGGGCCTGGGGACATGACTAATGAACAGAGGAAATGTTACTTTAGTGTCAGGAATGTCTGTCTTGTCTATTCTGGACCCTATTTGGAAATAGGCATCTTTTGAAGTTTGTGTGAAATTGGCAAAATTGCTAATTTCTGACTGCTTTATTGGATAGTTAAGTTGGTAAATGGGTGGTTTCTTGTACTCATTCGATAGAAAAAATGGAGTTCTAGCGAAATAGTTATGATTTTTGTTGACTAGTACACTGGAATTGACTGAAAATAGGGCTCAAAGTGGTCGAAATCGCTGATGCGTAAACATTGTCAAGACCGCTAACTTCACGAGAGCATAATTCCATAAGTTTTCCATCAAATTTCAAACTTTTGGCGTCATTATGATCAGGAAAAGATCTTTTCATAAGAAAAAATAATTTTTTTTTTTTTCGAAAAATTTTCGACCCTGAGAACGAGTTTAGGAGAGGGCCTCTCGACCCTGAAAGGGTTAAGCATAATATTTAGTTGGATGAAGTAGTCAGAAATATCTAGGATGTGGATATATAAATGCCTACCTGCTTTGTCGTCTACAATGATGCCTAGTTTCCCAACACTCAGTCGGCACTCCTTCATTAGCAGGGACTTGTGTTATTAAATTCTTATAGTATTCCAAGATTATTGGTACATATAGCCATTATATTTGTTTGACTTACCAGCTAAGTGACAGCTCAATGCTCCCATCTGATAAAGGACTACAACTCACAGAAGTTTTCCTAAAATACATTAGTACATGGAGCCTTAATGAGTGAGTCATGCAGATATGAACTCTAGTACTAGGAGAGTTATGATCTGCCCTCTTCGTCTACCAGTGAGAGTTCCTGCTGTTTTCCTCTCCATGATCCTCAATGCTTCTCAGGGCCTGTGGATGATCTCCAGTGACTCTCAATGATCTCCAGTGCCTCTCAATGATCCCCAGTGCCTCTCAAAAATTTCCAGGGCCTAGTGAGCCTCGCCAGGTTGGGAGTCACCAGTTCTTCCCAAACACAATTTTTTTGCCTTCAACAGCAACATGTGTAGCTGTGCAGTTTACCCACCTAATGACTAGCTGGCTTAGAGGGTCTCCTGTCAAAATACAAGATTATGCCTTACCCTTACATCTTTTTTTACATGTTATTAAGATTAACATGTGCCACAACTGATTCTCGGGGCCCTTCTATTGCTACCGAAGCTACACATTATCACATTCCATCCTTCCTGTGGGAGGCACAGTCATGGCTCTGGGACTCATCTGCCTCCCACTGAGGAGGGGGGGGAGTGGCTCACCAGTCTTTTGTCATGGGAGATCCACACCGACTCAAGTTTTCTACAGGCATGTCATTTCTAGTTGAGTAAGTCTTCCCTCTGTGCCTCAATTAATCAATCTTCTTGCACACCCAGCTCTCATAATTATCTCTCTCATCAGAAAAGCTACAGCTTAACATGCTTTCTCATACTTCAGTCTCTACTCCCACACTTCCTTGCTTGGAAACACAGGTAGCTTCATGCTCTTCCAGACTCTAAGAGCCTGTGCACATAGATTCCATAGAAGATTCTACATGGAATTCACAGGAGCTGGCACTTTCCTAGTTGAACTTGTTCAGACAGTCTTGATCAACCTATACAAGGTCTTCAGATCCCAATTCCCAGGGTCTCCTGACAAATTATATCCTCTATTCATGGAGACTTTTGTATGGTAGTGACACCTTACAGTATAAAGTACATTATAGCACTGGTATTGACACCTTTCACTCCAACAGCTTTTTTTTTTTTTTCAACAAACCAGCCGTATCCCACCAAGGCAGGGTGGCCCAAAAAGAAAAACGAAAGTTTCTCTTTTTAAATTTAGTAATTTATATGGGAGAAAGGGTTACTAGTCCCTTGCTCCCGGCATTTTAGTCGCCTCTTACAACACGCATGGCTTACGGAGGAAGAATTCTGTTCCACTTCCCCATGGAGATAAGAGGAAATAAACAAGAACAAGAACTAGAAAGAAAATAGAAGAAAACCCAGAGGGGTGTGTATATATATGCTTGTACATGTATGTGTAGTGTGACCTAAGTGTAAGTAGAAGTAGCAAGACGTACCTGAAATCTTGCGTGTTTATGAGACAGAAAAAAAGGACACCAGCAATCCTACCATCATGTAAAACAATTACAGGCATTCGTTTTACACTCACTTGGCAGGACGATAGTACCTCCCTGGGTGGTTTCTGTCTACCAACCTACTACCTAGAACTCCAACAGCATGTAGTCATAAAAACCACTTACCTCCACTCACTCCTGTCTAACATGCTCCCACATGCCTGCTGGATGTCCAAGCCCCTCACATACAAAACTTCCTTTACGCCCTCTCTCCAGCATTTCCTAGGGCAACCCTTACCCCACCTTCCCTCCACTACAGATTTATGCACCCTCCAAGTCATTTTACTTTATTCCATCCTCTCTAAATGTCAAAAACCACCTCAACAACCCCTCCTTAGCCCTCTGGATAATACTTTTAGTAACTCCACACCTCCTACTCTTCAAGTTGTGAATTCTCTACTTAATACTTACACCACACATTGCCATCAAGCATATCTCCACTGTCTCAAGCCGCCTCCTAACTGCAAGATTCACAACCCATGCTTCACACCCATCCGAATAGCTGAACACATACACTTCCTCCATGCTCCCTCCTTCCAGTCTGATATTCAGTCTTTCATTACTTAACTCATTTGTTACCCCTCATCACCTTGCTCTTTCCTGTGTTTACTTTTAATTTCCTTCTTTTACATACCCACCCAAATTTGTCAACCAACCTTTGCAAATTCTCTTCAGAATCTCCTAAAAGCACTGCGTCATTGGCCAAAAGCATCTGTGACAACTCTCATTTGGTATTATATTCTATACATTTTAATCCCATACAAAGGCAAAAACAACATTCAGTATTGGGCCCCTGCTTCGATGAGATGGGACTTACACAGATGACAGCAAGGAAATGAGTGAGTTTCTAAAGTCCCAATATGACTCAGTGTTTAGTGAGCTGCTAACCAAACTAAGAGTCAATGACAAAAATGAATTTTTTATGATTGAGATGCAGAATTTGGTTTTGACTCAAACACCTCTGATGTTATCCTAACACCACATGACTCTGAAAAGGCAATACATGACAAACCCATGCACTCTGCCCCAGGCCAAGACTCATGGAGCTATGTGTTTATCAAGAACTGCAAGAAGCCCCTACCATGCGCCTATAGCAATCTATGGAGAGAGAGCATGGACACTGGGGTCATCCCACAGTCACTAAAAAACAACTGACATACACCTACTCCACAAGGGGGCAGTAGAGCAATAGCAAAGAATTTCAGACCAATAGTGCTAACATCCCATATCATAAAAACCTTTGAAAGGGTTCTAAGAAGCAAAACCACCACCCATTTAGATACCCATCAGTTGCACAACCCAGGGTAACATGGGTTTAGAGCAGGCCACTCCTGTTTGTCCCAACTACTGGACCACTATGACAAGGTCCTGGATGCTCTAGAGGACAAACAAAATGCAGATGTAGTATACACACACTTTGCAAAAGCCTTTGACAAATTCGACCATGGCATAATAGTGCACAAAATGCATGATAAAGGAATAACAGGAAAAGTTGGTAGATGGATCTATAACTTCCTTACAAACAGAACACAGAGAGTAATAGTAAACTGAGTAAAGTCTGAGGCAGCTACAGTGAAAAGCTATGTTCCACAAGGCACAGTACTCACCCCCATCCTGTTCCTCATTCTCAGATCTGACAAAGAGGTGTAAGTCACAACACCATGACTTCTTTTGTGGATGACACCCAAATTTGCATGACAATGTCCTCCATCTAAGACATGGCAAAACTCCAAGTGGACATCAACCAATTCTTTAAATGGGCCGCAGAAAACAACATAAAGTTCATTGAAGAGAAATTTCAATTATTCCTATATGAAAAACTTGAGAAAATTAGAACTATGTCGGAGGAAAAAACAAATTCCAACCACACAAAGAGTGAAAAACTAATGTGAAGGACCTGGGAGTGATAATGTTAAAGGATCTCACTTTCAAAGATAACAATGTATCTATTACATCTGCCAGAAAAATGGTAGGATGGATAATGAGAACTTTCAGAACTAGGGATTCCAAGCCCATGATGATTCTCTTCAAATTGCTTGTTCTCTCTAGGCTGGAATATTGCTGTACACTAACAGCGCCTTTCAAGGCAGGTGAAATTATTGACCTAGAGAATATACTGTGAACCTTCATGGCCCACATAAGTACAGCGGACCCCCGGATATCGGCTGGTGTGGATATCGGCCAAATCGGATTTTGGCTGCTTTTTTGGCCAAAATTCTATTCTAGATTTTGGCCGGCAACTCAGAAATCGGCCGTATTGGACATGTAATAATAATCACTCTTGGGCACATTAAATGCCTTATTTTAGGTTAATATAGACATTTTCATTAATCCATCTATGATATTTTCTTCAAAGTTATATAAGAAACACATTACATAGCATATAGCATATAAACATAGCATATGAACAAGCAATGTTTATATGCTATATGAGTGGGGAGTACCGGCGAATCAAGGAGGAAGAGGGTGGAGGGTAAACATTATGTTTTCTCTGATTCAGCATTAGAGAAAACTGTGAATCTGGTGCCTGGCCCAGTCTACCTTCTAAAGGTAGTAGTTTGAAATGATTAAACTCTGTGAACACGGTATGTTGATGGTAATAATACGGCTGTGTAGTGTAATAATATGGCTGTGTAGTGTAGCCCAGGGGGGACACATATGTGTACCTACATCTACCACTGCCTACAATGATTTCCTACAAATAAATACTATTCACCTCTTGCCCTACATTAAGACTACAAATATTTTAAGTAATGAAAGTACTGTGGCAGTAAATGACAACGAAGGGAAGTAGCCCTAGAGAGAGTTTTGATATCTGATGTCTTTAAGGAGGGGGATTCCCAACTCCCTCTTCCCTCCTCGCCATCTTCAATACGCCAACAAGAGCCTTCAATAAAGGTATGTAATGTTCATTTATTGTTGACATTAGTGCTTTATATTTCTTTCTCATTGTTTTCTGTATGTAAAACTATAGTTATTTATAGTTATACTTTAAAAAATGTATTTTTTTTTTCTAATATTTTCGGGTGTCTGGAACGGATTAATTGGATTTACATTATTTCTTGTGGGAAATATTACTTCGATTTTTGGCCATTTTGGATTTCGGCCAACCTTCTGGAATGGATTGCAGCCGAAAACCGGGGGTCTACTGTACAATAAAACACCTAAATTACTGGGAATGGTTGAAGTTCTTTGACTTGTATTCCCTGGAAGGCAGGTGAGAGAGATACGTGATAAAATACACTTGGAAAATTTGAGAGGGATTAGTACCAAATTTGCAGATGAAGATCACTCCTTATGAAAGCAAAAGACTCAGCAGGCTGTGCAACATCCCCCCAATGAAAAGCAGGGGAGCCAAGAGTATGTTAAGAGACAACACAATAAGTGTCGGGGGCCCAAGACTATTCAACTGCCTCCCAGCATACATAAGAGGGATTACCAATAAACCCCTGGCTGTCTTCAAGAAGACACTGGACAGGCACCTAAAATTAGTATCTGACCAGCTGGGCTGTGGTTCATACATTGGTTTACATGTGGCCAACAGTAACAGACTGGTTGATCAGGCTCTGGTCCACCATGAGGCCTGGTCACAGACTGGGCTATGGGGGCATTGACCCCTGAAACCCTCTCCAGGTATACACCTCTCCCCAACACCCTAGCATTCACTACTTTTACAACCCCATCTATAAATATGATAAACAACCATTGTGACATCACACATCCCTGCCCAAGGCCTACTTTTACTGGAAAATAATCTCCCTCTCTCTTACATATCCTAACCTGAGCCTCACTATCCTTATAAAAATTCTTAACCGTATTCAGCAACCTACCACCTATTCCATACACTTGCAACATCTGCTACATTGCTTCCCTATCCATCCTATCATATGCCTTTTATAAATCAATGAAAGCAACGAAAACTTCATTGGTCATGGACCGGGCTGTGGGGGTGTTGACCCATGGTACACCCTCAAGGTATACCTGTATCTAAATGTTCACTTATATGCATCCATGTAAACACTTGGTCTGCACATTCACTACCTTGTCTAAAACTTCCTTTTTTATCTGTGCTCCTGTTCTCCATCTTACCCTTAATTATTTCAAAAATAACTCTACCATACACTTTACCTGGTATACTCAACAGGCTTATTTTCCTATAATTGTTGCACTGTGTTTTGTCCCCCTTTTCTTTATACAAAGGAACTCTGCCAGTGGCTTCATCAGTTCAATACATACAGGGAAAAAACAGTATCTTACTCTTCAACTTCTTGGTTTTTTAAATCATTAATATACCTGTCAGAGACAGCAACATCTTGGGATCTTGATATAACAAATTCTTCACAGCTTACCTAACCTTTAGGCATCACTTACTAACACTAGTGAATTTTTCCACTGGTCACATTGCCTACAACTGCTTCATCTCTTAAGTCTGCAATACATAAGCCTGAAGAATTGGGACACTTATGCAACATATGGGAATCTTTATTGCAGAAACATTTTGCCACACAGTGGCATCAGTCTTATACAAAGCAGGAATGTATAAGGAGAGGGGAGTTTTTGGGGTAACAGCCCCTCACCCCTGAGTCGTTTGGTTCAGCCCCATCATCTTGTGAAAGTAAGCGCAGGACCATGCAGTGCTTTTTATATGTAGTCAGGTGAGGCAAAAAAGGAGGAAGCGACAAGGGGAAACCACCACTATCTAAGAGGTCTTTGCCAAAGATTGGAAAATTTTTGAAGAATTCTTTATATCAAACCCCTGATATGCATGTCTGACGGAGGGTGATAATGGGGAAAACTACAAATGGGGAATTGAGCCCTTTAAACAACTTTGGGGAATTTTTTAAAAGAAACTTTTCACCACACGTGGCTTCATCATCTTATACAAAGCAGGAAGGTATAAGGGAGGGGGAGTTTGAGGAATCAGCCCCTCCCCTGGAGCGATGTTTCAGTCCAAAATTCTCAGTTTTCAACTTGTCATTTTTCCAAAACCATTCTCCATCTGTCAGACCTGATAAAGGGGATCTTGAACAAAAATTTTTCAAAACTTGTACAATTTTTGGTGAAGACCTACTTAAACAGGGGAGGTTCCACTAGACCCCCCCACTTCCTGCTTTGCAGCCAAAAGCAAGCGCAAAAAAGGCTCCCTAATCTTCCCGTCCCCTGGGCCTATCCGAATCCAGTGAGGGCCCAAATTTGAAAGTACTGCTGCAACAACATAAAGTTAACTATAGTTCATAAAAAACTGACGGGGACAACAAAATGGACAAAATATGACAGAAGAGGGCCCGGCATTCAAGTACCAGATTGCCAGACGTGAACCAGACACAAGCGTTTTCCATAAATGAAAAAAACTGACCCCATTCAACTGCCCCAGTTTTTAAGGGGAAGACAACATCAGAAATCCTGTCAACTAAATTTCCAAAAAAAGCAGGTCTGTGGGATTTTTTTATCAGTCCAAAACGAGGGAAAAGTTTTTGAGCCTTTTTAACATGGCTGACCGGCCTCAAACAGCGCTACGCCAGACGTACAACTAGCGAAGTGAAATTTCATCTTTACTGAGTTCATCGTTACAGACATCTATCTGTACCCCATAACACCTGTACCAGGCTAAAAAGGGGGGAAACACGGGAGACATCGTAAAATAAACAGTACAAAACCCCCAAGGTTTTGGGACGGTTATCCTCAGGCAGTATGGAAAAAGTGAATAGTTAAATAGTCAAGATTAATATTTAGTAGCTGATTATATTCATGACCATGTCAGTGAGAGAATCATAGCAGAAAAACCCAAATATATCTATAAATAAAGGGAAAAAGTCAGGTGGTGTTACCCCCCATGTTTTAAAATGGTTTTAGTCAGCAAAACAGGTCAGGAACAACAACCACAAACCCCCGAAAAAAGGAATTGAGGGGGATTTGGAAGGAAAAACCATTGTTTAAAACCCTTTTGTCTACCGAAGGAAAGGAGTTAGAATTTAATTGGGAAGCCAGACTGTAAAGTGAGGTGGGTAGGGAGGGTGAATAAGGGTTAAATGAAAGGGTTTGTGAAGTTAAGGGAAAAGTGAGCAGTGAAGGGTTTAAAGGGGTTAAACTGTGGGGTTTTTTGGAATTTAAAGGGAAAATTTTGCAGTGAAGAGGTTTTAAAAGAAAAATTTTTTACTAGTAATCAGTGAAATTAAACAGATACTAAGTTACTGGGGACGGGGAAAGAGAAAAAAATATTGTAATGATAAAAGGCGAAGAGTGAAAAGGCAGGCATTAGAGGGGTACGGGGCTCCTGTTAATTTTTTTTCTTTCAATTATGAAGAAAAAATCGCAGGGGGGTTGGGAAAAAGGTAATGGAGTAAACAGTCCCCGACAGAAAAAAGCCCAACTTGCCATCCTACCAAAAAAAGTAAACCTCACTTCGCCGCAAGGTATGGCAAAAAGCTCCCCAAAAACAAAACAAGGAAACCACAGCTTTTATTGTAGCGCTTTTAAGGGGGTGATATCCAAATTAACCCCGGGACCTCAAACTATTGTGCGAGAAAAACAGACAGAAAAATGACGGCAAAAATGAGGGTCTTACTAGGATGAAAACCCTTTAAACTCCTATGTAATGCATACAAGGTAAATGTGAGACAATACAGCCATTTTATCTCAAACATACCAAAAAATGCATACCTGTGCTAATACGCATAAAAAAACGAAAAGGCACCTTATTAAAAGTGAAAAGGGGTGGGGCATGAGGATGTATGTACAATTATAGCAACGGTCCAAATTCATTTGTGTGTAAAAATGCACTTTGGCACATTTCCCCCTTTAGAGTGTTGACATTGATTTACCTAATTTTAATACAAATACCCATTGCCATAATTGTTTTTTTAATTGTTTTTGAAAACACCTTCACTTTTTTCTTTCAATGCAAGATCATTTCTTCCTAAAGGCAGAGATTAGGTTTCTAGCTAACAAAATTAGGGCGGGGCATTTATAACCATCTCTGAATCTTGGTTGGATGATACGGTGACTGACGACAGGTCAAAATAGAAGGGTTTCAATATAAAACGTTAGATGGAACAGAAAGGGGGGGTGGAGTATGTGCCTAATTAGAAAAGACTTAGCTTACAACCCCAAAACCTGTTTAAATAAAAATAAACTGGGATTCTAGGTTTAAATGCTGCTTCCCAAAACCAAACCCTTTTAAGGAACTGTTCCGCCCCCACCCAGGACCAGTTTTTAGAAGACTTTTTTCCCGGCTTGTCCCCGGGGTTGAAACAATTTTCGAAACAATAATACGGGCGCTTCAAAATCTGTTTTCACAAAAAAACGGCTTTCAAAAGGTATAAGCAAATTCAGGGTTTTAAAAAGCTACACCCAATAATTAATAAACCAACCCGGATCACAAGTTCCAGCCACCCCCAATTGACCCCATACTTTGCAACCGCGTGGGAAAATTGTCATTAGGCGTCATTAAACCACAGGTCTTAGTGATCATTTACATTTACTGCCCAGGGAAAAAACCAGGGATAGGGTAGGCCCACACAGGCAATAAAAATGAGGTCAACTAGAAACACAGTAAAGAAAAACTGGTAAAAAGGCTACACAATTGTGACTGACAGAGATAACAAGTTGCCGACGTAAACGATCCCGGGAAAAATTTAAACAAAGTTCACACCATTTTAATAAAAATTTCACCAGTTAAAGATTGGGTTTAAGAAGGGAATGAAACCCCATGGGCTCTGAGAATTAGATAATATGAAATTCAGAACCAGCTCTAAAAAGATTTAAGCAAACAGACGGGTATTGCAGCACTAAATGAATTCCAAAGGTTTAGAACAGAGTAAGAGGGTTAAAAAGGAGCAAAGGGAAAGCACTTGCTCAAAAAATTGAAGAATATAAGCAAACCCCCGAAAGCTCTGGGACAACTAAAAAAGTTGGGGGATAGCCATCCCGTAGATAGGTCTAACATAGTACTACTACGATAATGAGGTATCCACGAAACACTAAGGTGCAAATTGCTTTAAATTTCCCACTACCACAGTTGCATCAACACTATAAGTAAAACCAGCTGCATCAAATACCTTTTAAACAAACTTGATAAGTTTTTAAAAAAACTATACCCAAAAAAGGGGGGAACCCCAAACAGTTGTCAACTGTAAGTTATCCATGACTTCATCAAAAAAAAAACTAACAGGTTAAACCCAACAAGAGCACAGGCCCGAAAAAATCCCCCAAGTTCCCAAAAAAAAGTGTTTTGAAATGTTAATCCCTATTTCTCACATAATAAATCTATCAAAACACCACTAAAACCGTACCGGGGGGGTTCAAGGAGGCCAGAGTTTTCCTACTTTAAGAAAAAAAATAGGTTGATGTAAGCAACTATAACCTGTTAGTATACTCAGTATAAAATCTAAAAATTTTGGAGAGGGGGGTGATTCTCAAGAGTTAAGTACCTTTTAAAGACAACAGCATTCTCCCCAGCTATCAATCGGGGGTTTAGAAGATCCTACTCAACCGTACCTCCCCTTTTAATCTGATGGATTACCTGAAATGAAATGTCAAAAGGGAACCTCGTGGTATGGTAACCCAAACCCGCAAAACCTTCGATCTGTCAACCACAATAATTATGTAAGAAAATTTAAGCTAAGGGATAGTTGTAACTGGTTTTAAGTCCTACCTTACAACAGGAGCAAATAGTCAAAATCAACAAAACGGGAAACAGAACCCCTGCCCAAACATGTGGGGTTTTCCCCAAGGTAGTATTCTGGGTCCCTTTTCATTTTATGTTATGTCAAGATATGCCTATCTTCAAGTCAAAATCCTACTGTTGCAGATGACAGTGCCTGTTAGTGACAGTAAAACCCAAAGATATTCTAATGTTTTAACATGGAACTGAGTCCTGCAGCAAATGGTTTGTAGACAACAAACTATCATTACCCAGGGAAAAATGAAGCCATTCTTTTGGAACAAAAAAAAAAACGAAAGGGGAAATAATTTTTAAAGTTCATGTAATGGGGATCCATCACTTTTTGGGTTTTATCAGTTAAATATCTGGGGAATCCCCTTTGACCCATGCATGCAGGGGAAATTTTATAGGGGGAAAATGTAGTAAAGAAAGCGAAAAGCCAGCTGAAGTTCCTGTATAGACAAGCACAGTGTCTACCTACTGAGGCCGCAGCCCTATGTCACCCTTTTACAATGCCATATGGATTACGCTGCTCTCTGGTACTCTGCCCTTTACAAAAAAAAAACTGAAAAGATAGACTGCAAATCACCCAGAACAAAAACGTAAAATTCATCCCGGGGCTGGGGGCCAAAAGGGAAAATGTAGGCCAGGATGAATTAAAAGCAGTTGGGTATGCTGAAAGTTGAAGACAGAGTAAAAAACTGAAGCTAAACATTCCATAAAAAAGCTCACAAACCGTGTCCCCGAATATCTTGCTGTCAATTTTTTTCAAGGTTTTGGGGAAACCCAAAGCAATCATAGTACTAGGGGGAGAGACACAACTTTGTAGTACCCCCAGCCATGGCCCGGGTTTTTAAACACCTTTTATTTTACAGCAATAAAAAAATGGGGAAAAACTACCCACAAATGCAAGGGGCCCGTCATAGCTTGAACCTTTTAGAAGACTGCCAAAAAAAGGGCTGATAATGAAGCAAAAAAAGGGGGAATATTTTCTATTTTTTAGCTAAAAAACTGTAAAATTTTCCTTATCCCTAGTAAGACCCCCACATTGTAGATAGTCTTTAAAGACCCCCGTGTAGTAGATAGTCTTTTTAGTATGAAATAAATGTTATCTTCATTTTAGAAAAAAGAAAATATTATAACCTTTATATTATAATAATAAGGTAAAAAGGGCCCCAAAGGGAAATAAGCCTCTGTCTGACTTTTTTGGGTTATTTGGTTCTAACATATGCTGCTTGTATGATAATTCTATTAAAATGTATGTGTATACCTGAATAAAATTTTCTTACTTACTTACAACCCCTGCTATGGCCCTGTGCCGTACTTTCTACAAGATTGATGGACTGAACACATCGACTCCAGGCTGAGGTACTGATTACCTCAAACTCCTCCTCTCCTTATACCCTCCTGCTTTGTATGAGACTGATGAAGCCACTGTGTGGCGAAATGTTTCTTCAATAACGATTCCCATATGTTGCATAAGTGTCTCAATTCTTCAACTTGTCGGTTTTCAAAACCATTCATCACAGTATATAAGCCTCTTCGAGCATATCATGTACAGTGGACCCTCGACCAGCGGTGGCATCGATTAATGATAAATCTGACTAGCAATACATTTTATCACAAAAATTTTGCCTCGATTAGCACTAAAAAACTCGACCAACACTATTCGTTCCGTCTGAGACGCGTCCACTTCTGACCAGTGTTTACAAACCAGCCAGCCACCGCGGTCGCTTCCAAGCATACAATCAGAACATTTCATATTATCACAGCCTTTTTAGTTATTGCACCTGCAAAATAAGTCACCATGGGCCCCAAGAAAGCTTCTAGTGCCAACCCACAGCAAAAAGGGTGAGAATTTACTATGGATATGAAGAAAGAGATCATTGCTAAGTGTGAAAGTGGAGTGCGTGTCTCCGAGCTGGCCAGGCTGTACACAAAACCCCAATCAACCATCGCTACTATTGTGGCCAAGAAAACGGCAATCAAGGAAGCTGTTCTTGCCAAAGGTGCAACTATGTTTTCGAAACTGAGATCGCAAGTGATAGAAGATGTTGAGAGACTGTTATTGTGTAGATTTAAAAGAGAAACAGATAAGTCACTCTGTCTGACTTTTTTGGGTTATCCTAGGTTTTCTGCACATATGCTGCTATGTATGATAATTCTATTTAACTGTATTAGTGTATACCTTAATAAACTTACTTACTTACTTAGCAGGAAAACAGATCTCTCAAGCGATCATTTGTGAAAAGGCTAGAAAGTTGCATGACGATTTAATTAAAAAAAAGCCAGCAACTAGTGATGTGAGTGAATTTAAGGCCAGCAAAGGATGGTTTGAGGAATTTAAAAAAGTGTAGTGGCATTCATAGTGTGAAAGCATGGTGAGGCTGCCAGTTCGGACCACAAAGCGGCTGAAAAATATGTGCAGGACTTCAAGGAGTACATAGACAGTGAAGGACTGAAACCTGAACAAGTGTTTAATTGTGACGAAACAGGCCTGTTTTGGAAGAAAATGCCAAGCAGGACGTACATTACTCAGGAGGAAAAGGCACTCCCAGGACATAAGCCTATGAAAGACAGGCTTACTCTGTTGATGTGTGTCAATGCTAGTGGTGATTGCAAAGTGAAGCCTTTATTGGTGTATCACTCTGAAACTCCCAGAGTGTTCAGGAAAAACAATGTCGTCAAGGCTAATTTGTGTGTGCTGTGGAGGGCAAACAGTAATGCATGGGTCACTAGGGACTTTTTCTATGACTGGTTACACCATGCATTTGCCCCCAATGTGAAAAATTACCTATTTGAAAAGAAATTAGACCTTAAGTGCCTCCTGGTATTAGACAATGCTCCTGGTCATCCTTCAGACGTGGCAGAGCGACTTTCTAGGGACATGAGCTTCATTAAGGTGAAGTTTTTGCCTCCTAATACCACTCCTCTTCTAAACACTAAGAAGATCAATGCTCTCCCCTCCTCCCATCCCATCAATCATCACCAGGTCTTCAATAAAGGTAAGTGTCATGTAACTGTGCATGTAATCTTCAGTTTGTGTGCATTAAAATTAATATGTCATGTGGTAAATTTTTTTTTTCAATACTTTTGGGTGTCTTGCACAGATTAATTTGATTTCCATTATTTCTTATGGGGAAAATTAACTTGACTAACGATGAGCTCTCAGGAACAGATTAATATCGTTGGTTGAGGGTCCACTGTACTTTTATCAACACTGATGGACTGGGCACATCATTTCCAGGCTGAGAGACTGAGTACCTCAAATTCCTTCTCATCTTCCACTGTTCTTCCCTCTATTGGACTGATGAAGCCACCGGGTGACAAAACGTTTCCACAATAAAGATACCCAAATATTGCACGAGTGTCTCATTCTTAAATTTGTCTGTTTTCTGAACTATTTATATATAAATATGAGGATGAAGAAAGAAGTGCAGAGGACATCTTGACAGAGCTCAATTCCCAGATAGAAGAAAGGCAGATAATGGAAGAGGATAAGGAGGAATAGCCTGTAGATTAACAGTCAACAGTGGAACACTTATGTGAACAGTTCCAAACTGTTGGTAAAATTGAAAACTTTTACAATGAAGAGTACCCTGATACATCTAGAAGCAATGCTCTTTTATTGTCAGCTATATAAAGAATTGCAGGGTAAGATGTAGCAGACACATGACAGCATACTTGAGCATTTCAATAAGTAACAACTCTGCATCAACTTTAGCTCGTGATCCCAGCCATCCACCCCATCCTAAGATCCTCTCTGCCATCCACCTTGGCTCAGTAGGGCCACAGCATCCCTCTCCACTGATGGCAGGCCCCATATGCATCAACAATCAGAATTTAAGGTAAGAAATCCTACTTAACTGAAGATCACTGAATCAGTTTTAAATATTAATGCATACTTTTAAAAATGTACTGTTGTTCTTTTAGATACCTCTCTTTTTGTACATACAAGAAATCCTACTAAATAATCTATGCTTAGTTCTTAAGTAGTCTTTAAGCATTAGGATTAATTTGTTCAAAATACATTGCATACTAGTAGCTTTCTTTTGTGGCTAACAATATTTTATTACAAGTACTGTAAACTACATTATCTGTGTACATGTACTACATAAAAGAAATAAAATTCTGAATTTGAACTGGCTTTATTAGGTTATGCTAGGTTAAATTGTCCTAGATTAACTCTAATATGTACTGTAAGTACTTTTTAATGTGCCAATAATGTGTGTGCCTTTAACCCTTAAACGGTCCAAACGTATATATACATTTTTTCAACATCTGAAAGTATGTAAAAAAATGTAGATCATCTTTTTTGTTTTACATTTGAAAACGTGTAAAAAAAAACTTTTATCTACATTTTTTTTTTGTTATATTTGAAAATATGTAAAAAAAAGTAGATCTACTTTTGGAGCACTACGAATTTGTACGTCGATCTGTTTGGACCGTTTAAGGGTTAAAATCATAGCACAGTGGAACTTCAGTTTTTGTCATTAATTCGTTCCAGAAAGTCTGACGAAAACCGAATTCGACGAAAACTGAAGCAATATTTCCCATAAGAAATAATGTAAATCCAATTAATCCATTCCAGACACCCAAAAGTATTAACAAAAAATACATTTTATAGAGAATAACTATAGTTTTACATACAGAAAACAATGAGAAATAAATATAAGGATGAATGAAATGGATAAATGAACATTTAACATTACTTTTACCTTCAATGAAGACTCTTGTTGGCGTATGGAAGACGGCAAGGAGGGGAGAGGGAGGAGAGGTTATCTCTACCACCCTCTACCGATGAGAAACAAAGGCAGTATGGCAGACCACTGTAACTTGACGAAAACAGGTGATAAATGAAAACTGGGACAAAATTTTGACGAACTAAGTCATCAAAAACTGAATTCGACGGAAACCGAGATTCCACTGTACAAACGATATTTATTATTTTAGTTGAATTATGAGTTTAAAAGAAATCGCATTTTCATGTGTACCTCTGGTTCCAGGAACATAACCCTCATGAAAGATGCTGACTTACTATAACATTAAGACATTTCGGTGCATGTGAATGAGACTGGTTGGACTGGTAGGACTTACCTAGCAGCTTATGGTAAACAAAGAAGCCAGTGTACTGTTGGAAAGGATTATTGAATGAGTAAGCTAAAACAAAGGCTCTGGATAAAGATACTCGTTCAAGACATTGAGGAAATGTATTGCAACTTGTAAAACATTTCCTAAATAAATGTCTTGAAATGAGGATGAGAGTTATTACCTACATTGTTGGTATCTCTCCACCTGTTCTCCAGCTTAGAACTACGAGAACAAACATTTTTCTGTGTCAGAAATAGGGGTATTTAAGAAATAAAATATACTTCTCAACAAAAATCTATCCACTGTCCATCATTTTAAAATAATCCAGCAACCACCCACCCCTGTACAGAGCATATCTATATATTTGTAATAATTATTATTGGTGCATAGAGAAACCTAACAGAATGGGCTAAAGATCATTAAAAATTTTTAACTACTGATGGATTGTTCATATGGTAACAAACATTTATCTTGCATGGAGAGTTACATGTTAACCGACCTGTGTTTGGATAAGAAAAGATATTTGAATTGTACCTTTATTAAATTTTGATGAGATCATTTAAAAAAGTCATGCAACAGGTACCAGAAATGCCTCGACTTCCCAAGGATGTAAGCCCTCTATTATCTAAACGCTATGCAACAATGCAACAGAAAAAAAACATTACTTAACATGCCCTATGATCTATACAGCATGTCCATTAAATCAGGAAAAAACACTGAATAAATACATAATACTCAAAGAACCTCTTAATCACAGATTACTTCTCATTCCTCATAAAAGCTGCAGCGATTAAATGATGTGAAAGTTAAAGTTCTGAGCAATAATATCAGCAAACTTATTTTAGTGAATTTTTGGTGGTCTTTATTATAATATTGAATGTACAGTATTTCGTAAGTATTTAGTACTGTAGGTACTTTTATAATGTTATCTGACCAGGCTTGCCTGAAATACTGCACACTTTTATGACACTATTCCTACTGTTTAAAATTACTGAGTAATCATTAAAGATACTTCCCACTACCTGAAACTATTCTCAGGATATGAGAACCAGTGTGTTTACTAATAAAGCTTAAACTAATGTATTCACTGTTGTCCATTGCTTTTTAATTATTACAGGTACAACACTGATTTTCTGGCACCTTTGGTTCCTAGGCTGATATATCGATTTTTGCCAGACCAACAGAGATCACAATAATAATTCAACAATACATCTTGACCCACAATTCTGTATTACCCAAGTATTTTATTTTTTGTATTTTCTATGTATAAGTCTACTCTAGTTTTTGAAGGCAGGGCAGGGCAGATCAGGGCAGTTATGTGAACAGTGGATGGAGGACAGGGTAGGAAGTTAGAGGAGAGAGCCAGCTCTCCTCCCATGCCTGCCCCTCTCTCACTCCTTGCCTTCCTCCCTCTCTGCTTCCCCCCCCTCCCTCCTCGACCCCCTCACTTCATTCTATTTAAACCCTGTCTTGTCTCTGGTATTAACCATGGCACAATAAAAAATTTTAATACGTAATGCTGGGTCAAAGAAAAGGATTAAAAAAAAATCGAGTAGTTTTTAAAGAAAAGAGAAAAACTGTGGTGAAATTTTTAAATATCCCTGATGTTGAAATAGACATGTTCTTTTCTCTGGAAGGAGTGCCCAACCCCATTATCTATGGAAAAAATGATGGTAACTGCAGAAAACACACACTTCCTAACCTTAACAGGTTTATTTAAAAGTAATTTATTTTTAAAATTTTTTTTTTGGCCCTCCACAATTTGTCTGGACAAAAAAGGTTATTTGTTCCACTGCCAGAAAATCTTATTGTACCTTTTTTTACTTTTCACATTTTACATCTAAAATTTATTTTCTTTGCTCTTTAAAATTTCAAAGCTTCCCTTACAAGACTGTACTTTAAAAATCTTTTTTATTATCCAACGACTTAAATTTTTATGTATTTTAAATTTCAAAGTCCCCCTATTAATCAAACTATGGCCAAAAAACATTAAAAATTTTTATAAAGGCTTTGCAAAACACCAAAAACAAAGGTGTTTTGATATATTTAAAACTGTAAACAACCTATGTCATAATGTATTGAGAACTAGATGTTTAGATATTTGGAATGGGTTTGTTTGTTTTGTTTAAAAGCTAAACAAATTCACAATCGTATTAAGACTATTTCACCTGTATACTATCAATCAGGGGTATTCAATCCCTAAAATAGGGTCAGATAAACTCTCAGTGTAAAGACAGTGAAATATATCATTATTGGGATTAAATACTGTTTTGAGAAGTAGATCTTAAATGTTTAAAGGTAATAAGTACTAAAATTTAAAACTTTGCTTGAGATTTAATAAAAACCCGGTGACACACCAGATCACCTCATTCCAACCACAAAATCACAAAAAATTAAAATGCCTAAAGATAGTTTTGCTGGAGTTCTTGAGAGAGTCTAATACTGTAACACTTCAGGTCTGATAGCAATTTTAAGATTGAGAATATGAAAGGTAAAAAATACAAAAACCCAAATAGGTAGTGGAACACAGCAAAAAGAAGGAACTTTTTTGCAAGCTACGCTGTACTCGGGGTATTGAAAGCCTCGATATCCATGAGTGGAGATAGAAGATTGATGGACAGATGAGCAAGTGGTGGGTTGTCCTGTACCCCAGCTCTCACTAATATGTCCTCCTCTGTTCGTTACATAAAAATCAAACTTTACAAAGTTATGGTGGGGGAAATGTAGACTGCAATAAAAAAAACTTAAAAGTTGCTAGTCCTTTTACCCTCTAAAATTTTGGGGAGGAAATCTCATAGGGAAAAAAATCACACGTTTGACTTTGGTTCATTCTTAGTAAAAAAACACTTATTTTACAACCAATAATTATAAGTTAAAAGTATAAATTACAAATTCTAAGTTATAAGTAGTTATAAGTTCATTTTAACACTGCCAAAAATGCTCTGCACAACTAGGGGCTTTTTATAATGTACAATGTCACCTTTTCTGAATCATTTATAACTCCTGCTTTGTAGAAATAAAGTTTATCAATAAATGACTATAACAACTGTGTTTATTTCCACCATTTTATTAATGTAAAAACATATATGTACAGTGAACCTGAGTAAATTATTAATATTTTCATTGAGAAGTGCTAAATCCATAAGGGATTTTTAAATAAAACTTATCTTAACCTCTGCAAATAAATCATCATCTCATGGTAACTTTAACAAAAGAAAATAAATCACTAATTTTGTTGATGGTTAAGAGTCAGGATAAACAATAATATTCAGGCAGGTAAGACGAGAGCCTGAATTTTAATGGCTAAGTATCACTCAAACTAAACCAATTTTCCAGTGTACTAAAATGTGCTGAACCTTGTAAAGAAACTAATACTGTACTATTATGTTTATTGCCAATACTATGCTTTGTCAGAGCATTTTTGTAAGGGTTATCATGTACTCTTAAACCCATATTTACCCCACAATAAAATTAAAGGGTTGGTAGGAAGATGGCATAATACTTACAAGAATCTTATTCATGTATGCTATACTGGTACCTAATAAGTTTATACAACTCCCACTTAACCATGCTGTGCAAATCACTACCAGTAAGAGAAGTCATGAACTACAGGTAACTACTGCTGATTTCTCAAGAAAACTCACTTAAAACATTAAAGTCAACCAGAGGGAGGATGGTGGTGCATCAGGTGAAGATAAAGTAGCTGGTGCAATCAAGTGTGGAAGGGCTGTTGGGTCTACTACCATGCTGTGCTACATGGAAAAGTTGATTTGAGGACTGGCTTGGACAAGTGTGTTAGCCTGATGTTTGTTCCTAGTCTTGAGTATGATGTGAGCAAGAGTCAAGGCTGAAATGAAAGTCCCTCTGCACTGAGGAATAGTATTTGTAGTCATAATAAAGACTGCTTCCCAATAGCTTCTGCTGGTGCGATTCTCTTCAATTATGTTAACTTCAGTCCATTCTTAAATGTAAGACAGTGTTCAAATGCACTACAAAAGCATTGTTTTTATCTATGTGGAAGGTGTATGCATGTTTGATAACATGAGTCTTTAGATCTGCCAGTTTTCCAATGTATATTTTGTCACAACCTTTACAAGGGATGGTACATAAACCCACAGAATGCTGGTTTCTATTTTTTTTTTTTTTAGCTTAACCTGTGTGAGATCTGCAAGATTTTTGTTGTAAGTGGCAGAATTAATTTTGTCTTGCTGAAGATGGGGCAAAGGTAAGGGCTGCATATTCTGTGGGTAGGATCACTCTTCTTGTGGTGTCATTTTCAGCTTCAAGAGTTCAGTGGATGCTAATGGCCTTCTGTTAGCAAGTGTTCATTATTTTGATAGAAAGTTTTAGGGAATTCATCATCCAGGAACTCAGAATAAAATATTCTGAGAGTTCTAAGAAAGAAGCCAATAAGTACAGTGAATCCCCGCCTTATGATGGCATCGCGTTACGTTAAATCTGCCATACGATACATTTTAACAAAAATTTTTGCTTCTCCTCACGCTAAAAAACTCGCCTCATGTGATTCGTCCAGGATGCATCCCACGCGTGGCCTCAGCTGCCCCGTGTGTGCCAGTGTTTACAAGCCAGCCAGTGCGGTCACATCCACACATACATTCGGTACATTTCATATTATCACAGTATTTTTAGTGATTGTAGCTGCAAAATAAGTTACCATGGGCCCCAAGAAAGCTTCTAGTGCCAACCCTGCGGGAAAAAGGGTGAAAATTACCATGGAAATGAAGAAAGAGATGATTGCTAAGTACGAAAGTGGAGTGCGTGTCTCGGAGCTGGCCAGGTTGTATACCAAACCCCACTCAACCATCGTTACTATCGTGGCCAACAAAACGGCAATCAAGGAAGCTGTTCTTGCAAAAGGTGCAAGTTTGTTTTCAAAACAGAGATCGCAAGTGATAGAAGATGTTTAGAGACTGTTATTGGTGTGGATAAACGAAAAACAGATAGCAGGAGATAGCATCTCTCAAGCGATCATATGTGAAAAGGCTAGGAAGTTGCATGACGATTTAATTAGAAAAATGCCTGCAACTAGTGGTGATGTGAGTGAATTTAAGACCAGCAAAGGTTGGTTCGAGAGACTTAAGAATCGTAGTGGCATACATAGTGTGATAAGGCATGGTGAGGCTGCCAGTTCGGACCAAAAAGTGGCTGAAAAATATGTGAAGGAATTCAAGGATGACATAGACAGTGAAGAACTGAAACCTGAACAAGTGTTTAATTGCGACGAAACAGGCCTGTTTTGGATGAAAATGCCAAACAGGACCTACATTACCCAGGAGGAAAAGGCACTCCCAGGACATAAGCCTATGAAAGACAGGCTTACTCTTCTGATGTGTGCTAATGCTGGTGGTGATTGCAAAGTGAAGCCTTTATTGGTGTATCACTCTGAAACTCCCAGAGCGTTCAGGCAAAACAATGTCATCAAGGCTAATTTGTGTGTGATGTGGAGGGCAAACAGTAAGGCATGGGTCACTAGGGACTTTTTCTATGACTGGTTACACCATGCATTTGCCCCCAATGTGAAAAATTACCTAATGGAAAATAAATTGGACCTTAAGTGCCTCTTGGTATTAGACAATGCTCCTGGTCATCCTTTAGACTCAGCACAGCGACTTTCTGGGAACATGAGCTTCATTAATGTCAAGTTTTTGCCTCCTAATACCACTCCTCTCCTGCAGCCCATGGACCAGCAGGTCATTTCAAACTTCAAAAAACTCTACACAAAAGCTATGTTTCAAAAGTGCTTTGAAGTGACCTCAGACACTAGATTGACTCTAAGAAAGTTTTGGAAAGATCACTTTAGCATCCTCAATTGTGTAAACCTTATAGGTAAGGCTTGGGAGAGAGTGACTAAGAGGACCCTGAACTCTGCTTGGAAGAAACTGTGGCCAGAATGTGTAGAAGAAAGGGAAATTGAAGGGTTTGGGGCTAACCCTGAGAAGCCTATGACAGTTGTGGAATCCATTGTGGCATTGGGGAAGTCCTTGGGGTTGGAGGTTAGGGGGAGGATGTGGAAGAGTTGGTGGAGGAGGACAATGAAGAACTAACCACTGAAGAGCTGTAAGATCATCTTCAACAGCAAGAGGCCAGACCTGAGGAAACTGCTTTAGAGGAGGGGAGAGAGAAATTGAGGAAGTTGCCTACTTCATAGATTAAGGAAATGTGTGCAAAGTGGGTTGAACTGCAAACCTTTGCGGATGAAAATCACCCTCACACAGCTACTGCAAGCCGTGCTGGTGACTATTACAATGACAATGTTATGGCCCATTTTAGGAAAGTCTTAAAGGAACAGGAGGTACAGGCCTCTAAGGACAGATATATTGTGTGACAGAGGTCCAGTGACTCTCAAGCTGGTCCTAGTGGCATTAAAAGAAGGGAAGTAACCCCGGAAAAGGACTTGACACCTCAAGTCCTAATGGAAGGGGATTCCTCTTCTAAACAATAACAACTTCCACACTCCCCTCCTCCCCCATCCCATCAATCATCACCAGATCTTCAATAAAGGTAAGTGTCATGTATTGTATTCTTAGTGCATGTCTTCTTAAGTTTGTGTGTATTAAAATTAATATTTCATTTATTTATTTATTAATTTGAACATGATACAGTGAAGTACAAAAGAATACAGTTAAATGCAGCATGCCAAAGCCACTTGAATGCATAGCATTACGGGCAGGCTTAAAATTAACTTAAGATTAACTAAGCAATGAAGTATTCAGTGGTAAAACATTATTGTAAACAGATAACAAGCACAAGTGAGTATTACAAAAACAATAATGATACAATAATACAATAATGAGATACATATATGAGATACAATTATTCAGTATTTATTTAGTTGTGGGTGAGTAAGTGATTTTTGAGAAGAGACTTGAATTTATAAACAGATTGTGTTTCTTTTATATTCACAGGTAATGAATTCCAGATTTTAGGGCCTTTTATGTGCATTGAGTTTTTGCATAGCGTGCGATGGACACGAGGAACATCAAAGAGTGATCTGTGTCTTGTGTTATGGTCATGTGTTCTGTTGAGGTTGGTAAGGAGATGTTTGAGGGGAGGGTTTATGTCAGAGTTAAGTGTTCTATGTATGTAGTAGGTGCAGTAATAAGTATGGATGTTTTGTATTGTGAGTAGGTTCAGAGTTTTGAATATTGGTGGAGTGTGCTGTCTGTGGTGGGAATTTATCATCATTCTGACTGCAGCCTTTTGTTGGGTGATTAGTGGTCTGAGATGGTTTATTGTTGTTGAGCCCCATGCACAGATTCCATAGGTGAGATAGGGATAAATAAGTGAGTGATATAGGGCCAGGAGGGCTGACTGTGGAACATAGTACCGTATCTTTGATAGTATGCCTACGGTCTTGGAAATTTTTTTGGAAATTTGTTGTATGTGTTTGAAATTTGAGTCTATTATCAAGGTGGATTCCTAGGAATTCTCCCTCTGTGAATTTTGTGATAGGTGATCCATTTATCATTATGTTAAGAGACACATCTGCAGCTCTGTTACCAAACTGAATGTAGTAGGTTTTGTCAATGTTTAGAGTAAGTTTGTTGGTCCTCATCCAGGTTGATATTTTCTGTAATTCAGTATTTACAGTATTGGCTAGCATGACTGGGATCGGGTGAGAGTAGACGTATGTAGTGTCATCTGCAAATAGTGTGGGTTTGAGTAGTTGTGATGCATTTGGTAGGTCATTTATGTACATGAGAAAAAGAGGGCCTAGGACACTTCCCTGTGGGACACCAACTGTAATTGGCTGTGCGGAAGAGTTTACCCCCATTTGTGTACACACATTGGCTTCTGTTGCTGAGGTATGACTTTAGGTAGTTGAGGGAGTGCCCTCTTATACCATATTATTATTATTATAATAAAAAAGAAGCGCTAAGCCACAAGGGCTATACAGCGCTGCAGGGTAGGGAAGGAAGCAAGGGAATTGGATGGCAGAAGGGAGGGGGGATGATCAGCAGGTTACAGAAAACAGCGGGGCAGGGGATAGTACGGGGGTAGAGGGTAGCAAGAGATTGAAGTAGAAAGGGCTGAAGGTATCAGAATTTGTGAAGTAAGTCAGTCGTTGTCAAAAAGTCAATGAGAGAGTCCGGATGAAAGGTGGGTCCATCAGCGAGAAGGGAAGGTAAAGAGAGAGCAGCGGAGCGAAGACGACGACAGAGGTAAATTCTGCGTGCTCGTTGATAAAGTGGGCAGTCCAACAGAATGTGGCTGACTGATAATGGAGCTTGGCAATTCTCACAGAGAGGAGCAAGACGCCTCTCCATGAGATATCCATGAGTAAGACGAGTATGGCCAATGCGAAGACGGGAGAGAGTAGTCTCCCAACCTCGACACTGGTGATAAGAAGACGGCCAGTAACCTATACTCGGTTTAATAGACTGACGTTTGTTGCCGAGCATAGTAGACCAACGTTGTTGCCAACGGGTGTGAAGGTGGGAAGATATTGCAGCAAAATAGTTCGTAAATGGAATACCTCTATAAGAAACTGGTAGGTCATGTACCGCTGACCGCGCAGCAGTGTCTGCCTGTTCATTGCCCTGTACGTCAACATGACCAGGGACCCAACAAAAAACAATATCTTTATGCTTGGTAAAGATGCGGCGTAGCCAAAGTTGGATACGGAGGACTAAGGGGTGAGGTGTATCAAATTTTTGTATAGCCTGTAAAGCACTAAGGGAGTCTGAGTCAACCACAAATGATGACACAGGCATAGATGCAATACGGATGAGTGCTGTAAGGATGGCATATAATTCAGCAGTAAAAATACTAGCCGAAGATAGTAAATGCCTTGTACGACGCTGTCCGGAAACACTGCTGCGAATCCTACGCCGTCAGAAGACTTAGAGCCATCTGTGTACACAGCAATGGCATGAGAATGAGAGTGAAAGTGGTCAAGAAAAAGAGAGCGGGAAGCGACCGTAGACAGTTGGGCTTTCGAGCAAGGGAGGGAGAAAGAACAGACTCGAACAGCTGGAACTTCCCAGGGGGGTAGGGAAAAGTGAGATGCTACATGTACATAGAAAGGTGGTAGTTGAAGAGAAGACAAGAGCGAATGAAGGCGAAGAGAGAAGGGACGGAGTAAACAGGGGCAGCGAACAAATAAAGAATGTCTACTAATATCAGTGACCATTCTATAAATGGAAGGATTGCGGAGATCATGAGAGCGTACATAGTAGCGCAGGCAATGGGCATCATGGCGATCGGATAAGGATGGAACGTTCGCTTCTGCATAGAGGCTCTCGACAGGGGAAGAGCGAAAAGCACCAAGGCATAAACGTAATCCTTGGTGATGAATGGGGTTAAGATCTATTCAGCGGCAGGAGATGCCGCTGAATAGATCTGGTCACCATAATCAAGTTTCGATAAAATAAGGGTGGAATGTAGGCGAAGGAGGGTTCGACGATCAGCTCCCCACGAAAGATGAGCAAGGGTTTTAAGAAGGTTCAGCCGGCTGTGACAAGTTGCCTTCAGAGAGGTAATGTGAGGTTTCCAGGATAACCTACGATCAAAGAGGAGGCCCAGAAACTTGACTGTATCACGTTCAGGGATACGGGAGCCATAGAGGTACAAAGGATGATCGGAGATGACAGAGCGTCTAGTGAAAGTGATTTGGTGGGTTTTAGTGCTGGAAAATTTAAACCCACGTGTGGTGGCCCAATTGGAAACACGGTCGACTGCATGTTGGAGAGAAACTGTAAGGAGGTGACAGTCAGCGCCTGCACAGGCAATAGCGAAGTCATCAACATAGAGTGATGACCAAATATTTGATGGAAGACTAGAGGCCAAATCATTAATAGCAAGGAGAAAAAGTGTTGTGCTCAGAACACATCCCTGGGGGACACCTTCAGCTTGGATAAAGTCCAGGGAGAGCACATTATTAACCTGAACACGGAAATGCCTGTCAGTTAAAAAGTTCTTAAGGAAGGATGGTAGATTGCCTCGAAGGCCTAAGGAGTGGGCTTGGGCTAAAATATTATACCTCCAAGTTGTGTCATATGCCTTCTCAAGGTCAAAAAATATGGCAATAACTGAGTGGTTATTTGCAAAGGCATTCCGAACATACGTATCCAAGCGTAGTAAGGGGTCTATGGTAGAACGTCCCTTACGAAAGCCATATTGACGAGTGGAGAGAGTGTTGTGTGTCTCTAAATACCACACTAAACGTCTATTTACTAGGCGTTCCATTACTTTGCAAACTGCACTGGTAAGAGCAATGGGACGATAGTGGGAGGTTTCATGTCCCGTAGTGCCTGGTTTGCGGAAAGGGAGAACAATGGCGGATTTCCACAGCTGTGGAAGAACTCCTTGTGACCAAATAAGATTGTAAAGGCGTAATAGGACTGCAAGGGCTGACTGATGTAAATGTTGTAGCATACGAATATGAATGTTGTCGGGCCCAGCTGCCGATGATCGACAAGCTGAGAGTGTTGCCTCCAGTTCTTGAAGTGTAAAAGGCACATTATACTGTTCTTCTCTGAGAGAAGAAAAGTCCAAGGGTGCTAACTCTCTGGCAGACTTTGAGGAAAGAAATGAGGGGCATAGATGGAGTCCCTGGGAAATACGGACCAGATGATTGCCAATTTCATTGGCAACATCTAGTGGGTTTGCTATATCAACACCGGCAACCCGCAGAACAGGAGCCGGGTCAGGAGAATATTTACCACTCAGTTTTCGTACTTTTTTCCAGACTGCACTCATAGAGGAAGCAGAGGTGATGGTGGAGACATAATCTCGCCAGCAAGTGCGTTTAGCGTCACGGATGACAAGGCGAGCGATCGCACGCTTCTGTTTAAAATCAAGGAGTCGCTCTGTGGTTCTATTGTACCGGTACCTGCCCCATGCAGCGCGTTTCAAACGTACTGCACGAGCACAAGCAGGAGACCACCAAGGCACGCATTTCTGAGAATGCCTGCCCGAAGTTTGGGGTATAGAATGAGAAGCTGCGGTGAAAACGGAGGACGAGAAGAGGTGTAAAAGCTCATCGATGGAGGACGAAGAAGGAACCTCTTTAAAAACAGTTAGGTGTGTGTAAAGGTTCCAATTTGCCCGATTAAATTGCCAGCGTGGGGTGCGAACAGGTGGCGAATATGAAGGGGAAGTAAGAATGATTGGGAAATGATCACTGTCATGTAAGTCCGGGAGAACAGACCAAGTGAAGTCTAATGCGGCGGAGGAAGAGCAGACCGAGAGATCGATGCAAGAGAGAGTATGAGTCCGAGGATCAAAATGGGTGTGAGTACCTGTATTTAAAACATGGAGGGGGGGTGGCAAGAAAAGCCTCTAACTGAATTCCACGGGAATCACAGTGAGACCCCCCCAGAGGAAATGGTGGGCATTAAAATCACCAAGTAACAGAATTGGTGGCGGTTATGACGAAACAAGGAAGGCAAAATCCGGAATAGATAATGCCCGAGAAGGAGAGAGAGATAAAGAACAGAGAGTATACCACCTATGTAAGTGGATACGGGCTGCTGTGTAATGCAGCGAAGTATGAACAAATAGCTGATGGTACGGAATATCAATGCGGAGAAGAAGGGCACTTTCATTAAAGGTCCCATCAGGAAAAGGATCTGAAGAATACAATAAATTATAGCCTGAGATGTGAGAAATAACAGCAGAGTGTAATTTTGGTTCCTGTAAGCAAACACCAACAGGGGCAAACTGGGAGAGTAACATCTGAAGCTCACCCCGATTACCCCTGAGGCCGCGTATATTCCACTGTAAATAGGCCATGATTGGCAATGATAAAGATACTTGAAATCCGCAGGTAAGGGTTCCTACGGACTAGAAGGGTTAGAAAAGTCCACATGCGGAGGCAGTGGAAAATGTTCAAGCAGCGAAGGAACGGTGCGCTGTGAAGAAAGGAGTTGCGCAGATGGAGCAGAGGAGAGAGAAAGAGCGGAAGGTGGATCAGTGTCCATTGATGGTTTGGTCTCTGCAATATATTCAGAGATTGCTTCAAGTGTTTCGGAATTCAGAGATGTCGTATGGAGACAATATTGGGAATGGTAGGGGGAGGATGAGTAAAGATTGGAACTGTATTGACTGTACCAAGGTAGGGGGGGCGAAAGGGTGGAGGGAACTGGAGAAGCGTGGCAGGGGACAGAAGAGGCAGGAACCTGGGAGGTGGCAGAAGAGGAAGAAACTTGGGAGGGAACAGGGGAGGAAGGTACATTACGAGGAGGAGGGTGAACCTCTGCACTTGTAACTGAGCCAGTGAGAGGGGAAGAACTAGGGACAGAGACAGGGAGGGTAAAATGAGGAGGTGGAAGATGGGTAGGAGGTGTTACCAGACCTTTTTTTGACTTTGAGAAGTAGAGGGACGATTGGAGGAGGTGTCGTACGAGGTCCCCGTCGATACTGAGGCTTGTGAGAGAGAACTCGAAGAAGCGAGATTAGACTGAGGCGTTGAAGTAGGGATGTCTGAGCCGAGGACAGCAAAAGGATTAGATACAGGAGTGATTATGGGAGAGGTAACCACAGAGGTGGGTGTAGAAGATGGGATACCAGAAGTGGGGGGACGTTTTGAAACACGGAATAAGAAACACTTGGGAGTCTCCCTTGGAGGCGGAGATGAGAAACTGCCATGGCATAAGGGAGACCTTCTGTCTCTTTGAGGTAACGGATTTCCCGCTCGTTTAAATAGACCTGACAGCGGCGAGAGTACGAAGGGTGAGCCTCATGACAGTTAAGGCAAGAGGGAGATCGATTGCAAGACGTATTAGAATGGTCATCGGCACCACAGACTGGCATTCGCGATAGATCTGCAATATTCGCTGGATGGCCAAATCGCCAGCAATTTCTACACTGTTGTGGTGTAGGGATCACCTTTCGAACTTGTAACCGATGTCCTGCTATATAAACTGAGATGGGAGTTCTCGGCTGTCAAAAGTTAAATGAGCCACATTGCTAGGGTATCGTCTCCGCCCACGGGCAGGAAGAACGTAAGTGTCTACCTTGAGGATTGGGAGATCTTGGAGTTCCAGCTGTTCTAGAATGTCAGTGCCACATGTCTGGAAATTTTGTTGAACTATGGTATGGGGCAGAATGACGGTACCACTACAAGAATTGAGGGAATGATGTTTTTCAAGAGTGACAGGAACAGTATCGATATGGGAAAGACGAGAGAGCTCATGAGCCTGGGTAGCATTCTGTACAGTAATGATGCGCGTACCGCTCTTAAGAGCATGAAAAGAAATATCTTTACCAACATGCGTAGGAGTGCCTTGCCAATACTATGGTCAGAAAGATAGGCAGTAGAGGAAGTTGGTCGTAAAGTGAAGAATTTAGTCCACTGTTCAGTCTGAAACTGAGAGTGGAAAGGTAGTGAAGGACGTGTCGATTGTTTCTGAGAAGAACGAGAAGGTGGAGAAGTATCATCAGCAGGTAATTGTCGTTGGCGTTTAGGCATGGGACCAGAGTTGGTCCGACATGGGACGGGTCGGCGATTTGAAAATTGCCGCACCATAGAGGGAGAGGCCGGAAGCATAGTCAGAGGAGAGCGAAGGTCCGATAAATCGAAGGAGTCAGTCGAGGCCTCAGTACCTGAAGCGGGTGAGGAAACAGCACCGGCAATAGGTACAGAGGCATGAGGAATGTCTGAAGAGTGGTCCAAAGACGAGGCGGGGTCAGAACGGGGTGTGGTATCAAGAAGGGGCCCGGGGGTACCAGGTTCATGGACTAGGGCTGCCATGGTTAGGTTACTTCTTTCTTTTTGTTTTTAAGAAAAAAAAGAAAGAAGAAAAGAAAATAAAAATAAAAAAAGAAAAAAAAAAGGGGGACCGGGGAGGGATAGGTCCTAGGAGGAATGAAAGGGCCAGAAGTCTCCCTCCACGCCCAAGAGGACCTCAGCACCGCAAGTAGCGCAGATGCAGCATGGAACCCGTGCCATACCCTACCCATCATGCTAGTAAACTAACAATCCGGGATAGCAACCTCACATCTGCCGAGCTACCTCGGTGGACAAAAGAGAGGGCGGCCGGATATCCGCCACAAAGCATACCTCCTTCGGCCACCACCCCCGGAATCCGAAAGGTGGCTTCCAGAGATACACTCGTCGCCCGAAAGACACCCAAAGCTACTCCGGGATACCGGAGAGGGATCGGGACATCCCCAGGCGATCCAGATTCCAGGGCAAACTATGCCACCGCTAAGAACCTCAATGGAATGGGATGGACCCCGGTATCCTTTCCCCTGCCTAGGAACTAGCGCGCCTGTGGGAGAAATCCCAAAGGACAAAAAGAGGAAGGGCAAAAGGGAGGGGTGGGGAGGAGGAGGAGGAGGAAAGGAAAAAGGGGAGGATGGGATAGGGGAGGGGAGATTGGGGGGTAATTAGGTTCAGTCTGAGGAAGAAGACCGATAGGGCTAATTCCTCAGACCAAGAGCCTCTTCACCACGCCAAGGAGCCCCCCTTGAAGAGGTCTTATACCATAGTGCGACAATTTTATGTGGAGCAAGTCGTGGTCAACTGTATCGAAAGCTTTACGTAAGTCAGTGAAGATCCCCAGTGGGACTTCTTTTTTCTCTATTGCTGTATAAATATGTTCTAGCATGTGGATAATAGCATCATTAGTATTTTTATTAGGCCTGAACCCAAATTGACAGGGGTTGAGTATGTTGTGGGAGATGAGGTAGGAATAGATACACTTATGGATTAATTTTTCAAAGATTTTAGAGAGAGGGTGTAAGTTGGATATTGGCCTATAGTTATTCAAGTCTGTGTGGTCTCCTCCTTTATGGATCGGGGTGACCCTTGCTATTTGAGAACTGTAGGAAAGGTAGAGGATTCAGTGGATTTGTTAAAGAGTGTTGCAATGATTGGTGATAGCACCTGTGACACTTTTTTGTATATGATGGGTGGTAAGGTATTTAAATCTCCTGTCTTGTTTTTTAGTTTGTTGATAATAAGGGAGACTTCAGTTGGGTTAGTCGGACCTAGGAACAGTGTGTTCGGGTAGTTGCCAGTGAGGTAGTCATTAGGTGGGGTATCTGAGCTTGGGATTTTATTGGCAAGGTTTTTTTCCCATAGTGGAGAAGAAATCATTGAGTCTGTTTGCCGTTTCAGTAGGTGGGAATTGGGGTTCATCTGATTTTGTTAATTCAATTTCGCTATTTCGTGTTATCTTTTTTGTTCCTAGTATTTCTGATAGAGTTTTCCAGGTCTTTTTTATGTCACCTCGTAAGTTGGATAATCTGTTCTCATAATACAATTCTTTTAGCCCTTCTTATTAGGCTGGTTAGGATTGATGAGTAATGTTTTGTTTGGTCTCTGGTTTTGTGGCCCATTCTGTACTGCTTTTCGTATAGATGCTTTGTACTTATGGATCTGAGGATACTGGGTGTTAGCCAGGGACTGTTCAGTCTCTTTGCAGTCATCTGTTTAGTTTTTTTTAGGGCAGTGCTTGTTATAGAGGTATTGGGTCTTTTTTTAGAAAATTATTAATACATTCGTCAATATCTGTATAGATTTCTAGCTCAGTGTGCCAGTCAATGTTTGTCACTGCTGCTGTGAAGTTATTGATAGCTGCCTCACTGTGAAGTCTGAAAGTGACTTTAGTAGTGTTTAGGGGTAATTTGCCAAGGTTTGTTATGAGGAAGGTAGGGTAATGGTCTGTGGTATTATCTGTGATTATGCCTGATCTTAAAGGGGATATGGTGTTGGTCCAGATGTGGTCTAGTAGGGAAACACTAGTCTCTGTAACTCTTGTAGGATTTGTTACTGTTTGTAGCAACATGCAGTTACTCGTTGTGTTTGTGAATTCAGTAACATGTGGGTCTTGGTCTTGTAGGAGATTTATATTGAAGTCACCTGAGAGTAGTAAGTGATCTTTGTTCATGCGTGCATCAGTTATCATACTTCCTAGGTTGTCACTAAAGCGGCTAATGTTTGACTGTGGTACTCTGTAGATGTTTATCACTGTGAGAGGTTTTTGTAGGTATTTGGATTTGAATTTAGCTGTTATATATTCCCCATGTTCATCCCTTGTGCAAGTATTAGTGATACATTCTAGTTGGTCTTAGTAGTATATAGCTGTGCCACCCCCTTTTTGATCTGGCCTACAGTTGTGTATGGCTGTGTAACCAGGAATGGCATAGACATCTGTAGTATCAGGCTTTAGCCAGGTTTCGGTGAGAGTAATGATGGACATACTGGTATGCAGGGAATTTAGTAATGCTATGAGGTCATTGTAATGTTTGCTTAAAGATCTGATATTGTAGTTAGAGAGAGTTATGTTGTTGTTGGCTCTGAGAAGTGCCTTTGATTATTCTGCTGTGTAGTAATTACAGTTACTGCTTGATTCATTTAAGTCATTAGATAAGAGGTTGGTATCAGGATCAATGCTAGTTATAATAAGATTTATAGTGAATCTATAGTTAGAATTAAGTATAAGACAAAGTAAATACGTACTCTAAAGCTATAAAATAGCACCTGAATTATTTTAATAAATGTAAAAAAAATGAGGTAAGGTAGCTCTTTAACCCTTTGACTGTTTCAGGCCCCTCTCTGAAACTGTCATTCTATGTCGCTCAATTTTTGAAAAAAAAAAAAAATTATTTTTTCTTATGAAATGATAGAGAATCTTTTCCCGATGGTAATGACACCAAAAGTTCGAAATTTGGTCGAAAACTCGTGGAATTATGCTCCAGCGAAGTTAGCAGTCTCAGCGACATGTGCGTATCGCCGATTTCGCCGACTTTGAGCCCAATTTTCAGCCAATTCCATTGTTCCAGTTGACCAAACTCATAGCTATTTCTTTAGAACTCCATTTTATCTATCAGCTGAGTACAAGAAACCTCCCATTTACTAATTTGGACTACCCAATATGGTGGTCAGAAATTGGCAATTTGGCCAATTTCACGCAAAATAAAAATGATGCCAATTTCAAAATAGGGTCCAGAATAAACAAGGTAGACATTCGTGGCACTAAAATAACATATGCTCTGTTTATTAGTCACATCTCTAGGCCCCTCTTATATTATTATTGCTTTCTATTTTGATTTTTTATTCATACAAAAAAATACAAAATTTACTGTTATGCAGACGACTGCATTATTGTAAAAATGGTATAAATAATATCAGTGCACTAGTGAAAGAATATTAGACTCCCCAGTTGACTTGTATTGGACGTGTGGTGTGATTTATTTACTCTTGAACATTGGTAAAAATCGAACATTTCCGCTACTTTGAGCTCAGTTTCAAGGTCGTTTTCATCGTAAAAGTAATGAAAATCATCTCTATTTCTGTAATATGTTTTCCATTTTATCACCTAAGACCATGAAAACGCGAATACAATGATAAATACTATACGAAAATACACCTCAAAGTCGGCGTTTTATTCCAAAAAAACGATCAGAGTTTTTTTTTCTCATTATGCAATGTGTGCTGCAGGATTTTTTTTATGTGGTGCACACTGACCACACAGACCCATTCTCTCACATGTGGGCCTACCAGCTTTCTCCCACTTGATTTGAAGCCGCTAGAATTATTGAGTATACGTATATACGTCAGAAACATTGGCTCGTAAGACGTATTTATACGTCGAAAACAGTCAAAGGGTTAAAGCTAAAATAAATGAGGAAATATAAAAGGGACTAAAATAATTTGTGAACAAAAAAGTGGTAATCAAATAAATGAATATAATGGCAAATTATGAGCTTATTACACTTTAGCACCTGAGAATAGCACCTTGTGGTGTCTTGCATGGATTAATTTGATTTAAATTATTTCTTATGGGGAAAATTAATTCGTCATACGATAATTTCATCTTACGATGAGCTCTCATGAACGGATTAATATCGTAAGGCGGGGGTCCACTGTATAGCTCTACCAACTCTCATGTTGTGGTAGGAATAATAATGGGTTTAATCCTTTTTTAGGTATTCCCAAAGGGGGACCTAATTTATCCCTACCTCACCTTAGCTATTTGTGCCCGGGGATCCAGTACACAATAATAACACAAAAAGCTGCAGTCTACTGCCAGACAAGATATTCCCTCACTCTTCAAAGACCTAAACCCACTCAATATACATAACATTTACTCATACTACTATGCATACTACATATACAGAACAATAAACTCTAATATCAATTCTAACCTGAAACACTTCATAGTTACAACAGAACTCACAGACACAAAAATCTCTTATGACATTTCCCATGTCCAGTTGAATCTTTGTAAAAACTCACTGTGCATAAAAGGACCCAAAATCTGGAACATCCTACCTGAAAACTTTGGAGCCTCTCTATCTGCCAGCTGCTTCAAAGTTGTAAAGTAAAAGGACACAAGTGCAACTAATGTGACATTTTATTGTGGCAACGTTTCACTCTCCAGGAGCTTTGTCAAGCTGATACCTTGACAAAGCTCCTGGAGAGCAAAACATTGCCACAATAAAATGTCACATTAGTTGCACTTGTGTCCTTTTACTTCACATATTGTCGGTAATTCTACCAACATTATTGCTTCAAAGTTACTGTAAAAAAAAAAACTCCTCCTATCCCTAATGTGATTGTAGCAACAATTTATTATGATGAACAATTCTTTCACCTTAAATACATTTAAAAGTGTGTATTCTTATTTTCATATACAGTGGAACCTCCACTCACGAGTTTAATCAATTCCGTGACCTCGCTCGCATCTGGATTTGCTCGTTTGCAGGGTCAATTTTCCTCATTTAAATTAATTAAAATGCAATTAATTCGTTCCGGCTCTCAGGAAGCACAACAAAATACAGTGGACCCTCGACCAATGCTGGCATCGTCTAACGATAAAATCGCCTAACGATGCGTTTCTGCTTAAAAATATTGTCTCGACCAACGGTGAAAACCTTGGGTAACAACATTTGTCCCGAACGTGTCTGCCTGTCCATCCAGGCTGAATGTGCCTCAGCTGCCCTGCCTTCAGCTAGTGTGCCATTGTTTACAAGCCACTGTGGACGCTTCCACTCATACATTCGATACATTTTGTAGTATTCCATTGTTTTTAGTGTTTGTAACTGCTAAATAAGCCACCATGGGCCCAAAGAAAGCTTCTAGTGCCAACTCTGTGGTGAAAAGGGTGAGAAATACTATCAAAATACTATCATACCACAGTCAGCTGTTGCTGCACCACCGTCAGCTGCTGCTGTACCACAGTCAGTTGCTGCTGTACCATGGATGCGACCCACACCAGTCGACTAACACCCAGGTAAAGAGGAAAAAATGCCTGGAACTAGTGCTCATATTGCTGAATTTAAGGCCAGCAAAGGTTGGTTTGAGAGAGTTAACAATCGTAGTGGCATACACAGTGTGATAAGGCATGGCGAAGCTGAAAAATTCCAACCCCAACAAGTGTTCAATTGTGACGAAAGAGGCCTGTTCTGGAAGAAAGTGCCAAACAGGACCTACATTACTCAGGAGGGAAAGGCACTCCCAGGACACAAGCCTATTAAAGACAGGCTAACTCTCATATTCTGTTGTAATGCTAGTGGGGATTGCAAAGTGAAGCCTTTACTCATGTATCACTCTGAAAATCCCAGAGTGTTCAAGAAAAACAGTGTCTCATCACTCATCAATACTCTTCAATAAAGATAAGTGTCATTTTAGCATTTATTCATGTAGTTACTGTGCATGTCTCATTGTTTTCTTTGTAGGGAAATGTATATTTCATGAAATTTTTTTTTTTTTTTTTTTTAATATTTTTGGTTCTCTGGAACAGATTAATTGGATTTCCGTTATTTCTTATGGGGAAAATTAATTTGGCTAACGATAAATTCGGCTAAGGACAAGCTCTCTGGAACAGATTAATATCGCTGGTATTAAACCTTTGACTGTTTTAGTCGTATATATACGTCTTCCGAGGTCCCGTGTTTGACGTATATATACTACTCATAAATTCTAGTGGCTTCAAATCAAGGAGGAGAAATCTGGTAGGCCCACATGTGAGAGAATGGGTCTGTGTGGTCAGTGTGCACCATATAAAGAAAATCCTGAAGCACGCAGTGCATAATGAAAAAAAAAAAAACTAACCCTTTTTTTTTAATTAAAATGCCGACTTTGCGGTCTATTTTCGTATAGTACTTACGGTTTTATTTTCATTTTCTTGGTCTCATTTGATAGAATGGAAAACATATTATAGAAATAGAGTTATTTTGATTGGTTTTACTACAAAAAGAACCTGGAAATGGAGCTCAAAGTAGGGGAAATGTTCGATTTTTGCCAATGTTCAAAAATAAACAAATGATTTCATTTTCCAATAAATGTCCAACTAGCCATTCTAATATGCAGTCATGAATGGGTTGACATTATTTGTACAATTATTACAGTATTGCAGTAGTCTGCAGAACAGTAAATCTTCTATTTTTTGTTTGAATAAAAATTCAAAATAGAAAGCAAGAGTAATACTGTAATACCTTACTGTTTGCCTTCCACATCACACAAAATTAGCCTTGATGACATTGTTTTTCTTGAACACACTGGGAGTTTCAGAGTGATACACGAGTAGAGGCTTCACTTTGCAATCCCCACTAGCATTACTACACAACATGAGAGTTACCGTCTTTCATAGGCTTGTGTACTGGCAGTGCCTTTTCCTCCTGTATAATGTAGGTTCTGTTTGGCATTTTCTTCCAAAACAGGCCTGTTTTGTCACAATTAAACAGTTGTTGGGGTTTTAATTTTTCAGTGTCTATGTACTCCAGGAATTCCTGCACATATGTTTCAGCCGCTTTCTTGTCCGGACTGGCAGCCTCACCATTCCTTTCCACGCTGTGAATGCCACTACTATTCTTAAATCTCTCAAACCAACCTTTGCTGGCCTTAAATTCACTAACATCACCACTAGCTGCAGGCATTTTTTTAATTAAATCGTCATGCAACCGCCTTGCTTCTCACATATTACTGACTGAGAAATATTACCTCCTGATATTTGTTTTTCATTTATCCACAACAACAACAGTCTCTCAACATCGAGTACTTGTGATCTCTGTTTTGAAAACATACTTGCACCTTTCGCAACAACAGCTTCCTTGATTGCCTTTCTGTTGGCCAAGATAGTAGCAATGGTTGATTGGGGTTTGTTATATGACCTGGCCAGCTCGGAGGCACGCACTCCACTTTCAAACTTTGTGATTATCTCCTTCAATTCAATTGTAATTCTCACCCTTTTTACCACAGGGTTGGCACTAGACGCTTTCTTTGGGCCCGTTGTGGCTTATTTAGCAGTTATAAGCACTAAAAAAATGGAATACAAAATGTATTGAATGTATGCATGGAAGCGTCCGCAGTGGCTTGTAAATAATGGCACACTAGCTGAAGGCAGGGCAGCTGGGGCGCGCTCATGCCAGACAGACAGGTGGACGTGTTCGGGACGAATGTTGTTACCTGAGTTTATCATCGTTGGTCGAGCCAATATTTTTACGCTCAAACGCATCGTCAGTCGATTTTATCGTTAGTCAATTTTATTGTTGGTCGAGGGTCCACTGTACTTCAATAATTCCCCTAATATCAACTCTACGGATTATTTATCTATCACAATTCGTCTATGACATAATAAACAATATAAATAACATAGAAACCAGATATATACTCTAGAATGAAAACAATGTCATCCATGTAGTGGTATCGTTGGCAGCAGATGACAGTGTGCCTGGAGACCGGACAAAATGCTCCTTGAATAATTTTGCCAATACTGTATCATCTATATCGCTTATTTATCCATCACAATTTTATTATTATAATAAAAAAGAAGCGCTAAGCCACAAGGGCTTATCCATCACAATTCATCTAATATGACATAAACAATATAAATAATATAGAAAGCTGATATATACTCTAGAATTAATAAAATATGTCATTATGTAACAGGTGGGGGCAGCCACAACCTCTCCTGCTTTGTTGTGGTAAACGCTTCAATCTAGTGACCGCCTTTTGAAGCCGTCGGTTTTTATAATTATTATTATATAGTACATATATGTTATATAGTTTTTTTAGTACATTATTATTATACATATTATTATTATATTATTATACCATTGTTATATGAATTATTATTATTATTGTTATTATTACAATATAAATAATTTTTAATTTTTATTCACAGAAAAAATAGAAGATTTACTGTTATGCAGACTACTGCATTATTGTAATAATTGTATAAATAATGTCAACCTATTCATGACTGCATACTGGAATGGACAGTGATGTCATTTGTTTACTCTTGAACATTGCCAAAGAATCGAACAGTTCTGCTACTTTGAGCCTAATTTCAAGGTACTTTTCGTCGTAAAACCAAACAAAATCATATCTATTTTTGTAATATATCTTCCATTCTATCAAATGAGACCAGAAAAACGAGAATACAACCATACAAAAATACTGCTAAGTGTCAGCTAATGGCTTAGAAGTGAACTCCATTATTTATGGTCTGAGTTCTTTCATTTTTGGTTTACATTAACCCTTAAACTGTCCAAACGTAGATCTACGTTCACTCACGTAGCGCTTCTAACGTAAATCTACGTTTTTTTTTTACATGCTTTCAAATGGAGAAAATCTAGGTTGGAGCGCTATACGCGTAAACGTAGATCTACATTTGGACAGTTTAAGGGTTAAGAAGCATCTTTCCATCATACACTGCCCAAGTATCAATAAGATAATCCACAAACAAATGAGATCCAATTACCTAGATTAAGAGCAAGAGCCCCTCACCAGCGTCAAGGAACCTCCCTTGAGGCCAGCTCTCTTATGAAAATTTCGCTCGTGTATGGAAACAAAAAATCGACCAATTGACTGCTCGAATTTGGAAAAACTCGCACGTGGATGCGCTCTCAAGTGGATGTTCCACTGTATTTGTATTCATAATTTAACTTATAAGAAACAGTTTGTCTGCTTGTTTGTTTATTATTGAATCCCGTTTTGTAAAAAGTTTCAATTTATGTACAATGCCTAAAGAAATAAGTACGTCCAGTGGAACCTTTGGTCACGAACACTTCTGAAAAATTAACAAATCAGTTCACAACCAAAAAATTTGCCAAATTTTAGCATCTGGTCACGAACACATAATCAGGTGTCAAACACAGTCGTGCCAATTTTCACATTCCACACCATTTTTTTTTTTTTGCACATGCCAAATTTCCCCACTTCCTGTTGTTTGTGTACAGCTCACTTTGTAGTTGGTCTTGGTCAGACGTGCGCTCATTTGCTGTGAACTCCTTGTGTTGTATTTCATGTGTTTTTTTAATTCATTTTGCAATTAACCATGGCCTCTAAGCAAGTGAAGAGTGGTAATGTGGGTAAAAAGAAGGGTTTGAAGAAAATTGAAATAGAAGTGAAGAAGGAACTTAAAAAGTACGAGCGTGGTGTACGTGTTGCCGATCTTGCTGCAGAATTCAAGAAGCCGAAGTCTGCGATCTCAACTATTCTGAAGTAGAAGGTTATTAACCCCTTAACTATCCAAACATAGAGTTATGTTCTTTTGCCCAGCGCTCCAAATATTTTTGAAAAAAAAAAAAAAAAAAAAAAAAGTTAATAAAGAGGACATTTTAAAATTTAGGATCAGTACTTACCGAGATATGAGACCGTGAAGTTGGCACTGGATGCTCACTTGACAGCAACATCGAGTCCTGCCGCTTGCAGAAGTGTTGCCGATATACCTTTTTTTCTCATTTTTATTTTTATTTATATAATTTTTATGTTCTCATGATTACAATTTATAATAGTTCCCCTGATTTCATAGCCAATCTTTGTTCCGACACTAATATTAGGTACTGAAATAGTATTCAGATAGTCACAATCACACCGACAGGTGAGCATTTTCACCTGCCTTGGTCATTTACTATTGTCCAGAAATATATACGAAGTATTTATAGGTCTCTGGAGTATATATGAAACTTCTTGAAGCATGGTGTTTATGATGAGTGTCAGTAAACTGCTGACAGGGTAAGCAGTGGTTTGACACTTGATGATTGTGCACTGCTGCAGGGAACCCCTGGCTCTATTTGTTTTCACTGTTACATACAAACATGTCTGTCTATCTCTGTTTGCCTATCTGTCTAGCTCTGCTTATCTGTCTTTCTGTCTGCCTGTGTGTCTCGGTATTTCTATCTGCCCGTGTGTCTCGATCTTTCTGTCTGCATGTGTGTGTCTTTTTCCATCTGCTTGTCTCTTAGTCTCAGAGAGCGGCTCGTAAACCAACAGGTATTACACACGATGTAGTCTGATTCCTGAAGTGAAAATGCGTATTACTTGCCACTGAGTTGCCAGTCATGCTTATTATGTCTTATATCTACAAGCAATGTATAGCACTTTGCCTGGAATTTTTGGGTTATCCTAGATAATTTACACTATGTATAATAACTGTACACGTTAGAGAGACAGAGATAGATAGACAGAGATATAGACAGACAGAGACAGCCAGTGGTGTCAAAAATGAAAGGATGGAGCACATAGGCTACACATGGGTTATTATCTAGGTTTTTGATATTTCCTCGACCACTTGTGGCCACAACCATCACTTTCCTCTTAAAAGGGGAGTGTTAATACGACATGACATCAGTGAATCCCTGGTGTTTGCCATGCTATTTGCTCTACCTGGTGCTCAATTGAACTGGTGCTCCCACAGGGTACTAAGTGGTCCCAGATTTTTTTAATACTGCACTCACTGAGTGTTAAGGACCATTCTATGCTGACCAGGCATCCCAGGCCAATCGTGCCAAATTTGGAGGCAAGAAAAATAAAACTTAGATCTATGTTTGGAGTGTCAGCGGTAAGAATGTAGATCTACGTTTGGACAGTTAAGGGGTTAAAGCAGTTAATGCTGCTAAGGGAGTTATGATGTTAACCAAGCAGAGGCCTCAAGTGCTGGAAGAGGTGGAGAAACTGTTGCTAGTGTGGTTGAATGAGAAGCAACTTGCAGGTGATAGCATAAGTGAGGCAATCATATGCGAGAAAGTCAAGAAAATACACAATGATTTGCAGCAGAATTACCCTTCTATGAGTGCAGAAAGTGATGAATTTAAAGCCAGTAGAGGATGGTTTGAAAAGTTTCTTAAGAGAAGTCACATTCATAGGGTGGTAAGGTATGGAGAGGCTGCTAGTTTTAATGCTGCTGCTGCAGAAGTGTTCACGAAAGATTAAACTGAATTCATGAAGGCCAAAGGATACATCCCACAACAAGTGTTTAACTGCGATGAGACCGAATAGTTTTGGAAGAGGATGCCGAGGGGGACCTACATAACCCAGGAGACTATGCTCGGCCACAAGCCAATGAAGGACAGATTAACTCTTTTGCTGTTTGTGAGTGCAAGTGATTATTATTATTATTATTATAATCAAGGGAGAAGCGCTAAACCCGGTGGATTATACAGCGCCTGGGGGGGGATGTGGAAGGCATTCAGGCTTAATTCGGGGAACTGGAGCACAGATTCAATTCCCTAAATCAAGAGCCCCTCACCAACATCAAGGAACCTTCCTTGAGGGGAGTGCAAGTGATGATCTAAAAATTAAACCACTAGTTGTCTACCAGGTGTTTTAATGTGAAAAAGGAGAAGTCTTTGATGCTGAAAGAGTTCTGGAAGAACCATTTCAACATTGTGCATTGCATCAGCCTCATCAACAAAGCCTGGGAAGGCGTCACATACCGGACCTTAAATTCAGTGTGGAAGAAACTTTGGCCTGAATGTGTTCCTGAACGAGATCTCAAAGGATCTGAGACCTCTGTTGTGGAGGAGATCATGTCCATGGGCAAGAGCATGGGTCTTATAGTCAACAGTAACGATATCGAGGAACTGGTCGAAGATCATGAGGACGAACTGACAACAGATGAACTTGCTGAACTCCAGAATGAGCAGCATAAGGTGCTCACTGAGGAGCAGTTATCAGAGGAAGAAGAAAGGGGGAAGATTAAAAGTTATGTGATAAAAGCAGTCATAGAAAAATGGAATGAGTGTCAGGATTTCTTTGAGAAGAACCACCCCGACAAAACCGTTACAAACAAGAGTGTTGAACATGATGAATGATAACGTCATCTCTCATTTCTATAACCTTTTGATGCAAAGGAAAAGACAAGTCACATTAGATCAGTTTATGGTGAAGTTTGGTCCACCAGCTAAATGAGAGAAAACACCTGAAGGAGAACGTCCCTCCATCATGGAGGCAGACTCTCCCTCAAAACAGTAACCTCCTCCCCACTTATCTTCCTCCTCACTTCCTTCATGCCAGAAGTCGACTCATGCAAGATTAGTTTTCTTGGTTGTTTATGGTTTTTTTTTCCTGTTATTTAAGTTTTTTTCTATATTAAACTGTGCAATTTTTGTATAATTAAGGATTTTTCAAACTTTGATAATTTTTTTCTATGCTTAGAACTCTTACAAAAAAAAAAAAAAACTGTTTACAGCAAACGGTTCGTAGGGTTCTAGAATGGACTTGTGCAATGTTAGTTTTCTCTGTTGTTCAAGGTTTTCTTAGTGTTATTCAAGGTTTTTTACATTTAGTTTACTATTACACTGTGCATTCTATGGTATAATTAACTATTTTTGTGCTTAACCCTTTGACTGATGCAAGCCCCTTTCTGAAACTGTCATTCTTTGTCAAAAAATTTTTTGGAGGAAAAAAAAAAAAAATTCTTATGAAATGATAGAGAATCTTTTCCCAATGGTAATGACACCAAAAGTACGAAATTTGATTGAAAACTTACGGAATTACGCTCCTGCGAAGTAAGTGATCTCGGCGATATATACACATCGGCGATTTTACCGACTTTGAGCCGTATTTTCGGCCAATTCCGTTATTCCAGTTGACCAAACTCATAGCTATTTCTTTAGAACTCCATTTTTGCTATCAAATGAGTACAAGAAACTGCCCATTTACTGATTTCAACTACCCAATAAAGTGGTCAGAATTTGGCAATTTGGCCAATTTCACACAAATTAAAAAAGATGCCAATTTCAACATAGGGCCCAGAATAAATAATGCATACATTCTTGGCACTAAAATAATATATCCTCTGTTCATCAGTCACATCTCTAGGCCCCTCTTATATTACTATTGCTTTCTATTTTGATTTTTTATTGACACAAAAAATAGAAGATTTACTGTTATGCAGACTACTGCATTATTGTAAAAATGGTATAAATAATATCAGTGCACTACTGAAGGAATATTAGACTTCACAGTTGACGTGTATTGGACGTGTGGTGTGATTTGCTTACTCTTAAACATTGGTAAAAATCGAACATTTCCGCTACTTTGAGCTAAATTTCAAGGTCGTTTTCATCGTGAAAAATAATCAGAATCATCTATATTTCTGTAATATGTTTTCCATTCTATCAAATGAGACCAAGAAAATGAGAACATAACCATAAACACTATACAAAAATGAACCTCAAAGTCGGCATTTTTTTTTTCTCATTATGCACTGCTTGCTGCAGGATTTTTTTTTATACTGTGCACACTGACCACAAAGCCCCATTCTTTCATATGTAGGCCTACCAGCTTTCTCTCACTAGATTTGAAGGAGCTAGAATTTAGGCGTTCTAGTACGTCAATAACCCTGGTGCATAAGCCGTACTAGTACGTCAGAAACCTTGAAAGGGTTAATCACGAAAATAGAGGGTCCACCGTATTTAAGGCTCTGTTTCCCAACAGCATGAAGTAGGTTTTGTCTATATTGAGAGTGAGTTTGTTGGTCATCATCCAAGTAGGTATTTTTTGCAGCTTCTTGTTTACAATGTCTTTAAGTATAGCTGGGTTTGGGTGGGAGAAGATACAAGTAGTGTCGTCTGCGAATAGAAATGGTTTAAGGAGTTGAGATGCATTGTCGAGATCATTGATATAGATGAGAAAGAGGAGTGGGCCAAGGACACTACCCTGGGATACACTGACAGCTACAGGATGGGTAGTGGAGTTAACTTCATTTGCATATACATACTGGTGTCTGTTGCTAAGATAAGATTGTAGGTAATCGAAGGAATGTCCTCTAATGCCATAATGGTCTAGTTTTATGTGCAAGAGATTGTGGTCCACTGTATCAAATGCTTTCTATAGGTCTATGAAGAGCCCCAGTGGATATTCATTTTTATTGAGGGTTGTATATAGTAGTTCAAGCATTTGTATAATAGCATCATTCATACTTTTTTCAATCTAAACCCAAACTGGCAGGGGTTAAGTATGTTGTTGGATATAAGGTAGGAGTAAGGTTGTTTGTATATTATTTTTTGAGCTGTATAGCCCTTGTGGCTTAGCGCTTCTTTTTTGATTATAATAATAATAATATTATTTTTTGAAGATATTAGAAAGCAAGTGCAAGTTTGATATGGGTCTGTAGTTGTTCATATCAGCTGGATCACCTCCTTTGAGGAACGGGGTAACACTTGCTGTCTTGAGTATGCATGGGAATGTTGTTGACTCAAGAGATTTGTTAAACAGTGTTGCAATAATGGATAACAGCACATGAGCTGCTTTTTTTTTATATATGAATGGTGGGGTTTGAACCCACAGTCAGAGTCTCAAATATACATAGTCTAGAGTTTTGAGACTCTCTGACCGTGGGTTCAAACCCCACCCGTGGTATGGTTTGTTTGCAATCGTGTCATTATGATTTTCTGACTCAGAGAAGACATTAGTTTGTTGCAGTGTCTATAGGCTGTATGTGAGGTTTAGTTAAGTTTCTCTCTCTATTTCTTGACAGCTTTCTAGAGCCCAAAATTTCAGAGAGGGTTTTCCATTTCCTTTTCATATCATCTTTTATTTCAATAAATCTGTTTTCATAATACATTTGCTTTGATTTCCATATTAGTTTTGCGAGTGTTGACGTTCATCATTTAGTCAGTTCTTTAGTAATCAGGCCTAATCTGAACAGTTTTTCATATTGATGCTTTTTCTCAGTGAATTTGAGGATATTATTAGTTAGCCATTGACTGCTTAGTCTCTTTGCTGTGATCTGCTTCGTTTTGATCAGACAATGATCTTCCAACACCACAAGTAACACCTCCACCTACCCTATGAACACCACATATGGTATAACTAGGACTCCTGAAAATCCACCTGTTCCCTACTGATGTGTGACACCAACAACGTATTCTCCCAGTGTTTCTTGTACTAATTATTATTATTATAATAAAAAAGAAGCGCTAAACCACAAGGGCTATACAGCGCTGCAGGGCAGGAAGGAAGTGGGGGTATCAGGTGGCAAAAGGGAGAGAGATAATTATTAGGTTACGGAGAACAGCAGGGCGGTGGATAGTACAGGGGTAGAGGGTAGCAAGAGTTTGAGGTAGAAAGGGCTGAGGGGAGTGTGAAAGGTATCGTCATCAGAGTTTGTGGAGTAAGTCAGTTGTTGTCAAGAAGTCAATGAGAGAGTCAGGATTAAAGGAGGGATCATCAGCAAGAAGGGAAGGTAGAGAGAGAGTAGTAGAGAGGAGACGACGTTGGAGGTAAATTCTGTGTGTTCGTTGATAGAGAGGGCAGTCTAACAGAATGTGGCTAACCGATACTGGAACTTGACACGTCTCAGAGAGAAGAACAGGGTGCCTCTACATGAGATACCCATGATTAAGATGAGTGTGGCCAATGCAAAGACAGGAGAGAGTAGTCTCCCAACCTCAACACTGATGACAAGAAGACGGCCAGTAACCTATACTCGGTTTAATAGAATGAAGTTTGTTACTGAGTAGATTAGACCAATGTTGTTGTCAACGGGTGTGAAGGTGGGTAGCTATTACAGCAAAATAATCTGTAAATGGAACACCTCAATATGAAACTGGTAGGTCATGTACTGCTGACCGCGCAGCAGTGTCTGCCTGTTCATTGCCCTGTACATCAACATGACCAGGGACCCAATGAAAAACAATATCTTTATGCTTGGTAGAGATACAGCATAGCCAAAGTTGGATACAGAGGACTAGGGGGTGAGGTGTATCAAATTTTTGTATAGCCTGTAGAGCACTAAGGGAGTCTGAGACAACCACAAATGATGACACAGGCATAGAATCAATACGGATAAGTGCTGCAAGAATGGCATACAATTCAGCTGTAAAAATGCTAGCCGAGGATAGTAAATGTCCTCGCACGACACTGTCCGGAAACACTGCTGCGAATCCGACGCCATCAGAAGACTTAGAGCCATCTGTGTACACTGCATGAGAATGAGAGCGGAAGTGGTCAAGAAAAAGAGAGCGGGAAGCTACTGTAGGTAGTTGGGCTTTCGCGCAAGGGAGTGAGAAAGAACAAACCTGAACAACTGGAACTTCCCAGGGAGGCAGGGAAAAGTGAGATGCTACATTAACATAGAAAGGTGGTAACTGAAGGGAAGACGAGCGAATGTAGTCAAAGAGAAAAGGGACGGAGCAAACAGGGGCAACAAACAAATAAAGAATGTCTACTAACATCGGTGACTATTCTATATATGGAAGGATTGCAGAGATCATGAGAGTGAACATAGTAGTGAAGGCAAAGGGCATCACGGCGATCGGACAAGGATGGAATATTCACTTCTGCATAGAGGCTCTCAATGGGGGAAGAGTGAAAAGCACCAAGGCACAAACATAATCCCTGGTGATGGATGGGATTAAGGCTCGAGAGAGTAGAGGGAGAAGCCACTGAATAGATCTGATCACCATAATCGAGTTTCAGTAAAATGAGGGCTGAATGTAGGCGAAGGAGAGTTCGACAATCAGCTCCCCGTGAAAGATGAGCAAGGGTTTTAAGAAGGTTCAGCCGGTTGTGACAAGTTGCCTTCAGAGAGGAAATGTGAGGTTTTCAGGATAACCTACGGTCAAAGAGAAGGCCTGGAAACCTGACTGTATCACGTTCAGGGATACGTGAGCCATAGAGGTACAAAGGATGACTGGAAATGACAGAGCGTCTAGTGAAAGTAATTTGGTGAGTTTTGGTACTGGAAAATTTAAACCCATGCATGGTGGCCCAATTGGAAACACAGTCGACTGCATGCTGGAGAGAAACTGTAATGAGGTGACAGTCAGCGCCTGCACAAGCTATAGCGAAGTCATCAACATAGAGTGATGACCAAATATTGGATGGAAGACTAGAGGCCAAATCATTTATAGCAAGGAGAAAAAGTGTTGTGCTCAGAACACATCCCTGGGGGACACCCTCAGCTTGGACAAAGTCCGGGGAGAGCACATTATTAACCCGAAAACAGAAATGTCTGTAAGTTAAAAAGTTTTTAAGGAAGGATGGTAGATTGTCTTGGAGGCCTAAGGAGTGGGCTTTGGCCAAAATATTATACCTCCAAGTTGTATCATATGCTTTCTCGAGGTTAAAAAATATGGCAATAACTGAGTGGTCATTCACAAAGGCATTATGAACATACGTATCCAAGCGTAGTAAAGGGTCTATGGTAGAACAGCCCTTACGAAAGCCATATTGACTAGTGGAGAGACTGTTGTGTGTCTCTAAATACCACATTAAACGTCGATTTACCAGATGTTCCATCACTTTGCAAACTCTACTGGTAAGAGCAATGGGACGATAATGGGAGGCATCATGTCCCGTAGTACCCGGTTTGCGGAAAGGGAGAACAATGGCAGATTTCCATAGCTGGGGAAGAACTCCTTGTGACCAAATAAGATTGAAGAGGTGTAAGAGGACTACAAGGGTTGATTGATGTAAATGTTATAACATCTGAATATGAATGTCGTCAGGCCCAGCTGCCGATGATCAGCGAGACGAGAGTGTTGCCTCCAGTTCCTGAAGTGTAAAAGGCACATTATACGGTTCTTCAAGGAGAGAAGAAAAGTCCAAGGGTGCTAAGTCTCTGGCAGACTTCGAGGAAAGAAACGAGGAGCATAGATGGAGCCCCTGAGAAATACGGACCAAATGATTGCCAATTTCAATGGCAACGTCAAGAGGGCTTGCTATATCAACATCGGCAACCTGCAAAACAGGAGCCGGGTCAGGAAAGTATTTACCACTCAGTTTCTGTACTTTTTTCCAGACTGCACTTCTAGAGGAAGCCAAGGTGATGGTGGAAACATAATCTCGCCAGCAAGTGCGGTTAGTGTCGCAGATGACACGGCGAGCAACCGCTCACTGTTGCTTCACTTCTGCTTAAAATCAAGAAGTCTCTCTGTGGTTCTATTGTACCAGTACCTGTCCCACGCAGCACGTTTCAAATGTACTGCCCGAGCACAGGCAGGAGACCACCATGGCACACACTTCTGAGAATGCCTGCCTGAGGTTTGGGGGACAGAATGAGAAGCTGCGGTTAAAACTGATGTTGAGAAGAGGTGTAAAAGTTCATCAATGGAGGACGAAGAAGGAACCTCACTAAAAGCAGTTAGTTGCGAGTAAAGGTCCCAATTTGCTCGATCAAATTGCCAGCGAGGGCTACGAAGAGATGGTGAATATGAAGGAGAAGTAAGAATGATTGGAAAGTGATCGCTGTCATGTAAGTCTGGTAGAACAGACCAGGCGAAATCTAGTGCAGTGGAGGAAGAGCAGACCGAGAGATCGATGCAAGAGAGAGTATGAGTACGAGGATCAAAATGGGTGGGGGTACCCGTATTTAAAACATGGAGGGGGTGAGAAGCGAGAAAAGCCTCCAACTGAATGCCACGTGAGTCACAATGAGACCCCCCAGAGGAAATGGCGGGCATTAAAATCGCCAAGTAACAGAAGTGGTGGCAGTAAGGATGAAACAAGAAAGGCAAAATCTGGGATAGATAATGCCTGAGAAGGAGAGAGATACAAAGAACATATTGTAAACCACTTATTCAAGTGGATACGGGCTGCAGTGTAATGCAGCGAGGTATGGACAAATAGTTGACAGTACGGAATATCATTGCGTAGAAGAAGGGCACTTTCATTAAAGGTCCCATCTGGGAAAGGATCCGAAGAATACAATAAATTATAGCCTGATATGGGTTGGAAAACAGCTGAGTGCAATTTTGGTTCTTGTAAGCAAACACCAACAGGAGAAATCAGGGAAAGCAACATCTGAAGCTCACCCCGATTACCCCTGAGGCCGCAGATATTCCACTGTAAATAGGCCATGATTGGCAACAAGGAAAATGCTAGGAATCTGCAGGTAAGGGCACCTACGGACTAGAGGGGTTAGAAAAGTCTATGTGCGGTGGCATTGGAAAACGTTCAAGCAGTGAAGGAACGGAGCGTTGCGAAGAATGGAGTTGTGGAGATGGAGGAGAGGGAAGAGATGGAACAGGAGGTGGATCAGTGTCCATTGAAGGTTTAGTCCCTGCAATATATTCTGAAATAGCGTCAAGTGTTTCTGAATTCAAAGACGTTGTATGGGAGACAATATTGGAGATAGGAGGAGGAGGGTGAGTAAAGATTGGGACAGTAATGGACTTTACTAAAGTAGGGGGGACAAAAGCATGTTGGGAACTGGAGAAGTAGTGTGGGAGGGGACAGAAGAGGCAGAAACCTGGGAGGTGGCAGAAGAGGGAGAAACTTGGGAGGGGACAGGGGAGGAAGGCACAGAACAAGGAGGAGGGTGAATCTCCACACTTGTAATAGAGCCAGTGAGAGGGGAAGAACCAGGTACAGAGACTGGAAAGGTAAAATGTGGAGGCAGAAGAAGGGAAGGAGGGGGCAAAGAAGATTTGAGCAAACAAATTTTTTTTTGACTTCTAAGAAGTAGAGGGGCGGTTGGCAGAAGGTTTCGTATGAGGTCTTGTTGATACCAGGGCTTGTGAGGGAGAACTCGAAGATGTCAGAACAGACTGAGGTGTTGAAGTAGGGACATCTGAGCCCAGGACAGCAAAAGAATTAGATACAGGAGTGACTATGGGAGGGGTAACCACAGAGGAGGCTGCAGAAGATGGGACCCCAGAAGTGGGGGGACGTCTTGAAACATGAGAATAAGAAACACGGGGTAGTCTCCCTTGGAGGTGGAGATGAGAAACTGCCATAGCATAAGGGAGACCTTCTGCCTCTTTGAGGCAACGGATTTCACGCTCATTTAAGTAGACCTGGCAACGGCGAGAGTACGAAGGGTGAGCCTCATGACCATTAAGGCAAGAGGGAGGTCGAATGCAAGACATATTAGAATGGTCATTGGCACCACCAGCTATAGATCTGCAATATTTTGCTGGGTGACCAAATTGCCAGCAATTTCTAAACTGTTGCGGTGTAGGGATCACCTTTCGAACTTGTAACTGATGTCCTGCTACATAAACAGAGGACGGGAGTTCACGGCTATCAAAAATTAATCGAGCCACATTGCAAGGGTATCATCTCCACCCGCGGGCAGGAAGGACATAAGTGTCTACCTTGAGGATTAGGAGATCTTGGAGTTCCAGCTGTTCAAGAATGTCATTGCCACGTGTCTGAAAATTCTGTTGCACTATGGTATGGGGCAGAATGACAGTACCACTACAAGAATTGAGGGAATGATGTTTTTTGATAGTGACAGGAATAGTATCAATATGTGAAAGAAGAGAAAAATCATGAGCTTGGGTAGCATTCTGGACAGTGATGATGTGCATACCACTCTTCAGAGCATGTAAGGAAATATCTCTACCAACATGGTGGAGGAGCGCCTTGCCAATACTATGGTCGGAAAGATAGGCAATAGAGGAAGTCAGTCGTAAAGTAAAGAATTTAGTCCATTGTGCATTCTGAAACTGAACATGGAAAGGGAGTGCTTGACGTGTTGATCTTTTCTGAGAAGAATGAGGTGGTGAAGTATCATCATCAGGCAATTGTTGTTGGCATTTAGGAGTGGGACCGGAGTTGGTTCAACATGAAACGGGCTGGCGATTCGAAAACAGTTGCACCATAGAGGGAGAGGCCGGAAGCATAGTCAAAGGAGAGCGGAGGTCAGACAAATTGAAGGAGTCAGTCGAAACCCCGCTACCTGAAGCGGGTGAGGAAACAGCACCAGCAAGAGGTACAGGGGCATCAGGAGTGTCCGAAGAGTGGTCAAAAAACGAGGCAGGGTCAGAATGGGATGCGGTATCAAGAAGGGGCCCAGGGGTAGTAGGTTCATGGACTGGGTTCTCCACGGTTAGGTTACTTCTTTTCTTTTTGTTTTTAAGAAAAAAAAAATAAAATAAAAAAAAATAAAAGTAAAAAAAGAATTAAAAAAAGGGGGGAGCAGGGAGGAATAGTTCCTAGGAGGAATGAAAGGGCCGGAAATCTCCCTCCGCGCCCAAGAGGACCTCAGCACCGCAAGTAGTGCAGATGCAGCATGGAACCTGTGCCATACCCTACCCTTCATGCCAGTAAACCAGCAATCCGGGATAGCAACCCCACATCTGCCGAGCTACCTCAGTGGACAAAAGAGAGGGCGGCCAGATATCCACCACAAAGCATACTTCCTTTGGCCACCACCCCCAGAATCCGAAAGGCAGCTTCCAGAGATACACCCGTCGCCCGAGACACCCAGAGCCACCCTCTGGGATACCGGAGAGGGACCGGGACATCCCAGGCGATCCAGATTCCATGGCAAACTATGTCACCGCCAAGAATCTCAATGGAATGGGATGAACCCCGGTACCCTTTCCCCTACCTAGGAACTAGCGTGCCTGTGGGAAAAATCCCAAAGGCCAAAAAGAGGAAGGGCAAATGGGAGGGGTGGGGAGGAGGAGGAAAGGAAAAAGGGAGGATGGGATAGGGAAGGGGGGATTGGGGGGTAATTAGGTTCGGTCTGAGGAAGGAGACCAACAGGTCTAATTCCTCAGACCAAGAGCCTCTTCACCACGACAAGGAGCCCCCTTGAAGAGATTCTTGTACTAAAACAACTTGAAAAACACTTATTACCATTATAATATGTTGATTATAATTATAATCATAACTAAGTGCTAAACCCATAAGGATATAAAATGTTGAACATTGTCTCAAGACATTGAAAAAATAAAAAACTATTACTTGCTGGAATCATGCAGATGTTGCTGTTGCTGTTTTCTGCCAACTTCAAAACTCCATAAATCATTAAGTTGATCTGATTTTTTTATATATTATTCCACTCAGAAAAAAATGAACATTTTAAAATGGTAAGATTTTTTTTTTTAATTTTCAAAATTCTGCCATGCCACTTGCACTATTTTTTGTCATGTCTGCCATGTTTTAAGGGATAAATGTGCTGAGCAAGAATATTGTCTTACACTGGGCCATAAACGAGAAAGCATGCGTGACATGTCAAGTTTTTGAAGACTGGTTCATACAACATTTCATGGTGGTTGCAGAGCACCATCGCAAGGTGTCTAACATCACATTTACGGTATTGCTCATCCTTGACAATGCCCCTGAATGTCCTAAACACACTCAACATGTTGTCCCAAATGTCAGTGTCTTCCTTTCCCCTACAACAATCTCATTAATCCTGCCTATTGATCAAGGAATTATTTCAACATTCAAGGAGTATTTCCCAGCTGATTCAGGATACTGATGGACCCAATAATCTGCGAGTGATAGGTCTACAATGTGAGGGACATCATTGACCATATTAATTAAGGATTCATGGTATGTACAAAGTGCTCTATCTTCAATGGTGCTTGGAAATACTTTTGGGAAGACTGCTTTACGAATTTCAAGGGCAAGTGGGTGGAGAAGGTATTTCAAACTTACTGACTCTTATAATGAAAATTAAGTATGGATTATCTAAATCGAGATTTCTACAGCTGAAAGAGAGGGGTAAAAGTGAGGAAGTGCTTCTTGATGTAACGGCCCTGAATAGAGAGAATTGGCAGAAATTGTTTGCACAAGCTGAGAGAGGACTTTTCAATGGGGTACAGACATTGACTCTGGTCTTGAGAAGAACCTAAAGTATAAAAATATGAACAATGACCTTAGTGTCCTACAAGGAATCTACAAGGAAATGTTTGCCTAAAAACAATGAATGACTTAACATTTTTCCCATGCTGCCATTCCTGAAAGCTCCACCTACATCTAGCCATTTTTTTAACTGGCTCTTTCACTTCCACCCCTTCTTTGGGTGTTATCTGTTTGATGACAGCTCCTTTAATGTGCTTTCTTCTCGAATATTACCTTGCCTACTACAAGTAATGTGGAGAGTAATCTTGACAATTTAACACCATCCTCTACTTACACCAACTAGACCTTCAACAATACCCTCCACCTCACATATCACCTGTGCTTGTGTCTGTGGCTGAGCACCAGTACACTGACATTATACTTTAGGGATTACGATTGAATTTTGGATGATTTCTTCCTCGGATGCTTCTTAACCAAATCCATATCCTATTTGTACATGACCATTTTTTTTTTTGGGAAAAACTCACATTATTTTGGTAGTTTTTTTTTTTCAATAAACCAACCCTCTCCCACTGAGGCTGGGTGACCCTAAAAAAAAAAAAAAAAAAATTATCATCACTCATTCCATCACTGTCTTGCCAGAGGGGATGCCAATACTACAGTTCAAAACTGCAAATATCCTAAACCTCTCCTTCAGAATGCAGACACTGTACTAACCATTTCCGGACTCAAGTCCAGCCAACTGGGGGCTGGTGGCAAAAGCTCTCGCTTCACATGGTGAGGGTCCAGGTTCGTTTCCCCGGGTTTGAGGGTTGAAACTTTGGGGAGTGTTTCCTTACACCGGTTTATCTATAGTCACCCATTAGCAATAAAATGGGTACTTGGGTATTAGTTGACTGGTGTGGGTCACATCCTGGGACAAAAACTGACCTAATTTGCCCAAAATGCTATGCCTAACAAGTGGCTTTCTATATAGCAGTGTGTCAGTGATGTCAGTTAAGCCTGTATACCTTGTACATGTAGTTGTAGAAATAAAGATATTATTATTATTATTAATCCATTCACAATGCTACCTTGCTCACACTCCAACAGCACATCAAGTAATAAAAACCACTTACCTCCACTTACTCCTGTATAACACACTCACATGTGCTTGCTGGATGTCTAAGCCCCTTGCACACAAAACCTCCTCTACTGCCTCCCTCCAACAACCCCTACCCTGCCTTCCCTCCACTACAAATTTATATGCCCTCCAAGTCATCCTATTTTGTTCCATCCTCTCTGAATGTCCACACCACCTCAACAGTTCCTCTGGATAATACTACAGTATTATAACCCTTCACCTCCTAATCTCAGAGCTATGAATTCTCTGCATAATACACCATACACTGCCCTCATTATTATCATTATAATCAAAAAGAAGCGCTAAGCCACAAGGACTATACAGCGCTGCAGGGCAGGAAGGAGCGAGGGCACAGTGGAAAAAGGGGAGATGGATGAGTAATAGGTTATGGATAACAGCGGGGCAGTGGATGGTGAAAGGGTAAAGGGCAGCAAGAGACTGAACTAGAAAGGGCTGAGGGGAGTGCGAAAAGTATCATTAGTGTGTGAAGTAATCAGTCGTTGTAAGAAGTCAATGAGAGAGCCAGGATTAAAGGAGGGTCCATCAGCAAGAAGGGAAGGTAAAGAGAGAGTAGTAGAACGAAGACGACGTTGGAGGTAAATTCTGCGTGCTCGTTAATAGAGAGGGCAGTCTAACAGAATGTGGCTAATCGATACTGGAACTTGACACTGCTCACAGAGAGGAACGGGGTGCCTCTCCATGAGATACCCATGAGTAAGACGAGTGTGCCCAAAATATGAAGGCGGGAGAGAGTGGTCTCCCAACCTGGGCACTGATGACAAGAAGACGGCCAGTAACCTATGCTCGGTTTAATAGAATGAAGTTTGTTACCGAGCAGAGTTGACCAACGTTGTTGCCAAGGGGTGCAAAGGGGGGTAGCTATTGCAGCAAAATAGTCCAGAAATGGAACACCTCGATAGAAATTGGTAGGTCATGTACTGCTGACCGCGCAGCAGTGTCTGCTGTTCATTGCCCTGTACGTCGACATGACCAGGGACCCAACAAAAAACAATATCTTTATGTTTGCTGGAGATACGGCGTAGCCAAAGTTGGATACGGAGAACTAGGGGATGAGATGTATCAAATTTTCGTATAGCCTGTAGAGCACTAAGGGAGTCTGAAGACTACTACAAATGATGACCAGGCATAGATGCGATACGAATAAGTGTTGCAAGAATGGCATACAGTTCAGCAGAAAAAATGCTAGCTGAAGATAGTAAATGTCCCCGCACGACGCTGTCCGGAAACACTGCTGTGAATCCGATGCCGTCTGAAGACTTAGAGCCATCTGTGTACACAGCGGTGGCATGAGAATGGGATGGAAGTGATCAAGAAAAAGAGAGGGGGAAGCCACTGTAGGCAGTTGAGCTTTCGAGCAAGGGAGTGAGAAAGAACAGACCCGAACAGCTGGAATTTCCCCAGGGGGGTAGGGAAAAGTGAGATCTACAGAACAATAAAGGTGGTAACTGAAGGGAAGACAAGAGTGAATGTAGGCGAAGAGAAAAGGGACGGAGCAAACAGGGCGGCGAAAAATAAAGAATGTCTACTAATATCGGTGACCATTCTATAAATGGAAGGATTGTGTAGATCGTGAGAGCTTTCATAGTAGCGAAGGCAATTTGGCATCACGGCGATCAGACAAGGAGGGAACATTCGCTTCTGCATAGAGGCTCTCAACAGGGGAAGAGCGAAAAGCACCAAGGCACAAACGTAATCCTTGGTGATGGACAGATTTAAAGGCTGGGAGAGAGTAGCAGGAGAGGCCCCGCGGAATAAATCGGTCACCATAATCGAGTTTCAATAAAACGAGGGCTGAATGTAGCGAAGCACAGTTCGAGATCAGCTTCCCCAGGAAAGATGAGCAGGGTTTTAAGAAGGTTTAGCCGGCTGTGACAGTTGCTCAGAGAGGTTATGCGAGGTTCCAGGATACCGACGGCAAAGAGAGGCTAGAAACCTGACTGTATCACGTTCGGGGATACGGGAGCCATAGAGATACAAAGGATGATCGGAGATAACAGAGTGTCTAGTGAAAGTAATTTGGTGAGTTTTTGGTAAATTGAGAATTTAAACCCATGCTGGTGGCCCAAGTGGAAACACGGTCGACCGCATGCTGGAGAGAAACTGCAATAAGATGACAGTCAGCGCCTGCACAAGCAATAGCGAAGTCATCAACATAGAGTGATGACCAAATATTGGGTGGAAAACAAGGCCAAATCAATTATAGCAAGGAGAAAAAGTGTTTGTGCTTAAAAACATCCCTGAGGGACACCTTCAGCTTGGACGAAGTCCGGGAAAGAAAAATTTTTGACTCGAACACGGAAATGTCTGTCAGTTAAAAAGTTCTTAAGGAAGGATGGTAGATTGCCTCGGAGGCCTAAGGAATGGGCCTGGGCCAAAATATTATACCTCCAAGTTGTGTCATATGCCTTCTCAAAGGGCAAAAAATGGCAATAACTGAGTGATTATTCGCAAAGGCATTACAACAACGTATCCAAACGTAGTAAGGGGGCTATGGTAGAACGACCTTACGAAAGCCATATTGACTAGCGGAGAGACTGTTGTGTGTCTCTAAATACCACATTAAACGTCGATTTACGAGACGTTCCATCACTTTGCAAACTGCACTAGTAAGAGCGATGGGGCGATAGTGGGAGGCATCATGTCCTGTAGTACTGGTTTGCGGAAAGGGAGAACAATGGCAGATTTCCACAGCTGGGAAGAACTCCTTGTGCCCAAATAAGATTGAAGAGGTGTAAGAGGACTACAAGGCTGACCGATGTAAATGTTGTAACATACGAATATGAATGTCGTCAGGCCCAGCTGCCGATGATCGGCAAGCTGAGAGCGTTGCCTCCAGTTCTTAAGTGTAAAAGGCACATTATACTGTTCTTCTCTGAGAGAAGAAAAGTCCAAGGGCAAATAACTCTCTGGCAGACTTGAGGAAAGAAACGAGGGGGATAGATGGAGCCCTCGGGAAATACGGACCAGATGTGTGCCAAGTTCAATGGCAACGTCGAGAGGTTGCTACATTAACACCCCGCGACCCGTAGAACAAGAGGGTGGGTCAGAGAGTATTTACCACTCAATTTCCTCACTTTTTTTCCCGACTGCACTCACAGAAAAGCAGAGGTGATGGTGGAAAAAATAGTCCCCGCCAACAAGTGCGTTTAGCTTCAAGGATGACATGGCGAGCGATCGCACGCTTCTGCTTAAAATCAATAAGTCTCTCAGCGGTCTATTGTACCGGTACCCCGCCCCATGCAGCACGTTTCAAACGTACTGCACGAGCACAAGCGGGGAGACCACCAAGGCACGCACTTCTGAGAATGCCTGCCTGAGGTTTGGGGTATAGAATGAGAAGCGCGGTATAAACTGACGTCGAGAAGATGTGTAGGAGCTCATCAATGGAGGATGAAGAAGGAACCTCACTAAAAGCAGTGAGGTGTGAGTAAAAAATCCCCAAATTTTCCCGATCAAATTGCCAGCGAGGGCTACGGAAAGGTGGTGAATAGGAAGGAGAAGTAAGAATGATCGGAAAATGATAGCTGTCATGTAAGTCTGGTAGAACAGACCAGGTTTAAGTCTAGTGGGAGTAGAGGAAGAGCAGACTGACAGATCGATGCAAAAGAGAGTATGAGTAAAGAGGATCAAAAATGGGTGGGAGTACCCCGTATTTAAAATATGGAAGGGGCGAAAAGGGGAAAAAGCCTCCAACTGATGCCAAGTGAGTCTCAGTGAGACCCCCCCCCAGAGGAAATGGTGGGCATTAAAATCACCAAGTAACAAGTGGTGGTGGTAAGGATGAAACAAGAAAGGCAAAGTCTGGGATAGAAAAAGCTTGAGAAGGAGAGAGATATAAAGAACATATTTTAAACCACTTATTCAAGTGGATACGGGCTGCAGTGTAATGCAGCGAGGTATGGACAAATAGTTGACAGTACGGGAAAAATCATTGCGTAGAAGAAGGGCACTTTCATTAAAGGTCCCATCTGAGAAGGATCCGAAGAATACAATAAATTATAGCCTGAGATAGGTTGGAAAACAGCCGAGTGTAATTTTGGTTCTTGTAAGCAAGCACCAACAGGGAAAACCTGGAAAGCAACATCTGAAGCTCACCCCGATTACCCCTGAGGCCGCGGGTATTCCACTGTAAATAGGCCATGATTGGCAATGAAGAAAAGATCAGGAATCTGTAGGTAAAGGCACCTACGGGCTAGAGGGGTTAGAAAAGTCAACGTGTGGTGGCATTGGAAGATGTTTCAAGTAGCGAAGGAACGGAGCGTTGCGAAGAATGGGGTTGTGAAGTGGAGGAGAGGGAAGAGAAGGAACAGGAAGTGAATCAGTGTCCATTGACGGTTTAGTCTCTGCAATATATTCTGAAATGGGTTCAAGTGTTTCTGAATTCAAAGAAAGTATGGGAGACCATATTGGAGATAGAAGGAGGAGGGGGAGTAAAGATTGGGACAGTAATGGACTGTACCAAAGTAAGGGGGGGGGAAGAGTGTAAGGGACTGGGGATGAAGTGTGGGGGGGGAACAGAAGAGGCAGAAACCTGGGGGGTGGCAGAAGAGGGAGAAACTTGGGAGGGACGGGGTGGAAGGCATAGTACGAGGAGAGGGTGAATCTCCACACTTGTAATAGAGCCAGAGAGAGGGGAAGAAATAGGTACAGAGACTGGAAAGGTAAAAATGTGGAGGGGAAGAAGGGAAGGAAGGGCAAAGAAGATTTGAGCAATGTGGATTTTTTGGACTTTTGAGTAGAGGGGCGATTGGTATTAGGTGTCGTACGAGGTCTTGTCGATACTGGGGCTTGTGGGGAAAGGGCGCGAAGATGTGAGAACAGACTGAGTTGTAGTCGGGACGTCAGAGCCAAAGGGCAGCAAAAGGATTAGATGCCGTAGTGGCTATGGGAGGGTAACAAACAGAGGAGGCTGCAGAAGATGGGACCCCAGAAGTGGGGGGATGTTTGGAAACACGAGAATAAGAAACACGGGGTAGTCTCCCTTGGAGGCGGGGATGAGTAACTGCCATAGCTAAGGGAGACCTTCTGCCCCTTTGAGGCAACGGATTTCCCCGTTCATTTAAGTAGACCTGCAACGGCGGGAGTACGAAGGGTGAGCTTCATTACAATTAAGGCAAGATGGAGGTTGACTGCAAGATGTATTAGAATGGTCGTCAGCACCACAGACTGGGCATTCCCGGGCCCTAGATCTGCAATATTTCGCTGGGGGACCAAAACGCCAGCAATTTCTACATTGTTGCGGTGTAGGGAATCACCTTTCGAACTTGTAACCGATGTCCCGCGACATAAACAGAGGACGGGGGGTTCTCGGCTGTCAAAAGTTAAACGAGCCACAAATTGCAAGGGTAACGTCTCCGCCCCCAGGCAGGGAAAGGGCCTAAGTGGGCTACTTTGAGGATTTTGGGGGATCCTGGAGTTCCAGCTGTTCAAAAATGTCATTGCCAATGACTGGAAATTTTGTTGGACTATGTATTGGGCAGAATGACAGTACCACTACAAGAATTGAGAGAAAGATGTTTTTCAATAGTGATAGGAGTATATCGATATTCGAAGGAGAGAAAGACATGAGCTTGGGTAGCATTCTGGACAGTGACGATGCGTGTACTGCTCCCTTTAGAGCGTGAAATGAAATATCTCTGCCAACATGACGCAGGAGCGCTTTGGCAATACTATGGTCAGAAAGGGAGGCAGAAGAGGAAGTTGGTCTTAAAGTAAAGAATTTAGTCAATTTTGTGGTCCCAAACTGAGCGTGGGAGGGAGTGCTTTACGTTTTCGGTCTTTTCCGAGTAGAATGGGAAGGTAACGAAGGAGCATCATCAGGAGTTGACGTTGGCGTTTAGGAGTAGGACCGGAGATGGGCGGGCGATTCGAAAATTGCCGTACCGTAGAGGGAGAAGCCGGAAGCATAGTCAAAGGAGAGCGGAGTTCAACAAATCGAAAGGGGTCCCGTCGAAAGCCCCGGTACCGGAAGGGGTTGAGGAAACCGCACCAGCAAAAAGGGACAGGGGCCCCAGAGGTCCGAAGATTTGGGCTAAATACAAGGGAGGGTCCCGAAAGGGGTGCGGAAACAAGAAGGGGGGCCCGGGGGGAAATTTGGGTTTCCCTGGACTAGGGCCCGGGCCCTGGTTTGGTTACTTTCCTTTTTCTTTTTGTTTTTAAAAAGAAAAAAAAAAAAAAAAGAAAAAGAAAATACAGTTTGGAACCCCCCGGTTAAAAGGGTAATTTTTTTTTACTTTCCCGAAAATATTTCAGGTGCCGGTACTGACCGAAATTTTTTTTCCCATAAGGAATATTTGAAGTAGATTAGTCCCCCTTTCAGACCCCCAAACAACCCCAAAAAAAAGCACCCTTTCAAAATACACTTTCAAAAATTGTCCCATTTTCGGAGGTTTAAACCCTTATGGCGGGGTCCCCTGTAAAAAAAAAAAAAAAAAAATAAAAAAAGGGGGGGGCGGGAGGAATAGTTTTCCCCGGAGGAAAAGAAAAGGGGCCCGGGAAATTTTCCCTCCCGGCCCCAAAAAGGACCTCACAACCCGGGAAATAGCGCAGATGCAGCCTGGAACCCCCTGCCATTTCCCTACCCTCATTCCAGTAAAACCACAATCCGGGAAAAGCAACCCCCAAAAACTGCCGAGCTACCCTCGGTGGAACCCAAAAAAGAGGGCGGGGGGGATATTTCCCCCCACAAAGCATACCTCCTTTGGGGCCCCCACCCCCGGAAACCGAAAGGTGGCTTCCAGAGATACACCCGTCGCCCAAAAGACACCCAAAGCTACTCCGGGATACCGGAGAGGGATCGGGACATCCCCAGGCAATCCAGATTCCACGGCAAACTACGCCACCGCCAAGAACCTCAACGGAATGGGATGGACCCCGGTGTCCTTTCCTCTACCGAGGAACTAGCGTGCCTGTGGGAGAAATCCCAAAGGCCAAAAAGAGGAAGGGCAAAAGGGAGGGGTGAGGAGGAGGAGGAGGAATGGAAAAAGGGGAGGATGGGATAGGGGAGGGGAGAATGGGGGGTAATTAGGTTCGGTCTGAGGAAGAAGACCGACAGGGCTAATTCCTCAGACCAAGAGCCTTTTCACCACGCCAAGGAGCCCCCCTTGAAGAGGACACTGCCCTCAGATACATCATCTTGGAACATATCCCTATGTTTTATATATATTATTATTATTATTTTTATAATCAAAGAAAGCACTAAACTGACAAGTTTATATATTATAATGGGTTGATTTTATGCATCATCTGCCAGCAACACATAAAATAAAGAACAACGTTATTATGTCTTTTGAATCTCATAATTTAGATCACTGTAAGTTGGAACGTCATAAGTTTGGGCCCTACTGCAAGCTGTTATCCATTTGTTCATCAGTTTAGCCTTTGTAGTGAAATCTCAAATTTTTTTCAGATAAGAAAACTTAGTTTGTCTACACATTCTTTACATATCCATGAAAATATCTTGTTTGGTCCTCAAAAATTTTAAGAGAAAACATCAAGCAGCAGCTTCTTAAAACACCTCTTTGCATATTTCATTGTTTTCTGTTCTACCCTTTCATAGCATCGTGTGTCATCTAATTTGTTAAGTAAAAGGACACAAATCCAATTAATGTGACATTTTATTGTGGCAATGTTTCGCTCTCCAAGGATATTTATCAAGCCGTTAAGTAGTAAGGTGTTAGTAATGGCTTGATAAAGCTCCTGGAGAGTGAAATGTTGCCACAATAAAATGTCACATTAGATGTATTTGTGTCCTTTTACTTAACATATTATCAGTAATTCTACGAATATTAATACAATCTAATTAGTTCTCAACAAGTATCATTTCTCCACAAAAGCTGAAAATGCTCAAACGAGTTTTGGCATTATTTTTTAAATAAGAGATCTTCAAGGTTCCACATCTAGCATTTATTTTCTTAAATTTTATATAAATAACTAATTTTGTTTGCTTTGTTTATATGACCGAATGTATTCCTGACAACTTATTCTTTAATTTTAAAACAAACAATGCATCATTACACATATAGTTTTTTTTATATAAAAACTACTTATTTTAGGACAGATTTTCTAATAGACACATTTTGAGTAAAAAAAACACAACAATTCTCATACATCATTTATGACAGGTTCATCAGTCACCACTGTTACCCACAATGAGCAAGTACAGTTTATTTAACAATTCTATATGTATTGAATTACAAAAAAAGGGCACAATACAGTGACTGGAACAATACACAAATAACCCGCACATAGAAGAGAGGAGCTTACGATGATGTTTCAGTCTGACTTGGACCATTTACAAAGTCCCACTGACGAAAAGGAGAACAGGATGGGTATATATAGGCAGGAGGTGGTAGTAGTGGAGGGAAGGAAGTAGTAGTGGAGAGAAGGAAGTAGTAGTGGGGAGGTAGTAAGAGGAGGAGGGGCCAGTCAAATACTAAGAAAGAGGAGCACTGCAAGGGAGTCAGGCGCCCACAGAGGGTAAGAGCAAGGGAAATATTATTCTCAAACCTTCGGTGTCGCTATGGGCTCTCCTCTCTCTCCTTTCCTTGCTAATCTTTACATGGAATACTTCGAGACTGTTCTTCTTCCTACTATTGATGTGTGCCCTTCACTCTGGTTCTGCTAAGTTGATGACATCTTTGCTCTGTGGCCTCATGACTCTTGTCTCTTCCAACCATTTCTTGATGCTCTTAATAATCTTGCCCCTTCCATTAAGTTTAAAGCTGAATGGGAATCTAACTCCTTGCTTCCTTTTCTTGATGTTCATGTCCACCGCTCAGATACAGGTTTTGCCTTTTCCGTTTACCGCAAGCCTATGCACAGTGGTATGTACATTCACTACTTTTCTTATTATGCTTCCTCTGTCAAGAAAAGTGTTCTTATCTCCCTCTTTCTCCATGCTCTCCGCATATGTGATCCTTAGTTCCTTCAGTCCAAAATTTCCACTTTTCATAATTCATTTTCCCGTCTTGGCTACCCTTCCTATTTCATTGACTCTGCGATACTCCAACATAGAAACTATGTATTGTGCCAAAACAAAAGCATTCACACTGCTAAACTCACAAACTAGTATTTAGTCACTTAGCCATACCAACTTACTCCATAATTTGTAATAATTTAGAGTTAAGAATTAATCTAAGTCTGCCCGAAATGCCTAGCCATGCTAGGTGTCCTAGTGGCCCCCTTTGTAATTAGTATTTTATTACATGCAAACCACACAATAACCAAAATCTGTAAACCCCACATTGTAATCCTTATAGAGAATAAACTTGATTGATTGACTGATTAATTCTCACGTGCTAAACATAGTTTCTTCTCTCCCAAACTCTCTACTCCTGGGAACCCTTCTGTCCTCTGCCTTTCCTACATTTCCGGTCTTTCTAATCTCAACAACTCTCTCCATTCCTTAGACATCAAACTTACTTTCCGCCAGACTAATACTCTTTGCACTAATCTCGTTCGTACCTCTCCTCCCTCCACAGAAGCTCCTGGTGTCTACTCTATTTCTTGTTCCTCCTGTCCTCTTCAATACTTTGGAGAAACTGATCGATCTCTTTCTGACAGACTTAGGGAGCACAAAAGTAGCGTTAGGCTTGCCGACACTAACAATGCTCTTTTCTGTCACGTCAGAGATCACAGCCATCCTATTGACTGGTCTTTTGCTAAAACTGTCTTCCCTACTTCCAATTTCAACAGTCGCTGTCTGTTGTATGAATCTTAGTCCTGGCTTTGTCTCTGTAGATGCCTTTCTCTCCCACTACATTGTAAAATGCTCCAAACTTCAGAACACTCGTGACCTAACCTGATTCCTCTTTTTTCTTCTCCCTCTTCCCCTTTCCTCTTTCCTTTTTCTCCTTTGGGTTGTCTTTCTTCTGCCCTGTGTATTTGTTCCTTCTTTATTTATTTGTTTTCCCCCCCTCGATGTTCTTGCTCTTACCCTCTGTGAGCACCTAGCTCCCTTGCAGTGCTCCTCTTTCTTAGTACAGTGGACCTTCGAGTTTCGGTAGCCTTGACTTTCGTGAAATTTGACCTTCGGCGAGTTTTTTTTGTCAAAATTTGGCCTCGAGTTTCGTGATTAGACTCGTGTTTCAGCGACTGTCCGGTACCCGTCCGCCCGTCACTGTGCACACCAAGCCAGTCTCCCACGCCATTCACGCTCAGTGTGCCATTGTTTACCAACATGTGACCATCACCCCGTGGGTTCATACAATACATTTCATAATAATCCATTGTTTTTTGTGCTTGCAACTGCTAAATACATCATCATGGACCCAAGGAAAGCTAGTGCAAGCCTTTTGGTAAATAAAGTGAGGAACACGATCCAGAGGGATTTTGAAGAGTTTGAGGCAGACCCTGTCCCTGCCGACCCTCTGCCTGTTGTGGAAGCTGTTGTGGCATTGGGCAAGTCCATGGGGGTTGGAGGTGAGTGACAGGGATGTGGAAGAGTTAACCACTGATGAACTGCAAGAGCTTCAACTGGAACAGCATCAGGCCACAGCTGAGGAACTTGCTTCAGAGGAGGAGGTTCCTTCTTCAATGATTAAGGACATGTGTGGAATGTGGAATGAGTTGCAAAGTTTTGTTGAAAAGTATCACCCTGACCAAGCTGAAACAAGCCGTATCTGCAACATGTACAATGACAGTGTTGTGTCCCACTTCAGGGAAATCTTAAAGAAATGCCAGAAAAAGACCTCTCTGGACAGATATTTTGTGCGACAGGGGTCCAGTGACTCTCAAGTTGTTCCCAGTGGCATTAAAAGAAGAAGGGAAGTAACCCCAGATAAGGACTTGCTACCTAAAGTCCTAATGGAAGGAGATTCTCCTTCCAAACAATAGTGTACACCTTCCTCCTATCCCCTCCTCCCATCTTCCATCCACCCAGAAGTCTTCAGTAAAGGTAAGTGTAATGTTATTATTATTTTTTTATATGCATGTACAGTGGAACCTCAAATTTCAAACTTAATCCGTTCCACGAGCTAGTTCTCAATTAGAAAAGTCTGAAATTCGAAGCAATATTTCCCATAAGAAATAATGGAAATACAATTAATCCGTTCCAGAAACCCAAAAATATTCACAAAAAAAAAAAAAAAATTTTTTTTTTTTATCACACTGGCCGATTCCCACCAAGGCAGGGTGGCCCGAAAAAGAAAAACTTTCACCATCATTCACTCCATCACTGTCTTGCCAGAAGGGTGCTTTACACTACAGTTTTTAAACTGCAACATTAATACCCCTCCTTCAGAGTGCAGGCACTGTACTTCCATCTCCAGGACTCAAGTCCGGCCTGCCGGTTTCCCTGAACCCCTTCATAAATGTTACTTTGCTCACACTCCAACAGCACGTCAAGTATTAAAAACCATTTGTCTCCATTCACTCCTATCAAACACGCTCACGCACGCCTGCTGGAAGTCAAAGCCCCTCGCACACAAAACCTCCTTTACCCCTCTCTCCAACCTTTCCTAGGCCGACCCTACCCCGCCTTCCTTCCACTACAGACTGATACACTCTTGAAGTCATTCTGTTTCGCTCCATTCTCTCTACATGTCCGAACCTCCTCAGCCCTCTGGACAACAGTTTTGGTAATCCCGTACCTCCTCCTAACTTCCAAACTACGAATTCTCTGCATTATATTCACACCACACATTGCCCTCAGACATGACATCTCCACTGCCTCCAGCCCTTCTCCTCGCTGCAACATTCATCACCCATGCTTCACACCCATATAAGAGTGTTGGTAAAACTATACTCTCATACATTCCCCTCTTTGCCTCCAAGGACAAAGTTCTTTGTCTCCACAGACTCCTAAGTGCACCACTCACCCTTTTCCCTCATCAATTCTATGATTCACCTCATCCTTCATAGACCCATCCGCTGACACGTCCACTCCCAAATATCTGAATACATTAACCTCCTCCATACTCTCTCCCTCCAATCTTTCATCACCTAATATTTTTGTTATCCTCATAACCTTACTCTTTCCTGTATTCACTTTTAATTTTCTTCTTTTGCACACCCTACCAAATTCATCCACCAATCTCTGCAACTTCTCTTCAGAATCTCCCAAGAGCACAGTGTCATCAGCAAAGAGCAACTGTGACAACTCCCACTTTATGTGTGATTCCTTATCTTTTAACTCCACGCCTCTTGTCAAGACCCTTGCATTTACTTCTCTTACAACCCATCTATAAATATATTAAACAACCACGGTGACATCACACATCCCTGTCTAAGGCCTACTTTTACTGGGAAATAATTTCCCTCTTTCCTATGTACTCTAACTTGAGCCTCACTATCCTCGTAAAAACTCTTCACTGCTTTCAGTAACCTACCTCCTACACCATACACCTGCAACATCTGCCACATTGCCCCCCTATCCACCCTGTCATATGCCTTTTCCAAATTCATAAATACCACAAAGACCTCTTTAGCCTTATCTAAATACTGTTCACTTATATGTTTCACTGTAAACACCTAGTCCACACACCCCCTACCTTTCCTAAAGCCTCCTTGTTCATCTGCTATCCTATTCTCAATCTTCCTTTTAATTCTTTCAATAATAACTCTACCATACACTTTACCAGGTATACTCAACAGACTTATCCCCCTATAATTTTTGCACTCTCTTTTGTCCCCTTTGCCTTTATACAAAGGAACTATGCATGCTCTCTGCCAATCCCTAGGTACCTTACCCTCTTCCATACATTTATTAAATAATTGCACCAACCACTCCAAAACTATATACCCACCTGCTTTTAACATTTCTATCTTTATCCCATCAATCCCGGCTGCCTTACCCCTTTCATTTTACCTACTGCCTCACGAACTTCCCCCACACTCACAACTGGCTCTTCCTCACTCCTACAAGATGTTATTCCTCCTTGCCCTATACACGAAATCACAGCTTCCCTATCTTCATCAACATTTAACAATTCCTCAAAATATTCCCTCCATCTTCCCAATACCTCTAACTCTCCATTTAATAACTCTCCACTCCTATTTTTAACTGACAAATCCATTTGTTCTCTAGGCTTCCTTAACTTGTTAATCTCACTCCAAAACTTTTTCTTATTTTCAACAAAATTTGTTGATAACATCTCACCCACTCTCTCATTTGCTCTCTTTTTACATTGCTTCACCACTCTCTTAACCTCTCTCTTTTTCTCCATATACTCTCCCCTCCTTGCATCACTTCTACTTTGTAAAAACTTCTCATATGCTAACTTTTTCTCCCTTACTACTCTCTTTACATCATCATTCCACCAATTGCTCCTCTTCCCTCCTGCACCCACTTTCCCGTAACCACAAACTTCTGCTGAACACTCTAACACTACATTTTTAAACCTACCCCATACCTCTTCGACCCCATTGCCTATGCTCTCATTAGCCCATCTATCCTCCAATAGCTGTTTATATCTTTCCCTAAATGCCTCCTCTTTTAGTTTATAAACCTTCACCTCTCTCTTCCCTGATGCTTCTATTCTCCTTGTATCCATCTACCTTTTACTCTCAGTGTAGCTACAACTAGAAAGTGATCTGATATATCTGTGGCCCCTCTATAAACATGTACATCCTGAAGTCTACTCAACAGTCTTTTATCTACCAATACATAATCCAACAAACTACTGTCATTTCACCCTACATCATATCTTGTATACTTATTTATCCTCTTTTTCTTAAAAATATGTATTACCTATAACTAAACCCCTTTCTATACAAAGTTCAATCAAAGGGCTCCCATTATCATTTACACCTGGCACCCAAACTTACCTACCACACCCTCTCTAAAAGTTTCTCCTACTTTAGCATTCAGGTCCCCTACCACAATTACTCTCTCACTTGGTTCGAAGGCTCCTATACATTCACTTAACATCTCCCAAAATCTCTCTCTCTCCTCTGCATTCCTCTCTTCTCCAGGTGCATACACGCTTATTATGACCACTTCTCACATCCAACCTTTACTTTAATCCACATAATTCTTGCATTTACACATTCATATTCTCTTTTCTCCTTCCATAACTGATCATTCAACATTACTGCTACCCCTTCCTTTGCTCTAACTCTCTGATACTCCAGATTTAATCCCATTTATTTCCCCCCACCGAAACTCCCCTACCCCCTTCAGCTTTGTTTCGCTTAGGGCCAGGACATCCAACTTCTTTTCATTCATAACATCAGCAATCATCTGTTTCTTGTCATCTGCACTACATCCACGCACATTCAAGCATCCCAGTTTTATAGAGATTAATTACAGTTTTACATACACACAACAAATGCTATAGTCTTTAATTATGTATAGTAATATAAAATAACATTTTTACTTACCTTGATGGCATCTGCAAGATAGGGAGGAGGAGTGAGGGAGTTGGGGTTATTGTTTGGAAGGAGAATCCCCCTCCATGAGGACTTCCGGTATCAAAGCCCTCTCTGGGGTTGCTTCCCTTCTCTGTATTTTAATGCCACTAGGACCAGCTTGAGAGTCATTGGACCCCAGTCTCACAAAATAACTGTCTACAGTCCTCTGTTTCTGTCTTACAAAATAACTATCCACAGTCATCTGTTTCTGTCTCACAAAATAACTCCACAGTCGTCTGTTTCTGTCTCACAAAATAACTGTCCACAGTCGTCTGTTTCTGTCTCCCAAAATAACTGTCCACAATCGTCTGTTTGTCTCACAAAATAACTCCACAGTTGTCTGCTTCTGTCTCACAAAATAATTCCACAGTCATCTGTTTCTGTCTCGCAAAATAACTGTCTACAGTTGTCTGTTTCTGTCTCACAAAATAACTGTCCACAATCATCTGTTTGTCTCACAAAATAACTCCACAGTCGTCTGTTTCTGTCTCACAAAATAACTGTCCACAGTCGTCTGTTTGTCTCACAAAATAACTGTCCACAGTCGTCTGTTTCTGTCTCACAAAATAACTGTCCACAGTCCTTGTACATCCTGGCAAGCTCAACAAGTCTCACTCCAATTTCATACTTCTGTATTATTTCCTTCTTCACATCTATGGTGTTTCTCACTTTCTTTACCACAGGGGTACCGCTAGCAAGTTTCTTTGGGCCCATGGCAGCTTATTTCACAGCCCCACAAGCACTAAACACAATTAATAATCGTAAAATGTGTGAATGAGATCGTAGGTTAGTGTTCACTCAGGCATAAACAAAGCTAGACTGCTCACGGCACCTGCACGGGGACGCGGACAGAGCAGGCCAGCAGACAGGTCCCATACCCGGCGGTCCAAAAATAGGGGTGCGTTCGATAATAGGGACACAGTTTGTCTGAAAAAATGGTTTTATTTTCGAAACGTTTGATTTTTGAGGTTCCACTGTGCTTGATTTCTCATTGATTTCAGTATATAAATCTTTATTTAATTTGAAAAAAAAAAAATTTTATTTTAATATTTTTGGGTGTCTGGAACGGATTAATTTTATTTCCATTATTTCTTATGGGGAAAATGGTTTCGAGTGTCGTGAATTTCGACTTTCGGCAGGCTCTCTGGAACGGATTAATCACAAAACTCGGGGGTCCACTGTATTTGACCGGCCCCTCCTACTCTTACTACTACCTCCCCACTATTACTTCCTTCCCTCCACTACTACCACTATTACTACTACTACCACCTCCTGCCTATATTAAACCCATCCTGCCCTCCTTTTCGTTAGTGTGATTTTGTAAATGGTCCAAGTCGGACCGAACGTCGTCGTAAGCTCCTCTCTTCTATGTGCGGGTTGTGTATCTATATGTATTGTACATGTAACTGATATAATATCAATTTTCTATATATTAGAGTGCAGTTCTGTATGACTTACAGGTTTAGAACTTGGTTATGATTATAATAATTTTATATTAGAGTACCCATATCTTATGTGATATATAATAAACCCCACAGAAATTTGCTTTAAATATTTAGTCTTGAGCTGTGATAGTCTTCACTCTGGGTTTGCCAACTATATTAAAATTTCACTTTCTAGCTTCTGAACTGTCAGATCACAGCATGGGATATTTAGAGTTATTTTAACCAAAGTGAGAGTCTAAATTGAATTATGTTGCCTCTGAGTTGGACTGTGTGGTTCAAAATTTGAGACTTACATGACTAAAAGAATTAAATTGGCTGTTGAAAATTTAAATCTACAATATTTAAGATATCCTCTTCTGTAAACACACCACAATTTGGTGATTTGTTTCCCTTTAATTTTTTGTATTTTGTCTTCATACTTTGCATTTTACAAATGTACAAGTATTTTTGTTTTGTTTTGCCACTGCTTATTAATTTTTTTTCTTTCTTACTCCTGATGTGGGTAAGTAAAAATAGGAAGTGCATCTCTTACACTGACTGACCCACATGGGTTTAGTACTTAACAATGAATTATCTATCTTTCTCACTTGCCCATTAATTTCTGGTTTATTTAAATCTCTGTTAGGTCCCAGAGTTGGCATTTCCTTTACTGATTCTAAGCTGTTCTTTTCCATGACTCTCCAAGACCTTGTTTAAAATAATTTTTTTTCTTGAGCCAGTTTTCCCATTTTTAGAATATGTATATTCATTAATATCACTGTGTATATTTTACAGAATTTCTTGTATATCATGTCTATCCATCATTTGTAGTCTTTTATTCCATTACACTTAAGTTCTTAAACCCTTTGACTGTTTTGGTTGTATATATACGTCTTACGAGCCACCGCCTTTGACGTATATATACTCATAAATTCTAGCAGCTTCAAAAAGAAGCAGGAGAAAGCTGGTAGGCCCACATGTGAGAGAATGGTGTGTGGTCAGTGTGCACCATATAAAAAAAATCCTGCAGTATGCAGTGCATGAGAAAAAAAAAACTCGTCTTTTTTTTAATTAAAATGCCGATTTTGTGGTCTTTTTTGTATAGTATTTATGGTTGTATTCTCGTTTTCTTGGTCTCATTTGATAGAATGGAAAATATATTATAGAAATAAAGGTGAGTTTGATTGGTTTTACTATGAAAAGAACCTTGAAATAGAGCTCAAAGTAGGGGAAATGTTTGATTTTGTCAATGTTGAAAAGTAAACAAATGTCATTTTCCAATAAATGTCTAAGTAGCCATTCTAATATGCAGTCATGAATGGGTTGACATTATTTATAAAAATTATTACAATATTGCAGTAGTCTATATATAACAGTAAATCTTCTGTTTTTTGTTTCAATAAAACTTCAAAATAGAAAGCAAGAGTAATATCAGAGGGGCCTGGAGACGTGACTGATGAACAGAGAAAATTTTATTTTAGAGCCAGGAATGTCTGCATGTTCATTCTTGACCCTATTTTGAAATTGTCATATTTTTTAATTTTCGTGAATTGGCAAAATTGCAAATTTCTGACCACAGTATTGGGTAGTATTGAAATCGGTAAATGGGGAT
>NC_069433.1:3362013-3402370 GCF_026875155.1 Cherax quadricarinatus
TTTCCTGTTTACACCCAAGGGATGTACTTTGAGATGTACTCCTTCCCCTTGGAATAGCATATGGCACACTACCAGAGTGCATATACTTTCATATATACTGACACTTCACTGGAGAATATTTACTTCACTCTTGCTACTGGAACTGTTTTCAAGAGCTTGGAGTTCATATTCACTATCACTATCATCACCATTGCTCACATCTGAGTCCTGGATATGGAAAATACGAGTTTCCTCTTTCGTTCTGGTACAACTGAACGTGAACAAGATGGCCCAACACCAGAGGTGGAAGGCTGAGGGTCATCTGGATTTTCCTCACTATTACTGGTATTATGGTCATCAGTTTCGGTCACAACCTCATCAAAACCTTGAAACTGATCTTCACTGACACTTCCTTCTGTATTAGAACTGTCACTGGGGAACAAAAGTGTCCCAATTTGCCGAGGAGGGAGGAGTTTCTTACTGCAAGGCATGGTGAGCAAGGTGTACTAAAATGGCATTCCCACAATGCACCACTGGGTCCCCGAATTTTTTCCTACTGGGCACATTGACCACGCAGACCCATTCTCTCACATCTAGGCCTACCAGCTCTTTCCCGTTTAATTTGAAGCCGTTAGAATTCACGCATACTAGTACGGCACCAACCCTGGCACATACGCCGTACTAGTATGGCACCAACCCTGAAAGGGTTAAAACTAATGTAACCCTTTGAGGGTCGCCAGCCTCCCAGAGACTTGTTCTCAGGGTTGCCAAATTTAATTAAAAAAAAAAAAAAAAAAATCTTACGAAAAGATAGAGCATCTTTTCCTGATCATAATGACACCAAGAGTATGAAATTTGATGGAAAACTTACGGAATTATGCTCTCACGAAGTTAGCGGTCTTGACGATGTTTACGCATCGGCGATTTTGCCCACTTTGAGCCCTATTTTCGGCCAATTCACTGTACTAATAGACAAAAATCATAACTATTTCGCTAGAACTCCGTTTTTTCTATCGAATGAGTAACAAGAAACCACCCATTTACCGATTTCAACTATCCAATAAGTGGTCAGAATTTAGCAATTTTGCCAATTTCACACAAATTTCAAAAGATGCCAATTTCCAAATAGAGTCCAGAATAAACAAGAAAGACATTCCTGGCACTAAAATAACATTTCCTCTGTTCATTAGTCACATCCCCAGTCCCCTCTTACATTTCTTTTGCTTTCCATTTTGATTTTTTATTCTCACAAAAAAATAAGATTTACTGTTATGCAGACTACTGCATTAGTGTAGAAATGGTATAAATAATATGCGCGTACTTGTGAAAGATATAGACTCACCAGTTTGACGTGTATTGGACGCTTAGCATGATTTGTTTACTTTTGAACTTTGGTAAAAATCAAACATTTCTGCTACTTTGAGCTCAATTTCAAGGTACTTTTCATTGTAAAACCAGTCAAAATCATCTCAATTTCTGTAATATGTCTTCCATTCTATACTAGAATACACAATAATACCATACGAAAATACAGTGCAAAGTCACTGTTTTAAGCCAAAAACACCTGGAGAGAGTTCCTGGGGTCAACGCCCGCGCGGCCCGGTCTGTGACTAGGCGTCCTGGTGGCTCAGAGCCTGATCAACTAGGCTGTTACTGCTGGCTGCACGCAAACCAACGTACAAGCCACAGCCTGGCTGGTCAGGTACTGACTTTAGGTGCTTGTCCAGTGCCTGCTTGAAGACTGTAAGGGGTCTATTGGTAATCCCCCTTATGTATGCTGGGAGGCAGTTGAACAGTCTTGGGCCCCTGACACTTATTGTATGGTCTCTTAACGTGCTAGTGACACCCCCTGCTTTTCATTGCGGGGATGTTGCATCATCTGCCAAGTCTTTTGCTTTCGTTGTGAGTGATTTTCGTGTGCAAGTTCGGTACTAGTCCCTCTAGGATTTTCCAGGTGTATATAATCATGTATTCTCTCTTGCCTGCATTCCAGGGAATACAGGTTCAGGAACTTCAAGCGCTATCCCAGTAATTGAGGTGTTTTTATCTCCGTATATGCGCGCCGGAAGGTTCTCTGTACATTTTCTAGGTCAGCAATTTCACCTGCCTTGAAAGGTGCTGTTAGTGTGCAGCAATATTCCAGCCTAGATAGAACAAGTGACCTGAAGAGTGTCATCATGGGCTTGGCATCCCTAGTTTTGAAGGTTCTCATTATCCATCCTGTCATTTTTCTAGCAGCTGCGATTGTACAATGTCAGGGTCCTTGAAGGTGAACCCTCCGACATGATCACTCCCAGGTCTTTGACTTTGGGTTTTTCGCTCTTTTTTGGGGCCCAAATTTTTTTGTACTCTATGAAGATTTAATTTCTCGTTTTTCCTATTGGAATTGAAATTTCTTATTTTAACTTATGTTGTTTTCTGCAGCCCCTGAAAAGTTGGTTGGGGTTCTGCCGGACCCTTGCATTTTTCCCAAATGAAACACTGTCATGCAGATTCGGGTGTCATCGCAAAGGAAGACACGGTCTGTGGCGACTCCTTTTTTTTTTGTCAGTAGAGGATAGAAACAAGATGGAGCGAGTACGTGCCTTGGGGAAAAAGAGCTTCTTCTCTTTCGCACTGGTGCTGCATTTTTTTTTTTTTATACTGCCATACTGACCACATAGACCCATTTTTTCTTATGTGGGCCCCCAGCTTTCTCTTGCTAGTTTTGGGGGCACTAAATTTATGCATACTAGTACTAAAAAAACCTTGGCGCATAACCCGTACTATACTGCCAAAAAACCCCAAAAGGGTTAAAATTTATTAAGGCAATAATAAACATATGGTCATTGGGGCGATTACAATGAAAAAAGAGACTTGAATATTCTTTGGGCAGCTTTAGGGTTTTGAAAAATTTTGTGGGAAGAATTACAATTTTTTTTAAATTAACCTTGGGTAAAACAAATGGAGTTTTAAAAATTTGCGGTGAAGACAGATTTTGTATCGAAAGAAGTATAACACACTGTATGATTATAAATTTTTACCTATTTATGACTTGAGCAAATCAGTGATTTTTTAAATGTTACAGTGGTCCTTGACTTCATGCCCAAACTACTATTTTTCCGGTTTTACATCGCTTTGTCAATTTTTTGCCTGAGTTAGAGAGGGTTCAAAACACCGCACTATTGGACAGCCAATGCCAAACTCTTAGCATTGCACAGTTTTTCCTTGGTTGGAAACCTCTTTCTTGTGTGTCTTGCATTCTGTGCTTTTTGGCAAAATTTTTTGCCAAATTTTTTTTCCAACCAGGGGCTTAAAAAGAAGTGAAAGGACAGTGCTGGAAGAAAAAAAGGGGGTGCTGTCCATTGAATTAAAAACATGAAATCAAGAAACATGAGCGAGGGTGTGGGTAGTGGGTTGGCAGGCAGTGCCGCATGTACATGTATTTTTCGTATGACCCTACTAAGCAGGATTGATAAAAGGGATAAGCCAGCCAAGGGGATTAAATAATTTTCTAAGCGCGGACTTCTGTCCATGAAAAGAGGGAAGCTCGTGATTTTTTTAAGGGAAAAATCATGAAAAGTGAAAAAAAAAAAAAGTAGCAATTAAATTCAGCGTAAGTTAACAAAGTGTTAACGATTAACAATAGAAAAAGCAAAACAAAAAACTCCTCCATTCCTCTGCCTTCTTTCCCCCCCACCTCTCCCTACTTTTTCCCCAAGGGAAATCTAAAATTTTTAAAAACCTTTATTTTTTACATTCCTATTATGTTTTTATACATTTCTTATTTATAAATATACATGGTTTCATGTTTTCCTATGAAATAGTGATCTAGTGCAGTTAGTACCAGCACTCTTTTTCTCTTATATAAGACCCCGGGAAGGGGAAAAATGGGGGAAATAGGCAGAGCGATAAAATTTTTTACCCCGGGGGTGAGCGCCACTACTCATCACATAATGATATAGTATTTTATTCACTTGAGAGTATATATCATGTTTCTATGTTATTTATATTAGATAAGATAAAGTTTATTTCTTTGTATTATTATTATTATAATAAAAAAGAAGCGCTAAAACCGCAAGGGCTATCAGCGCTGTTATTTCTTTGTAAAGGTTACAATGTGTAATTACAACTTTGATTTTTTATTATGTCATATTAGATCAATTTTGATAGATAAGTAAGCCGTAGAGTTGATATTAGCGTTATACTGTAGGATTTTCTCCTGCCTCCCGAGAGCCAGGAATTTTGCTGGAATGGATTAATGGCGTTTCAATTAATTTCAATGAGGAAAATTGATTTGATATACGAGGAAATTGAATTATGAGCTGGGTCATGGAACGAATTACACTTGTAAGTCAAGGTACCACTGTATTTATGATGGCTGGGATAGGTTAGGGAGATAAGGTGTTTTTTAACTGTAATTTTAAAAATGCTAACTGAACCAGTGGTTTCTGAAGATTTTTTGGTAGAGGGTTCCAGAGTTTGGGGCCCTTTTATGTACATTGAGTTTTTTAACAGATTTAGCCTGACATGGGAATGTCATATTGGTTTTTGTGGCTAGTGCTTTGTCTATGAGTACTATTGCAATTGTCAAGAAAGCATTTCAGGTCAGGATTTATGTCAGAATTGATTGTTCTGTAAGTGTAGTTTGCACAATAGTATGAGTGAATGTTTGTATAGTGAGTAGGTTTAGGTGTTTGAAGAGTGGGGGGTGGGGGGTGTTGTCTAGCAGTGGTTTGTGTGATCATTCACACTGCAGCTTTTTGTTGGGTTATTATTGGTTTTAGGTGATTTGTTGTTGTGGAACCTCAGGCACAAATAACATAGGTAAGGTAGGGGTACATCAGTGAACAGTATAGTGTAAGCAGTTTCTGTTTATGGTACATAGTAACGTATCGTTGAGAGGATGCCAGCTGTTTTAGTGACTTTTTTTGTTATGTGTTGGATATGGGTGTTGGATATAGGTGTTGAATTTCAGGTTGCTGTCAAGGTGCAGACCCAGTAATTTTCCCTCATTATGTTTATCAATAAGGGTGTTGTTAACCCTTTCGGGGTTTCCGACATACTAGTACGGCTTACGCACCAGGGCTATTGACATACTAGAATGCCTAAATTCTAGCGCCTTCAAATTTAGCGAGAGAAAGCTGGTAGGCCTACATTTGAAAGAATGGGTCTTTGTGGTCAGTGTGCACAGTATAAAAAAAATCCTGCAGCACAGTGCGTAATGAGAAAAAAAAAAACTTTAACCATATTTTTTATTTAAAACAGCGACTTTGCACTGTATTTTCGTTTTGGTATTTATGGTTGTAGTACTCTAGTTTTCCTGGTCTCATTTATAGAAGGATGACATATTACAGAAATTGAGATGATTTTTTATTGGTTTCACAATGAAAAGTACCTTGAAATTAAGCTTAAAGTAGCAGAAATGTTCGATTTTTTTCCAAAGTTCAAAAGTAAACAAATCATACCAAGCGTTCAATACACGTCAACTGGTGAGTCTAATATTCTTTCACAAGTGCACTGAAATTATTTATACCAGTAAATCTTCTATTTTTTTTGTGAGAATAAAAATTCAAAGTGGAAAGCAAAAGAAATGTAAGAGGGCCTGGGGACATGACTAATGAACAGAGGAAATGTTACTTTAGTGTCAGGAATGTCTGTCTTGTCTATTCTGGACCCTATTTGGAAATAGGCATCTTTTGAAGTTTGTGTGAAATTGGCAAAATTGCTAATTTCTGACTGCTTTATTGGATAGTTAAGTTGGTAAATGGGTGGTTTCTTGTACTCATTCGATAGAAAAAATGGAGTTCTAGCGAAATAGTTATGATTTTTGTTGACTAGTACACTGGAATTGACTGAAAATAGGGCTCAAAGTGGTCGAAATCGCTGATGCGTAAACATTTTCAAGACCGCTAACTTCACGAGAGCATAATTCCATAAGTTTTCCATCAAATTTCAAACTTTTGGCGTCATTATGATCAGGAAAAGATCTTTTCATAAGAAAAAATAATTTTTTTTTTTTTCGAAAAATTTTCGACCCTGAGAACGAGTTTAGGAGAGGCCTCTCGACCCTGAAAGGTTAAGCATAATATTTAGTTGGATGAAGTAGTCAGAAATATCTAGGATGTGGATATATAAATGCCTACCTGCTTTGTCGTCTACAATGATGCCTAGTTTCCCAACACTCAGTCGGCACTCCTTCATTAGCAGGGACTTGTGTTATTAAATTCTATAGTATTCCAAGATTATTGGTACATATAGCCATTATATTTGTTTGACTTACCAGCTAAGTGACAGCTCAATGCTCCCATCTGATAAAGGACTACAACTCACAAAGTTTCCTAAAATACATTAGTACATGGAGCCTTAATGAGTGAGTCATGCAGATATGAACTCTAGTACTAGGAGAGTTATGATCTGCCCTCTTCGTCTACCAGTGAGAGTTCCTGCTGTTTTCCTCTCCATGATCCTCAATGCTTCTCAGGGCCTGTGGATGATCTCCAGTGACTCTCAATGTCTCCAGTTGCCTCTCAATGATCCCCAGTGCCTCTCAAAAATTTCCAGGGCCTAGTGAGCCTCGCCAGGTTGGGAGTCACCAGTTTCTTCCCAAACACAATTTTTTTGCCTTCAACAGCAACATGTGTAGCTGTGCAGTTTACCCACCTAATGACTAGCTGGCTTAGAGGGTCTCCTGTCAAAATACAAGATTATGCCTTACCCTTACATCTTTTTTTACATGTTATTAAGATTAACATGTGCCACAACTGATTCTCGGGGCCCTTCTATTGCTACCGAAGCTACACATTATCACATTCCATCCTTCCTGTGGGAGGCACAGTCCATGGCTCTGTGGACTCATCTGCCTCCCACTGAGGAGGGGGGGGAGTGGCTCACCAGTCTTTTGTCATGGGAGATCCACACCGACTCAAGTTTTCTACAGGCATGTCATTTCTAGTTGATAAGTCTTCCCTCTGTGCCTCAATTAATCAATCTTCTTGCACACCCAGCTCTCATAATTATCTCTCTCATCAGAAAAGCTACAGCTTAACATGCTTTCTCATACTTCAGTCTCTACTCCCACACTTCCTTGCTTGGAAACACAGGTAGCTTCATGCTCTTCCAGACTCTAAGAGCCTGTGCACATAGATTCCATAGAAAAATTCTACATGGAATTCACAGGAGCTGGCACTTTCCTAGTTGAACTTGTTCAGACAGTCTTGATCAACCTATACAAGGTCTTCAGATCCCAATCCCAGGGTCTCCTGACAAATTATATCCTCTATTCATGGAGACTTTTGTATGGTAGTGACACCTTACAGTATAAAGTACATTATAGCACGGGTATTGACACCTTTCACTCCAACAGCTTTTTTTTTTTTTTCAACAAACCAGCCGTATCCCACCAAGGCAGGGTGGCCCAAAAAGAAAAACGAAAGTTTCTCTTTTTAAATTTAGTAATTTATATGGGAGAAAGGGTTACTAGTCCCTTGCTCCCGGCATTTTAGTCGCCTCTTACAACACGCATGGCTTACGGAGGAAGAATTCTGTTCCACTTTTCCCCCTGGAGATAAGAGGAAATAAACAAGAACAAGAACTAGAAAGAAAATAGAAGAAAACCCAGAGGGTGTGTATATATATGCTTGTACAGTATGTGTAGTGTGACCTAAGTGTAGTAGAAGTAGCAAGACGTACCTGAAATCTTGCGTGTTTATGAGACAGAAAAAAAGGACACCAGCAATCCTACCATCATGTAAAACAATTACAGGCATTCGTTTTACACTCACTTGGCAGGACGATAGTACCTCCCTGGGTGGTTTCTGTCTACCAACCTACTACCTAGAACTCCAACAGCATGTAGTCATAAAAACCACTTACCTCCACTCACTCCCGTCTAACATGCTCCCACATGCCTGCTGGATGTCCAAGCCCCTCACATACAAAAACTTCCTTTACGCCCTCTCTCCAGCATTTCCTAGGCAACCTTACCCCACCTTCCCTCCACTACAGATTTATGCACCCTCCAAGTCATTTTACTTTATTCCATCCTCTCTAAATGTCAAAAACCACCTCAACAACCCCTCCTTAGCCCTCTGGATAATACTTTTAGTAACTCCACAACCTCCTACCTCTTCAAGTTGTGAATTCTCTACTTAATACTTACACCACACATTGCCATCAAGCATATCTCCACTGTCTCAAGCCGCCTCCTAACTGCAAGATTCACAACCCATGCTTCACACCCATCCGAATAGCTGAACACATACACTTCCTCCATGCTCCCTCCTTCCAGTCTGATATTCAGTCTTTCATTACTTAACTCATTTGTTACCCCTCATCACCTTGCTCTTTCCTGTGTTTACTTTTAATTTCCTTCTTTACATACCCACCCAAATTTGTCAACCAACCTTTGCAAATTCTCTTCAGAATCTCCTAAAAGCACTGCGTCATTGGCCAAAAGCATCTGTGACAACTCTCATTTGGTATTATATTCTATACATTTTAATCCCATACAAAGGCAAAAACAACATTCAGTATTGGGCCCCTGCTTCGATGAGATGGGACTTACACAGATGACAGCAAGGAAATGAGTGAGTTTCTAAAGTCCCAATATGACTCAGTGTTTAGTGAGCTGCTAACCAAACTAAGAGTCAATGACAAAAATGAATTTTTATGATTGAGATGCAGAATTTGGTTTTGACTCAAACACCTCTGATGTTATCCTAACACCACATGACTCTGAAAAGGCAATACATGACAAACCCATGCACTCTTGCCCAGCCAAGACTCATGGAGCTATGTGTTTATCAGAACTGCAAGAAGCCCCTACCATGCGCCTATAGCAATCTATGGAGAGAGAGCATGGACACTGGGTCATCCCACAGTCACTAAAAAACAACTGACATACACCTACTCCACAAGGGGGCAGTAGAGCAATAGCAAAGAATTTCAGACAATAGTGCTAACATCCCATATCATAAAAACCTTTGAAAGGGTTCTAAGAAGCAAAACCACCACCCATTTAGATACCCATCAGTTGCACAACCCAGGGTAACATGGGTTTTAGAGCAGGCCACTCCTGTTTGTCCCAACTACTGGACCACTATGACAAGGTCCTGGATGCTCTAGAGGACAAACAAAATGCAGATGTAGTATACACACACTTTGCAAAAGCCTTTGACAAATTCGACCATGGCATAATAGTGCACAAAAATGCATGATAAAGGAATAACAGGAAAAGTTGGTAGATGGATCTAAACTTCCTTACAAACAGAACACAGAGAGTAATAGTAAACTGAGTAAAGTCTGAGGCAGCTACAGTGAAAAGCTATGTTCCACAAGGCACAGTACTCACCCCCATCCTGTTCCTCATTCTCAGATCTGACAAAGAGGTGTAAGTCACAACACCATGACTTCTTTTGTGGATGACACCCAAATTTGCATGACAATGTCCTCCATCTAAGACATGGCAAAACTCCAAGTGGACATCAACCAATTCTTTAAATGGGCCGCAGAAAACAACATAAAGTTCATTGAAGAGAAATTTCAATTATTCCTATATGAAAAACTTGAGAAAATTAGAACTATGTCGGAGGAAAAAACAAATTCCAACCACACAAAGAGTGAAAAACTAATGTGAAGGACCTGGGAGTGATAATGTTAAAGGATCTCACTTTCAAAGATAACAATGTATCTATTACATCTGCCAGAAAAATGGTAGGATGGATAATGAGAACTTTCAGAACTAGGGATTCCAAGCCCATGATGATTCTCTTCAAATTGCTTGTTCTCTCTAGGCTGGAATATTGCTGTACACTAACAGCGCCTTTCAAGGCAGGTGAAATTATTGACCTAGAGAATATACTGTGAACCTTCATGGCCCACATAAGTACAGCGGACCCCCGGATATCGGCTGGTGTGGATATCGGCCAAATCGGATTTTGGCTGCTTTTTTGGCCAAAATTCTATTCTAGATTTTGGCCGGCAACTCAGAAATCGGCCGTATTGGACATGTAATAATAATCACTCTTGGGCACATTAAATGCCTTATTTTAGGTTAATATAGACATTTTCATTAATCCATCTATGATATTTTCTTCAAAGTTATATAAGAAACACATTACATAGCATATAGCATATAAACATAGCATATGAACAAGCAATGTTTATATGCTATATGAGTGGGGAGTACCGGCGAATCAAGGAGGAAGAGGGTGGAGGGTAAACATTATGTTTTTCTCTGATTCAGCATTAGAGAAAACTGTGAATCTGGTGCCTGGCCCAGTCTACCTTCTAAAGGTAGTAGTTTGAAATGATTAAACTCTGTGAACACGGTATGTTGATGGTAATAATACGGCTGTGTAGTGTAATAATATGGCTGTGTAGTGTAGCCCAGGGGGACACATATGTGTACCTACATCTACCACTGCCTACAATGATTTCCTACAAATAAATACTATTCACCTCTTGCCCTACATTAAGACTACAAATATTTTAAGTAATGAAAGTACTGTGGCAGTAAATGACAACGAAGGGAAGTAGCCCTAGAGAGAGTTTTGATATCTGATGTCTTTAAGGAGGGGGATTCCCAACTCCCTCTTCCCTCCTCGCCATCTTCAATACGCCAACAAGAGCCTTCAATAAAGGTATGTAATGTTCATTTATTGTTGACATTAGTGCTTTATATTTCTTTCTCATTGTTTTCTGTATGTAAAACTATAGTTATTTATAGTTATACTTTAAAAAATGTATTTTTTTTTTCTAATATTTTCGGGTGTCTGGAACGGATTAATTGGATTTACATTATTTCTTGTGGGAAATATTACTTCGATTTTGGCCATTTGGATTTCGGCCAACCTTCTGGAATGGATTGCAGCCGAAAAACCGGGGGTCTACTGTACAATAAAACACCTAAATTACTGGGAATGGTTGAAGTTCTTTGACTTGTATTCCCTGGAAGGCAGGTGAGAGAGATACGTGATAAAATACACTGGAAAATTTGAGAGGATTAGTACCAAATTTGCAGATGAAGATCACTCCTTATGAAAGCAAAAGACTCAGCAGGCTGTGCAACATCCCCCCAATGAAAAGCAGGGGAGCCAAGAGTATGTTAAGAGACAACACAATAAGTGTCGGGGGCCCAAGACTATTCAACGCCTCCAGCATAATAAGAGGGATTACCAATAAACCCCTGGCTGTCCTTCAAGAAGACACTGACAACAGGCACCCAAAATTTAGTAAATCTGAACCAGCTGGGCTGTGGTTCATACATTGGTTTACATGTGCCAAACAAGGTAACCACAGACACTGGTTGTAATGCAGAGCTCTGGGATCCACGCATGAGCACCTTGGTCACATGACTGCTGCGTGGCGGGCATAGACACCCCTGAAACCTCTCTTCCAGTAAACACGCTCTCCCCAACACCCTGCATACAACTACTTTTACAACACCCGCACTCTCTATAAAAAAATGATAAACAACCATTGTGACATCACACAGTCCTGCCCAAAGGCACTCGACTTTCTTACTGAAACATCTAATCACCCTCTTCTCACATCGTTGACATATCCTAACCTGAGACCACGACTATCCTTATAAAAATTCTTTAACCGTATTCCGCACACCGAGCAACTCACCTATTCCATACACCGCCAACATGCTGCCGTACGCGTGCAATTCCCTACCATCCTATCATAATGCACTTCATTTATACATCAAATGAAAACACCAACCAACGAAAACCTTACATTGTATCATGGACACGATGCTGTGGTGGGGTGTACACACAACCCATTCGGAGCGCGCGCCCTCCAAGATCGAGCGACACTGTACACCTAAATGCACACTTATATGCATCCATGTAAACACTTGGTCCCTGCACATTCACTCACCCTTGTCTAAAACACTTCCTTTCATGATTATCTGTGCTACCTGTTCTCTCATCTACCCTTAATTATTTCAAAAAATATCCTCTACCATACTCACTTCCTGGTATAACTCAACTCAGGCTTCCTTCCTATAATCTTCATGTTGGCACAGTGTCTCCTTTTGTCCCCCTATTACTCTTTTCATACAAAGGAACTCTGCAAGACCACTCTCCATCGAATTCGAAAATACATCACAGAAGGAAAAAACCAGTATCTAATCTCCTTCCACTCTTCTGGTTTTTTTTAAATCATTAATATACCTTAGTCTAGTAGGCGCAGCAACATCTTGCGATCTCTGATATCAACAAAGTCTTCCACGACTGTTAACACCTGTACCTTTTAGTATACAAATCCCACTACTATCACTAGTGAGATTTTATTTCCCTAAGGTGTCACAATTGCCTTACAATCTGCGGATCATCGCCTCAACTCTAGACCAATACATAAGCCCTGAAGAATTGGAGACACTTTCATTCAATGCAAACAGATGGAAATCTTTTATTGCAGAAACCTTTTTGCTGCAACACCACGGGGCCAAATCAGATCTTATAGCGAAAAGCACGAAGAATGTATAAGGAGAGAGGATTTTGAGGTAGATGACTGCACGATACTTCCCAGCCCTGGAAGTCGATGTGGTCAGCCCATCAGTCATTGGTGGAAAGTACTACCCCCAATAAGGAGGGACTCGATTTTTTTTAGCAAGCCGCTAACCAGACTGAGAATCGAGAGACAAAAGAAGTTTTTTATGAAAGTCCACAAAATTTGACTAACACAATCCTATCCGATTGTTTATCCTGACCCCAAATGACTTCGAACATTAGGCGATAAATGACATGCCCATTGGCACTTGCCCCAGGGCTCCCACCAGGGCCAGACCTCCATGGAACTCTGTGTTTCATCAAGAACTGCAAGAAGCCCCTATCATCAGCGATCCCTTTTCCCATCACTATGGAGGGGAGCTGGCACGGGGGTCGACCCTCAGTTACTAAAAACAACAGACAACCCCACTCCACCCGGGGGGCAGTAAAGCAAAAACGAGCGATAAGCACCTCCCAGAACCAAAAGCAACTACATCCCAAAACAATAAAAAAACTTTTGACAATGGTCCTAAGAAGCAAGATCACCACACATCTAGAACCACCCATCAGTTAGCACAACCCAGGGCAACAATGGTTTTAGAACGTCGCTCCTCCTGTCGTCTCCCTCAACTACTGGATCACTACGGAACAAGGTACTAAATGCACTAGAAAGACAAAAAGAAATGCAGATAATATATACAACTTTGCAAAAGAGCTTCGACAAGTGTGGACCATGGCGTAATAGCGCACAAAATGCCGCTAAGGCATTACAGGAAAAATTCCGTCGAAGGATCATATAAATTTCCCTCACTAACATAACACAGAGCGTAGTCGTCAACAGAAGTAAAGTCCGAGGCAAAAAAGCTACGGTAACAAGTCCTCGCCTGTCCCACAAGGCACAGTACTATAGCTGCACCCATCCCTTGTTCCCTCAACCTCTATCCACATAGACAAGAGGAATGACAGCCACAGCACCGTGTCTCCATTGCAGATGACACCCGAAAATCTGCATGACAGTGTCTTCCATTGCAGAACTGAAAGGCACCAGGCGGGACATCAACCCAAATAATCTTTGTCAGTGGGCTGCAGAAAACAATAGAAGTTCAACGATGAGAAATTTCAATTCTCAGATATGGTAAACATGAGGAAAATTAAATCTCATCAGAGTAACAAACCACATTTCTCCTGGCCACAAAATAGAGCGAAACCACCCAACGTCAAAGACCTAGGAGTGATTATGTCGGAGGATCTCACCTTCACGGACCATAACATTGTATCAATCGCATCTGCTAGAAAAATGACAGGAGGATAATGAAACCTTCAACACCTCGGAGGCCAAGCCCAAGATGACACTCTTCAGTCACTTGTGTCTTAGTCTAGGCTGGAATATTGCTGCACTCTAACAAGCACCTTTCAAGGCAGGTGAATAGCCGACCTAGAAAATAACAGAGAACTACTTTCCACGCGCGCATAAAACGGAGATAAAACACCTCACTTACACTGGAGCGCTTGATGTTTCTAAACCCTGTATTCCCTGGAAACGCAGGAGGGAGAGATACATGAATATATACACCTGGAAAATCCTAGAGGGACTAGTACCAAACTACTTGCACCCGAAAATCAACTTCACACGAAATCAAAAGACTTGGCCCAGAACGATGCACCATCCCCCCCCCCAATGAAAAGCAGGGGTGTCATAGCAACGTTAAGAGACCATACATAAGTGTCAGGGCCCGAACTGATCTAACTGCCTCCCAGCACACAATACAAGGGGGAGAATAACCAACCGACCACCTGGCAGTCCTTCAAGCTGGCACTGGACAAGCAACTAAATCAGCTCCTGAAGTCAGTCCGGGCTGTGGGCTCGTACGATGGTTTGCGTGCAGTGCCAGCAAGCAACCGCCTGTTTGACAGCGCTGACCACCATGAGGCCTGGCACAGACCGGGCCGCGGGGGCGTTGACCCCCCTAAAGGCTCTCTCCCGGTCAACCTCCAGTAACCATATGAACTACGGTCTGGGCACTACAGCTACCTCTGGCTACACCTTTTATGGGGATGAGTTTGTCATTTACTCCAATACACCACAACTACAAACAGTCAAGAACGGAACAACCTCACACCGGTAAACCTCCCTGGAAATTGGAGATGAGTCAGAATGCACAGGAACCTACCTCAATGAATGATGAAACAGAGAACACTAATGGTAAAAACCATGGTACCTGTTACGGTTGAAGGTGTTACAGGAAGCAATATCCCAAAGTGCCTCCCACCGTAGAGTCATTGGCTTCGCCTGACCTTAAGTCCTCATAATTTAATAAACAAATATCCAAAAAAAATGAGCATCTTAATCTTGTACAGATCTGCAAGTTTTTAATAAATATATGTAATCAGGATGAATTGCTCTTGAGCATGGTGGATAGATGATCAAAAGTGCAGCAATCTCCGTTCAGCTTCCAGCAATTTGTGAGAAAGAAGCCCAAACTCTTGCCTTCAAAAATTGCCTTATAACTGGCTGCCAAAATGGCCGGAAAAATGCTAAAAATAAAGTTCTGTAAGATACAGTGACGTCCCAACTATGCTATTTGCCCATAAGTATTCCGCACACTGCAAAGTCACGCATAATAGTTTTAATAAACACCATCTTATGAGCAGAGATTTGTAATAACTCACTACCAATGGATAACATGACAAATCTTTTTCATGGACATTGCTTCCATCAGGAATCGGTTGCCTGACTAACCATCATATTAGTGCAACCAAGAATATTGATGTCATATCTTTTAGCAGTAAATTAGATGAAAGATGGAGCACCTCCACCAAACTTGGGCCTGGATATGCATGCTTATAACCTAAGGTCAACCAACTGTTGTGGTGATGTTGTTCAGAAAAGAAACGCCACATTCCCTCCTTTCCGTTGCAGTCGAAGTTAACATGGCAGTATCATGGTGTCACAGTATACAGCGATTTTTTCCATAAACATTTTTAATCTCTATGCCCCAGCGAACCAGCTTCGACCTGATGCTTTATTAAACAGATCGCATCAATAGTGAACCTACCCAACATTCTTGGAGATTTTAATGCCAGACATAAAAAATTGGTGGGTCTAACACAACCCCCAATGGAGACTAAACTAGTGATATTGGCCTGACTGAGCATGATAATGTCCTGAATTGTGGGCACTAACTGAGCCGACTCGAACAAAAATGGTGGCATACTAGATCTGTGTCTTGGATTTAAATACAGTCATATACGATGCATGACCTCGTCCTCGTTGATGATCTTCTCCTGATCACATTCCAAGGACAAAAACGTATCAATCTTGATCACAATCTCCAGCAATCACGGATCCTAAATACAGAAGGAGGAAACTTAATTCTCAAAACTAGAACACCAGAGAACAACTTTATAACCACTAGGAATCAAATGTATAAGAATTACGACGACGAGCCTCACTGGCACACAAAAATTTAATGATGATTTATTACACAATTGAGAGTGTTATCTCAACAGATCAAGTGGCAGGAATAGAATACAAAGACCCTCCCCTATAAATAACCATACAAACCAAGTAGTAAATACCTATCATGATCCACAGCTGCGCCAAACTAACAAATGCAGCTCAGGATTGGTACAGCATTACCGTTGAAATGTAGTAACCCCAGACCTGCTCAGAACGTTCCAAGCGCACTAACCAATGCATAGAATAGAAAGGAAGAACTTAGTCTACAGGAATGGACCATTTGTTAGTGGATTAAATCGTCCCACCCCTTTGAGGTTTGGGCTTGGAAAAGGTATAAATAACATACCCAGGAAAAAGACTGGCAATGTTGCTCCATTTCCCTTTCCTCTGAAAAAGCAAAATGACCTCATAAAAGACAGGTCCAAAAACATCCCACGCAAATGAAAGCTTTCCGCACTCAATATAAAAAAAAAAATTAGAGAAGTACTTCTGAAGAAATGTTGACACTAGATTAATTTTTATGAGCCAAAATAATTGATGAGAGTGATATGCCATCTTTACCGAGTATGAATTAGATAATGCAATTAACCAAAGGTCGATCAACTGCTCCTGGAGAGGAAGGTATAACCAAATGATTTTCTCAAACTCTAAAGGCAAACGTCCTGATAACCTTTTTGTTTGGGACACTGTATAATCTCAGTTACATTGAGGGCCGTTCTTCCTACTTCCTGGACCAAAGTCCTCATTGTGCCTATCCCAAAAAGCCCCCAACAGCCTATACAATTAGGCCGCGATCGCCTTAACTATTGTCTTGCAAAACTTTTGAAGAATGATGCTTAACAGATTTTGTAACACAGAATCAGACCATCAACATACCCCCTACCTCTAATTGTTCATGAAAGGTGAAAGTGTGCAGAACTGAATTCCACCTTTCGTCACTGCACACACCTCTACTAGTATTACCACTTTTCTTGCTCTAAAATCTGCATTTGATATTTGCAAACAGAAAACCGTTATAACTACATGAACAAGCCCAAAAGATAATGGTGGTAGCTTACTCTGTCAGCTGGATAATAGGATAACCTGGTCAAATAGAGTATCTCTCGTCCTTTACCAAGGCTTCAGAAGTGATCTAAAGAAATGTCCTTTTTAGGTTACAAACACCGCAGGGACGAGTTTCTTAGGTCCCATGTCTATTTAAATATCTGATTAATGCTCTCCAAAAAGCTCAAAAACCCCTGCCTCCCCTAAACATATATATCTAAAGCAATGCTGATGAAATTATCATGAACCATACAACGGGATAGAAAATGATACCCAATCTTAATGAAGTTCAAGCCATTTTGTAATCGACTAGGCCTCCATAATATCTTCCTCCAAAAACAAGATATAAAAGCAAAACGACATCCCCCACCCATCTATTGTGCAGGGTCGAAATCATTCCGCTCCGTTAAAACTTACAGATATATTGGAGTAGATGTACCCTTTAACAAATCCACTATACCACAACTAAACAAGATATTAAAGCCTAGGCTAAATGCCTCTAACTGTTGCCTTGGCTACAAATCCCAACTATGCGGTTCTGAATGTGAGAATCGTGAGAATGATGTAGACATAGCGCGATGATAAGTCCTTACCTGATTAACATGCGCTGCCCATGTTTGATATTAGCTAAGAAAGTTCCCTCCGACCCTTGGAGTTAATGCAAAATGAAGCTCTCAGGACTATTCTTGGGCTGTCCCAGATCTACCAAAGTTCTTAACATGAGGCAGGAGCTAGTATTTCTAGTATCCGGTGATAGGATTGTTGAACTTAACAACTGTACTGGTATCAGAATGATTAGACAACGAACCCAGACACTGTCACAGTGAATCTTCCCACCAAGTTTCTATAGGTAAATAACACACAGATCTAAATGGATTGTGAAAACGTGCCATAGCATTAATTTAAATAACCTGCAATGAACTGTATCACTGTAGGCACCAAGAGCATTTTCACCCCTCCATGGAGATGTGGACATTTAATATCACATAACCTACAATCCCTCCCAAGAACCTCATTTGCTAGTAATCCCTTCCTCCTAACATCTCTTGTTAGAGCACCAGATCAAGAATAATTTTTTCGCCTAGCTGTAGAAATAAGTTTATCACAAAGTTCTATACTCTGGATGGATCTAAACAGGATCATCTGGCAGGGCTGCCTGCCTGCTCTTGATTTGGCCACCGATCCCTAGTTAAGAACGAAAATCAATTTGTTGCTTAGGCATAGAGATTTCACCACCTGGGGGCGTCTACAACTGCAAACTGAACTAGTTTTGCAATCCTAATGGCGCTAAAGCTACCTATGACCACCTGTGAGCTTGACTCATCCTCCATTACTTACTGATTCTTAAGACCATCTATTGAGGCTCTTGGCACATAGAAGACTCCAACCCACAACATGCGCATTGGGGGAAGCCCGGTAAATCACTCACAAATAAGGGACAAAGGAATTATGTTACACTTGCTATGGATCCCATCACACATTGGATTCCTCCTTCATGATCAAGTGAAATAAGTTAGGCCGCCAAGAAGAGCATCCCTAAAGGAGAACGTAGAATATACTTTGGTATAAACTGTGTCTAGCCTTAGGAAAAAAATTAGGAGAGAATAAAAAATGAAGATGATTTGTTTATAGGAATGCAGTTAGAAGCCTGAGTATATCTATAACCCACTAAGATCACTGAACGTAGATAAAGACTGATTCCTGGCTCAACTAGCAATGTGCACAGACTAACTGATGTTGTATGGCCAGGTTAGGCTATTGGTTACAAGTACTTCATCTGGCCGTTGGGAGACACAACAGAAGACGATCAAACTAATGTAAATTAATGTGGATCAGGCTATGGTGCACCTCTCCTTGAACACATGTCTTAATTGTCCACTTATTAGAGGAATACAGAACATACATTAAAAAATATCTATGTGACATGTCAAGGTATCATAATAATGAAAAAATAATACCCGATATCCTAAGCAAATTTCATAACATTTGCTTTGTACCCCCTCACCGTGACTCACACGCTCTTTCGCTAGACACTCCCACCAGTCTTTACCAGTAAACCCTTATGGGGCCTAGTTTTATATCCTAGGCCTTTTTAGTGTATCCACATGTCTCGCGCTAACCGTCCACAGTAAGGATTTCTGGGGTGCACCCTAAACTAGTAGCCACTCATTCGGTGCCAACATCTAAAAAATCTCCTCTGGATAAGACCAGTGGTCGTATCGAAGGGGGCATTTTTTGCGACCTAGGGTGTCCCAAATTCCTACATGTCTAACAGATAAAATCCTAATTATCTTTTCAATTCCTGTTATGTATATACTGATACATTCAGGATAAATGCCATTTTCCACACCTGGAGAGTGTACAAAGAACTTAAAACACATAAGTACGATAAGCACCTAATTTACTGGAAACGGATTGAAGGTCCTTGCTGTGTCTTTCCCTGGAAATGCCATACGAGAGAGATACATGAATAATATACACTTGAAGGGTCCTGGAGGTTTTGTTACCAAACCTGCACACCGAAAAATCACTCCCTATGAAAGCCAAAGCACTTTCGGCAGGAGATGCAACATTTCCCTTTCCCCCCGATGGGCCCAAACTGTTTCAACTGCATCCCAGCATACATACGGGGATTACCAAATAGACCCCTGATTGTCCTTTAGGTCCTGTCCAGTGCCTTCTTAAGAGAAATCCAGTACCGTGACCAACTGGGCTGTGTTTGTTAACGTCCAGCTTGCGTGTGGCCAGCAGTACCAGCCTGATTAAACCCATTGAAGGTCGGACACAATACAAGTACGGTCATTCAGCCAAGGTCAGTCACATACTTGTACGCCTAAATCTAGCGCCTTCAAATCTGGTGGAAGAATGCTGTAGCCTACATATGAAAGAATGAGTCTGTGTGGTCAGTGGTCGCGTATAAAAAAAAACAATGATGTGCACGCTAGTGCACAATGAGAAAAAAAATGTGTTTTTTAGGTTTAAAACAGGCGAATTTCTAGTGTTTTTTTCGTATGGTATTTATGGTTGTAATTTACGTTTGCTTGGTTCTCATTTGATAGAATGGAAGACATAATTAACAGAAATTAGAGATGAATTTGATTGGTTTTCAGATAACAAATACCTTTGAAATTGACTCAAAGTAGCGAAAATTATCCTGATTTTTTGGTTTGTTTGCGATGTCAAGATTAAAAAATCAAGCCATGCAATTTCCAATAGTACACCATCCGATGGGAGTCCTAATATTCTTTCAAATGCCGCTTATTATACGTTTATTTACCGTTTTTTACAATGATCCAGTAGTATACTAATGAAAACCTTCTATTTTCTGTGAGAATAAAAATTCAAAATGGAAGGCAAAAGTAATGTTACGAGGGGCCTCTAGAGACGTGACTAATGAACTGATAAAATTGTTATTTTAAGTGCCATGAATGTCTGTCTTGTTTATTCTGGACCTTATTTCGAAATTGCCACGATTTGACATTTGTGTGAAAATGTGCCGCAAATTGCCAATTTCCTGACCACCATTAATTGGGGTATTGAAATTGGATAAATGGGCAGAATCTTGTATACCATCAATAGAGCAAAGTGGAGTTCTGCTCCATAGGAACTGAACACGAAAATAGGGCTCAAAAGAGGGTGAAATCGCCAACTTTAGAACCGCTAACTTTCCGGCGAGAGATAAATCTATAAGTTTTGTTCCATCAAAATTCCAATACTTTTTGGAGACATTAATGATTGGAAAAAGGATTCTCTATCATTTCATAAGAAAAATAATTTTTTTATTTTCGAAAACTTTTCGTCCCTGAGAACACGTTGGGAAGGGCCTCTCTCGGCCGTCAAAGGGCTATTCCGACCCCTGATACACCATGAAGCCTGGTCTACAGACCGAGCTGCAGGGGCTTGCACGACCCCCCGAAACCCTCCCAGGTAACCTCCAGGTAAGAAGGATGCAACATCTGAGGTCAAAACGACTCGGATGGCCTAGAAAAGGTGGGCCAGAGGCCTGGTGAAGAAGACTCAAGGGCTAACGAAGGGTCGGGAGGCATACGTACCGCCCACCAAACAGTTATGGGAGCATAACTGTCTCTGAAATTTTCGATGGGAGATTGTAGTGCAACTGGCTCTGTGTGGGGAGCAGCCTAGCAGATCATACTGCACGACCACCTCTCGGGGCTTCGGTCCCATAACAACAACAACAGCCTTAGTTAGAGTGTCATGGGCGCCAACACTGGAAATGTGAGATTCTCATTCTCTTACCGTCATATATTAATGCTGCAGCATTACATGGTTGAAGTTAAAATCGTGGCCATTAGTTATAACTTTTCTCTTGCCCTTAAGGCAAGAACATCAACCCCCCCCTCCCTGTAGAAAGTATAATTAATGTACTAGTCATTATATTTTGTTGGCAGAAGTAACTATGAAATTTCTATTCAATAAAGCCTCGAGATAAGGCCTATGTTTTCTATAATCCACAACACATACTACAATATACAGGATGGAAACGCCAAATCAACCTTCCCTCTAAAATCTTGATAGTTGCAACAGACAACAAACTTCAAAGCCTATTATTACCGGCAACAAACACTCTAGTAATCCCTGCGTCTGGTTTCAACCTTGTAAAAACCTCAACATGCATACAGAAGGACCTAAAATCCAGAACTTTCGTAATTCTTTCTAACCTGCAACAACTTCAGTCCTCTTCAAAGCTATTGTTTAAAGAACACCACACTTTTCCTAAATAATGTTCCGAACAATTTATTATGCTGAACAATTCTTTTGTCCCTGGTATTGGTTCCCGTCCTTGTCCATCATTCCTTCAACTCTCTTTTACCTAGCTTCATCTTAATATATCACTAATTAGATTTTCTTTGTTGAATTACCCTCCAGGCATAATAAATACCTTCCAGCAATAAAAAAAACCTATGTAATTACTTATTGTCATACATATACTTGTAATTATAATTTAGTTTTAAGACTGCCCAAAAGGCTTTGGCATAATAATGGGCTTTCTATACAGTAGTTTATGTCAAATAACCTAATTGTCATAATAACTGCTAAACTATGAACCTTATAGATTTCGCTGCCTAGTTATAATTATTATACTGATAATAAATAGATAAATAATATTTCCTTGCAAACTTACAATGAATGGTTTTTACACATTATAAAATATTAATTTCCGAAAAAGGCCTCTAGCATGGCTGACATTTGGGAAGACTAAATCCTAATTTCATACTCTATATTGACCCGGTTAGGAGCCGTACATTTAATATAATCTTATTGCATTACTAGGTTAACAGAGGTAGTACAAAACATATAATAGTTAAAGCTCCACAATTGGGAGAGTTTCCTTAGGCACACTTAAGATTTATTAAACCTGGAGTTTACCGGAGAGAGTTTCGGTCGGGGGGTCAACGCCCCCGCGTGCCCGGTCAGTGGACCAGGCCCTTCCAGGTTGATCAGCGCCTGACACCAGGCAGTTGCTGCTGGCAGCACGCAACCAACGTACGAGCCACAGCCAGCCCGGCTTGATTCAGAACTGACTTTTAGGTGCTTGTCCATGCCAGCTTGACGCTGCCAGGGTCTGTTGGTAATTCCCCCTTATGTGTGCTGGAGGGCAGTTTTGAACAGTCTCGTGCCCCTGACACTTATTGTAATGGTCTCTTATAAAACGTGCCTAGAGACAACCCCTGCTTTTTCAAATGGGGGGATGGTGCATCGCAGGGCCAAGACCCTTAAGGCATTCGTAGTGAGTGATTTCGTGTGGCAAGTTCGGTACTAGTCCCTCAAGGATTTTCCAGGTGTATATTATCATGTACTCTCCCTCCTGCGTATCCAGGAAATACAGGTTTTAGAACCTCAAGCGCTCCTTCCCAGTAATTGAGGTGTTTTAATCTCCGTTATGCGGGCCGTGAAAGTTCTCTTACATTATTCTAGGTCGGCAATTTCAACCTCCTGAAAGGGCTGTTAGAGTCCAGCAATAAATTTTCCCCCAGCCTAGATAAGAACAAGTGACCTGAAGAGTGTCATCAATGGGCTTGGCCTCCCTAGTTTTGAAGTTCTCATTACATGCCTGTCCATTTTTCTAGCAGATGCGATTGATAACAATGATAGGTCCATGAAGTTGAGATCCTCCGACATAAATCACTCCCAGGTCTTTGACGTTGGTGTTTCGCTCTATTTTTGTGCCAAATTTGTTTTTGTACTCTGATGAAGATTTAATTACCTCATGTTTTACTCATATCTGAGTAATTGAAATTTCTCAATCGTTGAACTTCAATTTTTTTCTGGCACCCACTGAAAGATTTGTTGCTGTCCGCCGGGAGCCTTGCATGTCCTGCAAATGGAAGACACTGTCATGCAGATTCGGGTGTCATCTGCACAGGAAGACTACGGGTGCTGTGGCTGACAATCCTGTCATGTCCAGAATGAGATGCGGAACAGAAAAGAACAGTACTGTGTGCTTATGTGGAAAGAGCTTGTCCATTCACCGTACTGCCTCGGACTTTACTCTGTTGACAGACTACTCTCTGTGTTTCTGTTAGTGAGGAAATTATAGATCCATCTCCGACTTTTCTGTTATTCCTTTTACGCTTAAGTCGCGCATTTGTGCGCTAGTTACGCCATGGTCATCACTTGTCGAAGGCTATTTAGCAAATCCTGTATATCTTACATCTGCATTCATTTTGTCTTCAAGTGCCTTTAGGAACCTTGATCGTAGTGATCCAGTAGTTGAGACAGCCAGGAGCGACCTGTTCTAAAACCCATTGTTGCACCTGGGTTGTAGTAACTGAATGGGTTGCTAGATGGGTGGTGACTTGTCTTCTTAGGCCCCTTTCAAGAATTTTTAGATATGGGAAGTTTAGTGCTATGGGTCTGTAGTTCTTTGCGTTGCATTAACTAACAGCCCCCGTTTGGGAGTGGGCTAAGTCTGTGTTTTTAGTAACTGAGGGAATTTAAATATTTACAGTCGTTGGTGAGTATAAAGAGTGATTAAAGGGGGAATCAAAGATAATCGAGAGTAAATCTATTTCGTTTTGGTGTTTGCATGATAAGATAAGAGAATAGGTCTGTTTTTGGATAAGTTAACTGAAGGTGGGGCGTGTTAGGAGAATAAGCTTTTTTAACGGTCGTTTGAAAAATGGTGGTTTAAGTCTGCATTATCTTGAGATTTCCAGGCAGGAAGTTCCAATTTTTAAGGCCCTTATTATGATACATTGAATTTTTTGTATAGATTAGCTGGACACATGTAATGTCATAGAGATTCTTTGCATCTGGTATTATGTCCTATGGGTCCCTGTCACAAACCATCAGGAAAAGGTTTTTAGTTTTCAGGGTTAATATTAGAGAATTTATTGTTCTGTAACTGTAGGATTGGGCACAATAGTAGGTGTGAATGCCTGTACAGTAGTGTATTTTTTAGGTCTTTGAAGAGTTGGGGGGGGCTGTTTGCCGTAGCATTGATTGCGTGATAATATCATACTTCGGCTTTTTTTGGGTGATTAGTGCTTTAGGTGGGTTGCTGCTGTTGATCCCAAGGCACAAATACATCGGTGGAGGTAGGGAGCAGATGAGTGATATAGTATAGTGGTAGTAGGGCCATTAGTGGTACGTATCCCATAACATTAGAAAAATCCCAAACCCTTATTGGATACTTTTTTATGTTATTGTTAGGTTATATGTAAGATAAGGATTTATGAACCTAGATGTAAATGCATGGTCTCCTATTACCATAATGATCTAAGTTTGTGGAGTTGATGCTGAGGTCTACTGTATCAAAAGCTTTTTTCTTAGGTCCGATTAAGAAAGTCCGACTGGAAAAAATTTTCTCCAGTGGTGTGTAAAGCAATCTAGCATCTTACAATTGGTGTTGTTTGTGCCTTGCTTTTCCTGCAGCCAACTTGGCCGGGGTTGAGGAGCTTGTGCTGATTATAGCCCCTCTTGTGCACGAGTTTCTTGAAGATTATTGATAGCCACGGTAGGTGATAATGGCCTTGTAGTGTATATTCTAGCGCCTTCAAATCTGGTGGAAGAAAGCTGGTAGGCCTACATATGAAAGAATGAGTCTGTGTGGTCAGTGTGCGCAGTATAAAAAAAACACTGATGCACGCTGTGCAAAATGAGAAAAAAAATGTGTTTTTGGTTTAAAACAGCGAATTTCTAGTGTATTTTCGTATGGTATTTATGGTTGTATTTTCGTTTGCTTGGTCTCATTTGATAGAATGGAAGACATATTACAGAATTAGAGATGATTTTGATTGGTTTCACGATAACAAATACCTTGAAATTGAGCTCAAAGTAGCGAAAATTATCGATTTTTGCCGATGTTCAAGATTAAAAAAATCAAGCCATGCATCCAATACACATCAGATGGTGAGTCTAATATTCTTTCACAAGTGCGCTTATATCGTTTATACCGTTTTTACAATGATGCAGTTGTATACATAACAGAAAACCTTCTATTTTCTGTGAGAATAAAAATTCAAAATGGAAGGCAAAAGTAATGTAAGAGGGGCCTCTAGAGACGTGACTAATGAACAGATAAAATGTTATTTTAGTGCCATGAATGTCTGTCTTGTTTATTCTGGACCCTATTTCGAAATTGGCCTCTTTTGAAATTTGTGTGAAATTGCCCAAATTGCCAATTTCTGACCACTTTATTGGGTAGTTGAAATTGATAAATGGGCAGAATCTTGTATTCCATCAATAGAGCAAATGGAGTTCTGCAACATAGGAACTGACCGAAAATAGGGCTCAAAGTGGGTGAAATCGCCAACTTTGAGACCGCTAACTTCGCGAGAGCATAATTCTATAAGTTTTCCATCAAATTTCATACTTTTGGTGTCATTATGATTGGAAAAAGATTCTCTATCATTTCATAAGAAAAAATAATTTTTTTTTTCGAAAACTTTTCGACCCTGAGAACAAGTTTGGGAGAGGGCCTCTCGGCCCTCAAAGGGTTATTCAGACCCTGATACACCATGAAGCCTGGTCTCAGACCGAGCTGCAGGGGCGTTGACCCCCGAAACCCTCTCCAGGTAAACTCCAGGTATGAAGGATGCAACATCTTGTGGTCAAAACTGACTCAGGATGCCTATGAAAGTTGGGCCAGAGGCTGGTGAAGAGACTCAAGGGCTACGAAGGTCGGGACGCATACGTCGCCCACCTAACAGTTTGGGAGATTACTGTCTCTGATATTTTAGAAGGGGAGATTGTAGTGATACTGCTCTTGTGGGGAGCAGCAGCAGGATAATACTGCACCACCTCTCGGGGCCCTTAACAACAACAACAGCTTGGTGTGTGTCATGGGCGCCAACACTTGGTATGTGATTCTCTTCTCTTACCTCCATATATTAATGATGCAGATTACATGGTGAGTTTAAATATGTGGCCTGTAGTTATAACTTTTCTCTTGACATATGCAAGACATCACCCTCCCTGTAGAAGTAGTTATTAGATGTACTAGTCATTATATTTTGTTGCAGAAGTACTATGAAGATTCTATGTTCAATAAAGCCTAGAGATAAGGCCTGTGTTTCTATCACAACACATACTACATATACAGGATGGAAAACTCCAATATCAATCCTTCTCTGAAAATCTTGATAGTTGCAACAGAACTCAAGCATATTATTAAGGCACAAAAATCTCTATGATATTCCCTGCGTCTGGTTCAACCTTGTAAAAACTCAACATGCATAAAAGGACCTAAAATCCAGAACTTTCTACCTGCAACAACCAGTCTCTTCAAAGCTATTGTTAAAGAACACCACTTTTCCTAAATATGTTCCGAACAATTTATTATGCTGAACAATTCTTTTGTCCTGTATTGTCCCCGTCCTTGTCCATCATTCCTTCAACTCTCTTTACCTAGCTTCATCTTTAATATATCACTAATTAGATTTCTTTGTTGAATTACCTCCAGCATAATAAATACTTCCAGCATAATAAAAACTATGTATTCTTATTGTCATACATATACTTGTAATTATAATTTAGTTTTAAGACTGCCCAAAAGGCTTTGCATAATAAGGGGCTTTCTATAAAGTAGTTTATGTCAAATAACCTAATTGTATAATATACTGCTATATGAACCCTTATAGATTTAGTGCCTAGTTATAATTATTATAATGATAATAAATAATAAATATTTATTTCCTTGCAAAGCTTACAATGTATGGTTTACACATTATAAAATATTAATTACGAGAAAGGCCTCTAGCATGCCTAGACATTTTGGGAAGACTAATCCTAATTCATACTCTATATTGACACAGGTTATGGAGCAGTACATTTTAATATATCTTATTGCATACTAGGTAACTGAGGTAGTACAAAACATATAATAGTTAAAGCTCCTACATTGGGAGAGTTTCTTAGGCAAACTTAAGATTTATTACCTGGAGTTTACCTGGAGAGAGTTTCGGGGGTCAACGCCCCCGCGGCCCGGTCTGTGACCAGGCCTCCTGGTGGATCAGCGCCTGATCAACCAGGCTGTTGCTGCTGGCTGCACGCAAACCAACGTACGAGCCACAGCCCGGCTGATCAGGAACTGACTTTAGGTGCTTGTCCAGTGCCAGCTTGAAGACTGCCAGGGGTCTGTTGGTAATCCCCCTTATGTGTGCTGGGAGGCAGTTGAACAGTCTCGGGCCCCTGACACTTATTGTATGGTCTCTTAACGTGCTAGTGACACCCCTGCTTTTCATTGGGGGGATGGTGCATCGTCTGCCAAGTCTTTTGCTTTCGTAGTGAGTGATTTTCATGTGCAAGTTCGGTACTAGTCCCTCTAGGATTTTCCAGGTGTATATAATCATGTATCTCTCCCTCCTGCGTTCCAGGGAATACAGGTTTAGAAACCTCAAGCGCTCCCAGTAATTGAGGTGTTTTATCTCCGTTATGCGCGCCGTGAAAGTTCTCTGTACATTTTCTAGGTCGGCAATTTCACCTGCCTTGAAAGGTGCTGTTAGAGTGCAGCAATATTCCAGCCTAGATAGAACAAGTGACCTGAAGAGTGTCATCATGGGCTTGGCCTCCCTAGTTTTGAAGGTTCTCATTATCCATCCTGTCATTTTTCTAGCAGATGCGATTGATACAATGTTATGGTCCTTGAAGGTGAGATCCTCCGACATAATCACTCCCAGGTCTTTGACGTTGGTGTTTCGCTCTATTTTGTGGCCAGAATTTGTTTTGTACTCTGATGAAGATTTAATTTCCTCATGTTTACCATATCTGAGTAATTGAAATTTCTCATCGTTGAACTTCATATTGTTTTCTGCAGCCCACTGAAAGATTTGGTTGATGTCCGCCTGGAGCCTTGCAGTGTCTGCAATGGAAGACACTGTCATGCAGATTCGGGTGTCATCTGCAAAGGAAGACACGGTGCTGTGGCTGACACCCTTTGGGTCTATGTCGGATATGAGGATGAGGAACAAGATGGGAGCTAGTACTGTGCCTTGTGGAACAGAGCTTTTCACCGTAGCTGCCTCGGACTTTACTCTGTTGACGACTACTCTCTGTGTTCTGTTAGTGAGGAAATTATAGATCCATCGACCGACTTTTCCTGTTATTCCTTTAGCGCGCATTTTGTGCGCTATTACGCCATGGTCACACTTGTCGAAGGCTTTTGCAAAGTCTGTATATATTACATCTGCATTCTTTTTGTCTTCTAGTGCATTTAGGACCTTGTCGTAGTGATCCAGTAGTTGAGACAGACAGGAGCGACCTGTTCTAAACCCATGTTGCCCTGGGTTGTGTAACTGATGGGTTTCTAGATGGGTGGTGATCTTGCTTCTTAGGACCCTTTCAAAGATTTTTATGATATGGGATGTTAGTGCTATTGGTCTGTAGTTCTTTGCTGTTGCTTTACTGCCCCCTTTGTGGAGTGGGGCTATGTCTGTTGTTTTTAGTAACTGAGGGAATTTTATATTTACAGTCGTTTGGGTGAGTATAAGTGTGATTTAGGGGGAATCACAGATATCGAGAGTAAATCTATTTTGTTTTGGATGTGTGCATGATAAGAATAAGAGAATAGGTGGTTTTGATATAGTTAACTGATGGTGGGGAGTGTTAGGGAGATAAGATTTTTTTAATGGTCGTTTTGAAAATGGTGGTTGAGTCTGCAGTTCTTGAGATTTCAGGCAGGAAGTTCCAGATTTTAGGCCCTTTTATGTACATTGAATTTTTGTATAGATTTAGCTGGACACATGGAATGTCATAGAGATTTTTGCATCTGGTATTATGTCTATGGGTCCTGTCACAACCATCAGGAAAGTGTTTTAGTTCAGGGTTAATATTAGAATTTATTGTTCTGTAAATGTAGGTTGCACAATAGTAGGTGTGAATGTTCTGTACAGTGTGTAGTTTAGGTCTTTGAAGAGTGGGGGGGGGGGATGTTGCCTAGCATTGGATTGCGTGATAATTCTTACTTCGGCTTTTTGTTGGGTGATTATTGGCTTTAGGTGGGTTGCTGCTGTTGATCCCTAGGCACAAATAGCATAGGTGAGGTAGGATAGATGAGTGAATAGTATAGTGTGAGTAGGGCTGATTGTGGTATGTAGTAACATATCTTAGAGAAAATCCCAACCATTTTGGATACTTTTTTTGTTATGTGTTGGATATGTAAGGTAGGATTTGAAATATGTAAATGCATGGTCTCTTATACCATAATGATCAAGTTTGTGGAGTAGGATGCTGTGGTCTACTGTATCAAAAGCTTTTCTTAGGTCGATGAAGAGTCCTAATGGATATTAATTTTCTCCAGTGCTGTGTAAAGCAAGTCTAGCATCTTTACAATTGTGTTGTTTGTGCTTTTGCTTTTCCTGCAGCCAAATTGGCAGGGGTTGAGGATGCTTTGTGCTGAATATAGTCTCTTGTGCACGAGTTTCTTGAAGATTTTTGATAGCAACGGTAAGGTTGATATTGGCCTGTAGTTATTTACATCTGTGGGGTCACCACCTTTATGTATTGGTGTAACCCTTGCTGTCTTGAGTAGTGTTGGGAAAGTGTAGTTTCTAGTGATTTGTTAACCCTTAAACTGTCCACACATAGATCTACGTTCATGTGTGGGGGCTTCGAGCGTAGATCAACATTTTATTTTTCATTCCTTCAAAATTGGCGCTATAGGCCTGAGTCGCCTAGACATGAGAGAATGGGTCTGCGCACTCAGTGTGCACAGTATGAAAAAAATCGGGGATGCCAGGGTACCGCGTGGTAACACCAGTTGGTTTCAGCTCCATCTTGGGTTAACATCGTGGCAAACCCTCGAGATTCACTCGGGCTTCGTCGTATTAACACTACTATTTTCGGAAAGTGATACAGAATGCAAGTTTAGTGGTTTTGACACTGATATAGCCACTAATGATCAAGGAATTAGTGAAACTTTTGATGATGACCCTTAGCCCATGACCTCTGGGGTGGCCAGTGTGGCTAATGTGGCCACTGTGACCACAACAGACCCTCAGCCCAGCACTTCTGAGGTTGCTAGTGTGTCTTCCCAAAGGCAACTCCGTAAGAGGAAATTATCATTTTCCATGCGTTATAGTGTTGACAGTAGTGAAAGTGATATGAGTGACAACGATGAAATCGATTTTATGCCCATAGACGATTTGTCGAGTGAAAGTGATCATCATCATTCCCCAGTGAAACGTACCTTTAGGCATCATAACCTATGTTCAGACAGTGTGCCATGTGCAGTAGGCAAGGGTTGTGGGAGGTCATGATCTGAAACCCCAGCCATTGATAGTGATAATGATCATGAAGGAGTGTATGCTGGGATGGAGGAAGTGGGGTGGCATGGTGCCTGGACATCATGGCGCTGTGGGTGGGCAGACAAAGGACCGCCCGGCACCCTCTCAACTATGTGCTGCCTTCACTCCTGTCCTTCCTCCTGCTCTCCATGCCCCATACCACAGGTACAACCTACATCATGTGACTGCGAATGGAACTGGACAGAAAGTACACCATTCAGTCCACATCCTTTCAGTTTTGATGCCAGTGAAAGTGGCATCATGCCACACTGTCCCATCACAAATGAGTCTACAGAGTTAGACTATTTTCAACTATACTTTGATGAGCCGATAATGAACCTGGTTGTTACCCAGACCAACATCAACTACTAGTATACTATGGACCACACAGATATTTCAGAATCTTCATGGCTGTGCAGGTGGAAAGATACAACTGTGGCTGAAATGTATTTATTCCTTGGCACTGTCATGCTTATGCCACACACATATGAGAACAATATAGCACACTACTGGTCCACAGACCACTTCATCAGTACTCCAGTCTTCTGTGACCTCCTTCCCTGCAACAGATTCACTCTGTTGCTACGAATGTTGCACTTCTCAGACAGGAATACGCCAAATCGAAATGACCTCTTATACAAAATCGGGAATTGTTTATGTATCTGAAGCAAAAATTCAGTGCCTACTTTTATCCATTCAAGAAAGTTGTTGTTGACGAGTCCTTGGTTCTGTTCAAGTGACAACTGTCATTCAAACAATATATACCAAGCAAATGTAATCTCTTTGGTATAAAACTCTTTGTTATGTGTGACTGTGAGACTGGTCTTGTGTTGGATGTCATTATCTATACAGGGAAAAACATACTCAATGATACCAGGCACATCTTGGGCATTTCTGGTGATGTTTGCGAGAAGATGGAACCATACCTTGGCAAGGGTCATACATTGCCCACGGACAACTGGTATACAAGCCTTATGCTCGCTGATTTCCTGCATGTGAACAATACTGATATACTATGTGGAAGAGTGAGAAGAAATAGAAAATGTATGCCAAGGTTCACTGGAGCAAGTCTAGTGGAAGAGTTTCATGCCAATGACATCATGGCAATGACGTGGCATGACAAACGAGATGTGACATTGCTGTCAACCATCCACAGAAATGAGATGGTACAAACAGACTGAGCAGGTTCAACAATAAACCTATTGTAAAGCCAGCTGCTGTCGTTGACTATACGACAGTATGATTACTATCAGTACCAAACATTTGTGTCTCAACAAGAATTGGCTATGAAATCAAAAGATCTACAACAAAACATTATTATCATAACATGAAAACGACCAAAATTATAAAAAAATAGAAAAAAACGATGTTTATTTCTGCAAGCGACAGTGCTCCATGTTGCCGACACCTCATCATTTAGCACCAGCCTCACGGACTTATATCTCGATATGTATCGACCCTAAAATTTTTTTTTATCCTATAACATTTATAAAGATTAGATTTTGCCACCAAAGTGGCTAGTTTATTGTGCACCCCATATCCATCTTGTGGTTGGTAACACAAGAGCATATGGATACACAAGAGGCCTAGGAACTAGACCTTGAAAGGGTTAACAGGTTCAGTGAAGTGTTTCGCCTGAGTGTGAAGGAATACCTCCTGGAAAAAAAATTGCCACTCAAGTGCCTTCTGGTAATGGACAATGCTCCTGCTCATCCTCCAGACTTGGATGACCAAATGGTAGAGGAGTTTAGTTTCATCACAGTGAAGTTCTTGCCCCCTAATACCACTCCTCTCATCCAACCCATGTACCAGCAGATCATTTCAAACTTCAAAAAACTCTACACAAAAGCAGTGTTTCAAAAGTGCTTTGAAGTGACCTTGGGCACTCAGTTGACCCTAAGAGAGTTCTGGAGGAATCACTTCACTATCCTCCATTGCAGTGAGTGACTTTCAGGACGATGAACTCTGCTTGGAGGAGAAAACTGTATCCAGATTGTGTCCTCAACAAAGATTTTGAAGGGTTTGAGGCTGACCCTGACAACCCTGTGCCAGTTGTGCAATCTATTGTGGCATAGGGGCATTCCATGGGGTTGGATGTGAGGGGCCAGAATTTGGAAGAGCTCTTGGAGGACCACAGTCAAGAGCTAACTATTGAAGAACTGCAAGAACTTCATCTGTAACAGCAACAGAGCACAGCTCAGGAAATTGCTTCAGAGGAGGAGGAAGACTGATGGAAGAAGGTGCCTTCTTCAAAGCTTAAGGACATTTGCGCAAAGTGGAGTGAGGTGCAAACGTTTGTGGAGGAACATCACCCTGACAAAGCTGTTGCAAGCTGTGTCAGCAACATGTACAATGGCAATGTCTTGTCCCATTTGAGGGAAATTTTCAAGAGACGCCAGAAACAGAGCTATCTGGAACAATTTTTTGAGCGACAGGGGTCTAGTGACTCGAGCTGTTCCTAGTGGCATTAAAAAACAAAGAAGGGAAGTAACCCCAGATAAGGACTTGTTACCTAAAGTCTTTATGGAAGGGGATTCCCCTTCCAAACAATAGTGTAACTTCTCCATCCTCTCCCCTCCTCCTGTCTTCCATACACTAACAACAGTATTCAATAAAGGTAAGTGTTATGTTATTTTTGTTTTATACTTGATGTCTCACTGTTTTCTGTATGTAAATCTACATTTAATGTAAAAAAACATTTTTTGTTAATACTTTTGGGTGTCTAGAACATTAATTGGATTTACATTATTTCTTATGGGGAAAATGGTTTTGGCATTCGTAAATTTCAACTTTCATCACACTCTCTGGAACGGATTAATTACAAAACTCGAGGGCCCACTGTGGTTGATAATTGTGGTGACTTTAGTGGGCTCAGTTCGGGCAAGATAGGAGGAGGTTGGGAAATTCCCATCTAAGTAATCACTTGCTCAGGCATTAGTACCTGGGATTTTACTGGTGAGATTTGATCCTATGGTTGTTAACAGTATCAATAGGCTGTAGTTGTGTTTCATTCAGTTTAGGACAATATCCCCAGTTTTTATCAGTTAGTGGGTGTCCAGAATCTGAGTGTGTTTTCCAGGTCTTTTTTATATCTCCTCTTGTTTCAGTGAATCTGTTGGAATAGTACAATTGCTTGGCCTTTCTTATTAGTTTGGTGAGGACTGATGCGTAGTGTCTATATTCCTTTTCATATTGATGTTTATCAGTGGATTTTAATATGCTGTTTGTTAGCCATGGGCAACCTAGCCATTTATTTATAATTTGTTTCATATTTATGGGACAATGTTTGTTATATAATCTAAGTAATCTGTTAAGAAATATGTCTATCCAATCATTGACACCATTGGCATTGGAGGATTCTGTAGGCCAGTCATCCGTACCTAGCTCTGCTGTGAAGTTACATATTGAAGCCTCATCATGGAGTCTAAAAGAAACTTTGTTGTACGTATTCCAGTGGTTATTTACTAATGTTTGTTAAGAGGAAGGTGGGGTAGTGGTCAGTAGTGCTGTCAGTGATTGCCCCTGATTTAAGAGGGGCTGGTATATTGGTCCATATATGATCAATTACGGTTGCACTTGTCTCAGTTAGCCTGTTTGGTTTATAGTTGGTATGAGAAGTGTGTTGTTCATATTGTGATGAAATCAGTTACTGGCTGGTCGTCTATTAGGCCAAGGTTAATGTTAAAATCTCTGGCTAAGAGAAGGTGGTGCTTGTTCATTTGGTTGTTTGTTATTAGTGTCTTTAATTTATCGCTAAAATTTGGGATGTTTGTATGAGGCATCCGGTAAATGGCACCAATTGTTATAGGAGCCTTAAAACTACTACTCGACAGTTACAACAGAATGTATAGTCACAATACAAGGCATAAGGCCCTTTTCAACATCCCTCGAGTAAAACTCTCACTATGCAAGAACGCTTTGCACATAAAAGGCCCAAAGATCTGGAACTTGCTACCGGAACAAGTCAAGGATCCCCAGACAACTTATAAATTTAGGACTCTGCTTAAAAATCATCTTATCGCAAAATATTAACCAAATCAACCAAACATCTACTGGCTAGTTTTATCGTGTGACCTCCTGGCTTTTAATTCTGCCATTCCATAAAATATTACCACCTGCACCATTCCTTGTAAATTAGATTTTGTACTAAGTATACATAAGATTAAGTCCAAACAAAATTGTAAAACAGCTAACCACTATTCTATGTTTAGTTTTAAGTATAATGCTATGTACATGTATTAGGATGCCACAAATACCTTTCTCAGAACAAGATGACATAGCGGCATATATTACTCGATTCGAGAGTACTGCTACTCTGTGACTGGCCATCAGATTCTTGGGCTACTAGGCTTGGCTTACTACTGTCAGGTTCAGCATTAAATGTCTATTCCACTCTACCCTCTGATGTTATTTCTAGTTATAGCCTGCTGAAGAAAGCTATACTTCAGGCTTCAAAAAAACTACTCATTACAGGTCGGAGTTTAGGACACATTAAAAATAACTCCTAATCAAATTATATGCAATTCTTGACAATACTTTTCAGATTATTGATTCGTGGATTGATAGTGCTGAGGTTGACCACGATTTCGAATCTTTACGAGACCTGATGGTAAGAGATCAATTCCTTTCTTCTGTAAACTCGACTTAGGAATATTCATTAAAGAAAGAAACATTCATACGGCTGCAGAAATGGCACAAGCTGCTGATATATATGCGTGCGCTCATAATAACTACCCTAAAGAGCGTAGCAGATATAAGCCTGTTGGGCCTAAGCAATCTGAGGGATCCAAACCCTCCATACCAAGGAATTCCACGGCCTTCACAATAAAGTGTTTCAACTGTAATGAGTGGGGGTCATAGATGGCCCGACTGTCCTAGAAAAATAGGTGAAAATGTCTGTAAATGTTTCACTGAATCAAACATAAACGCACCTTTTAGTGAAGGTACAGTCAATGACATGAATGTGTCAATCCATTCTTAGAGACACTGGATGTTCCTGTATTGTTATCTTAAGTAAGCTTTTCCCTAACCTAGATTCTTCACGTTATAAGTCCACTAAATTAACTGACTATTTAGGAAGAAGCGATTCTTTTCCAACAGTCAGATGTTTTCGTTAGGTCCAAATGATTCTCAGGATGGGTAGATGCCGTAGTTGCCCCGATAACCTCGTGTTCTGTTTTGGTTGGGAACATACAAGGGGCTACTTTCCCATCTGAAAAGGGACTGTTTGGAAATTTGGAGTTTCCAAGGAAGGGTTGGAACCTAATATCTGTTTCTTCACAGATAGTTCCAGATGAGATTCAGTTCGGTAACTTAAATCAGAGAGCTGATGGTTACAAAACTCCGGTAACTCCTTTAGTAAGTCAGTCATTTAAACTAGACAACGCAGACACCAGTGGAAAACTACGTGTGGCACAATCTTTTCAACAACTAGACACAATTAACGTCCTTACAGAGCTCAGTCTAAGGTAAAACCTATCCACCCATTAGTTCTTTCCAAAGGAAAGCCATTGAGCTGTCTCACACAGATTTAGAGGGTCTTCAAAAGACTTGTCCTTCCTTAGAGGAATCTCGGAAGTTAGCTTTAAATGGCAAGGTGATACAGAGAGAATTTTCTTAAGTTTGAGTTCAAACACGATCTTTTGTACAAGACTATAGTGTCTGCGGACAAACCCAATGACGTTGGTCGAAGCCTGTTAGTCATTCCGCAGGATTGCCGAGAAAACATTTTAAAGATTTCTCATGATTTACCAGTCTCTGGCCATTTTTCAATAGGAAGACCTATAATAAAATAAAGGACCTATATTTCTGGCCTAGTATGTCCTCTGACATCTATAAGTACTGCAGATCGTGTCACGTATGTTAACTTTCCATGCAAAAGGGTAGAACTAGGAGAGTTCCTTTGGTAAGATGCCAATTTTCTCAGTCCCTTTTGCAAGGGTTGCAGTAGATATGTTGGTCCTATCAACACCTCGTTCATCAGGTCATAAATATATTTAACTATGATTGACTATGCGTGCAGCTTCCCAGAGGCGGTACCCTTAAAATCCATTACGTCCATAAAAGTCTCAGAAGCCTTATTTTCTGTTTTTTTACGTGTAGGTATACCTCGTGAAATTGTCTGACCAAGGGGCACAATTCACTTCAGAATTAATGGAACACGTTCATCAACTTGTGGGTGTTAAACCTCTTTTCACTACACCTTACCATCCGATGTGTAACGGAAGAGTGGAGCGACAACATGCCATCCTAAAGTCAATATTAAAAAAACTATGTATTCTTAAACCAATGGACTAGCATAGATTCCTACCATGTGCTCTTTTCGCAATGCGCGAGATTCCAAGTGATTCCCTTGGTTATTCCCCTTTTGAATTGCTTTATGGGAGACAAGCTCGTGGCCACTATTATTTTGAATGAATTTTGGCCCAAAAGATTTAAACCTGGGTTCAAAAGAAATCAGTTTCTTTTAGATCAAAGGGAAAGTTGGAAGAAAACCCCCGATTTGGTGGGTAAAAAACCTAGAGATGTTATGGAAACTTTAAAGCCCTTTTTGCCCATAAAGCTAAAAAGGTGCTTTTAAAATTTTGAAGTTTTGTTCTCCTCCCTGACAAACCCAAAAAAATTGCTAATTCCCTGGCGGGCCCATTAAAGTAGTGAAGGTCTGTAATAAGGTAGATTATATTTGCTGTCAAGGGTAAAGAGAGAATGTTCACGTCAAAAAAAATTTTTAAAACGGTACCCTCGAAGAGAGTTAATTTTTTGTGTAAATTCCTTTTACGAAGTTTCTTTTACGCTTGGTTACAAGTGGTGATTCGTACGGTGTAGAGTTTTATTATAAATGACTAGTCTTTTACAGAAACGAAGGAATACTGGATATTTAACGCATGATCCCCCGCCAAAGAAATCAAATGTCAACATTAAAAAAGACTTGTCAAATAAACAAGTCTCAAGTAAGTGCCTTAGTAAACACATTTTCTGACGTATTCAGAGGTACCAGGACTTACCACCACTATTGTACAGAAGATTGAATTGTCGGATCATGAACCAGTAAAGCGGAAAATCTACCCTGTTCCCGTTCACTTAGGGAAAACTTTTGATAATGAGGTTGACAAACTATTTAACTTAAACATCATAGAACCTTCGAAATCAGCTTTCTGTTCACCAGTTATGGTTAAGAAACCCGATAATTCTTACCGACTGGCACAAGATTTTCGTTATTTAAATACTATAACTAAATGGGATGCAGAACCCATGCCAGTAATTGATCATGACTTGTATAAATTCCATGACTGCAAATTCTTCTCAGAATTAGACATCTCACAAGCATACCATCAAGTGCCATTACACCCAGACTCGAAACCATACACTGCTTTCCCTACTCAGAGGTCTAAGGCAATATCGCACAATGCCTTTCAAATTCAAATTCAAATTTAAAGTTTATTCTCTATAAGGATTACAATGCTGAGTTTACAGAAATTTGGTTATTGTGTGGTTTACATGTAGTAAAATGGTGATTACAGAGTGTACCACTAGAACGCTTAGCATGGCTAGGCATTTCGGGCAGACTTAGTTTTATTCTTAATTGTAAAATATTACAAATTATGAGGTAAGTTGGTATTATGGCTTAGTGACTAAATACTAGTTTGTGAGTTTAGCAATGTAAATGCTTTTGTTTTGGCACAGTACATAGTTTCAGTATTGGAGTATCACAGGATTCATTATTTTAAGATCCAGCATGGCCGTACGGGACGGCTGAGCTGGATGGCCCTTATACCCCACCCAAACATGAAAGCATTGTCGGCGATGGATTGTTGGTAGGCATGTATTTAATTTATAGATTTACTCTTCAGGGAAGGAGTAGGTAGTTTTACTGTTAGTATATTAATAGGTTTACTAAGGCGACTGTAGATAATAATAATGTAGACCTAAGACCTTAACATAGGTAGTAATAGGCCGATAATGTAGGCAAACACTAGGATAAGTTAGCTAGGGAGGACTGGCAGTCCTAGTTTGAACGAAGAGACGAGGGTATGGGAGAGAGACCAGCTCGTTCTTCTTAAGACAGACACCAACTGGACAACACGTGCCGTGATCAGCAGACGGCGCCCCCCATGTGTCTTCACATCTGAGACTTGGGTAAATCTGGTAGAGGCACCTCGATGTACCGTAGATGACCTCCTCCGTCAGGTCCATACAGTAAGACAAGACCTTCACCTTTATCTCGTAGATTACTGGCCAGTGTCTTGGGAGATTGTGAGTGAGTCGATCTGTGGGCCCGGTTGCAACAGGTTGAGCATGCCCAGTAAGTACCAGTGTCTCAGGGCAGTCTGGAAGCTAGTGTCTGAGTCTGCATAGTTATACTAGGGGATACATACCCTCTTGGATATAGGAATTTCTGAGGTGCAGGCAGGACACTAATTACGATTGAATATTGCAGGAATTAAGGCTCCCGGTTGCACGTGGTTTCTGAGGGGAAGTCCAAAGGGGCTAAAGCTAAGCATAGAGAAGTGAAGATCAGGATATATGCTGCAACACCAAGTAAGTTAGTCCTTTATATGTGCATGCAGGCGAGTTTTCTTGCAATACCAATCATTTGTGAAAATCTGTCCTATAAGCCACTTGTGAGGCTGAGGTACCCACCTCAGAGCTCGGTGTCAACAGAGTTTGCTAGGGTAGGCGACTCACTTGGAGGCAGTCCACAAAAATTTACGTGTGCCACGTATATTAGGCTTATGAGAATAGTTCTTTCTGATCTAAAGAATGTTTCAGTGTATTTTGATAATATTTATATCATGACAAGTGTCTGGGAAGACCATCTAAATACACTATCGCTTGTTTTGAAAAGACTAAGAACTCATGGCCTTACAGTTAGCCAAGAAAGCACTTTTGTGGTTTATCATAAGGTACAATACCTTGGGTTCATTATCTCTGACAACAACTTCTCACCACTTCCTAATAAGACCAAAGCTGTTTTAGAAAGTACGTTCCCTGCTACCAAAAAGTTATTAAGAAGTTTCCTTGGATCTGTAAACTTCTATAGAAGTTTTGTACCAAATCTAAGTAGTTTAACTTCAGTTCTTACAGACTATTTGAAAAAGGGTGTCAAGGAACCTCTTAGTTGTTCTAAAGAAGCCATCCAAAGCTTTGAAGAAATTTAAAGGATATTTTCAAACCCCCCTGTCCTAAAATTACCAGATATTAATAAAATATTTTGTCTCTGAATAGATTCCTCACATTCTGGACTCGGGGCTGTGCTGCTTCAATATTATGAGGAGACACCTTTCCCAGTATCTTTCGCCAGTAAGAAGCTTCTGCCCAGAGAAGAAAGATATTCCACTGTGGAGAAAGAATGTTATGCTTTAGTATGGGGTATAAGTAGATTCAAATACTACCTATACGGTAAACCCTTTGTGCTTGAAACAGATCACAAGCCACTGATGTACTTGGAAAACTTTAAAGGGTCAAATAGCCGACTCTTGAGATGGGCTCTGGCTATTCAGCCCTATAAGTTTAAAGTCTTTTATATTTCTGGCTCTGAAAACCACTTTTCAGATTGGCTGAGCCGAGGTTGTATTAGTTCTTTTCCCTCTATCGTTGACTTATTGACTCCGTCCATAAGTTTTGGAAGGGGGTATTGTGAGGGAAAA
>NC_069433.1:3402870-3430370 GCF_026875155.1 Cherax quadricarinatus
TAAGTTTTTTTTTTTTTAATTTTAAAAAATTCGCCATGGCCACTTGCACTATTTTTTGTCATGTCTGCCATGTTTTAAGGATAAATGTGCTGAGCAAGAATATTGTCTTACACTGGGCCATAAACGAGAAAGCATGCGTGACATGTCAAGTTTTTGAAGACTGGTTCATACAACATTTCATGGTGGTTGCAGAGCACCATCGCAAGGTGTCTAACATCACATTTACGGTATTGCTCACCTTGACAATGCCCCTGAATGTCCTAAACACACTCAACATGTTGTCCCAAATGTCAGTGTCTTCCTTTCCCCTACAACAATTCTCATTAATCCTGCCTATTGATCAAGGAATTATTTCAACATTCAAGGAGTATTTCCAGCTGATTCAGGATACTGATGGACCCAATAATCTGCGAGTGATAGGTCTACAATGTGAGGGACATCATTGACCATATTAATTAAGGATCATGGTATGTACAAAGTGCTCTATCTTCAATGGTGCTTGGAAATACTTTTGGGAAGACTGCTTTAAACGAATTTCAAGGGCAAGTGGGTGGAGAAGGTATTTCAAACTTACTGACTCTTATAATGAAGAATTAAGTATGGATATCTCATCGAGATTTCTACAGCTGAAAGAGAGAGGTAGAAAGATGAGGAAGTGCTTCTTGATGTAACGGACCTGAATAGAGAGAAGTTGGCAGAATTGTTTGCACAAGCTGAGAGAGAGACTTTTTCAATGGGGTACAGACATTGACTCTGGTCTTGAGAAGAACCTGAAGTATAAAAATATGAACAATGACCTTAGTGTCTACAAGGAATCTACAAGGAAATGTTTGCCTAAAAACAATGAATGACTTAACAGTCTTCCATGCTGCCATTCCTGAAAGCTCCACCTACATCTAGCCATATTTTAACTGGCTCTTTCACTTCCACACCTTCATTGGTGTTATCTGTTGATGACAGCTCCTTTAATGTGCTTTCTTCTCGAATATTACCTTGCCTACTACAAGTAATGTGGAGAGTAATCTTGACAATTATACACCATCCTCTACTTACACCAACTAGACCTTCAACAATACCCTCCACCTCACATATCACCTGTGCTTGTTGTCTGTTGCTGAGCACCAGTACACGAGACATTTTATACATTAGTGATTACGATTGAATTTTGGAGATTTCTATTTTCTTCCTCGGATGCATCTAACCAAACCATATCCTTTATTGTACATTGAACCATTTTTTGTTTGGGAAACACACATTATTTATGGTAGTTTTTATTTTTTCAATAAACAAACCCTACTTCCCACTGAGGCTGGGTGACCTAACAAAGAAAAAAAAAAAAAAATATCATCACTCAATTCCATCTACTGTCTTGCCCATAGGGATGCCAATACTACAGTTCAAAACATGCAAGAATCTCCTCACCTCCCTTCAGAATGCAGAACACTGACTACCCATTTCCAGGACTCAAGTCCAGCCAACTGGTGGCTGGTGTGCAAAAGCTCTCAGCTTCACATGGGTGATGGACCAGGTTCATTCCCGTGAGGTTGAAACATTGGGAGTGTTATCCTTACAACCGTTATCTAAGTCACCCATTAAGCATAAAATGGGTACTTGGGGTATTAGTTACTGGGTGTGGGTCACATCCTTGGACAAAAACTGACCTAAATTGACCCAAAATGCTATGCCAACAAGTGCTTTCTATAATGAGGCAGATGGTTCAGGATGTCAGTTAAGCCTGTATACCTTGAACATGTATTGTAGAAAATAAAGATATTATTAATTATTATTACTCCATTCACAATGCTCTAACCTTGTCTCACACTCCAACAGCACATCAAGAAATAAAAAACCACTTACCCTCCCACTTACTCCTGTATAAACACACTCACAAGTGCTTTGCTGGATGTCAAAGCCGCCCTTGCACACAGAAACCTCCTCTAACTTGCCTCCCACCAACACCCATACCCTGCCTTCCCTCCACTGACAAATTTATATGCCCTCCAAGTCATCCTATTTTGTTCCATCCTCTCTGAATGTCCACACCACCTCAACAGTCCTCTGGATAAAAACTACAGTATTAGTAACCCATCACCTCTAATCACAGAGCTATGAATCTCTCTGCATATACACCATACCTGCCCCATTATTATCATTATAATCAAAAAAGCCGCGCTAAGCCACAAGGACATACACCTGCAGGCAGTTAAGGAAGCGAAGTGGCATCAGTGGCAAAAGGGAGAATGATGAGTAATAGGTTATGGATAACAGCGGGGCAAGTGTATGGAGTAAAGGGTAAAGGGCAGGCAAGAGACGAACTAGAAAGGGCTGAGGGGAGTGCGCAAAGATCATTAGATGTGTGAAGTAAATCAGGTCGTTGTCATGAAGGACCATGAGAGAGCCAGGATTAAAGTGAGTCCTTCAGCAAGAGGGAAGTAAAGAGAAGTAGTAGAAACGAAGACGACGTTGAGGTAAATTCTGCGTGCTCGTTGATAGAGGAAGGGCAGTCTAACCAGCATGTGGCTAATCGATACTGTGAGAGAACTTGACACTGCTGCTCACCAGAGAGGAACAGGTCCCTCTCCATGAGAATAAACCCCATGTCCGTAAGACGAGTGTGACCCAATATGGAAGGCTGGGAGAAGTGGTCTCCCAACTCAGGCCATCTGATGACAAGAACGGCCAGTAACCTATGCTCGTTTAAATAGATGAAGTTTGTACCCGAGCAGAGTTTTGACCCAACGTTGTTGCCCAACGGGTGCAAAAGTGGGTAGCTATTGCACAGCAAAATAGTCCAAAATGGAACACCACGATAGGAATTGGTAGCATGTACTTGCTGACACGCGCAGCAGTGTCATGCCTTTTCATTACCCTGTACGTCGACATGAACCATGGACCCAAACAAAAAACAATTAACTTTGATGTTTGCTGGAATACGGCGTCTGCCAAAGTTGGATACGGAGAACTAGGGGAGAGATTTTATCTAAATTTTCGAATTGGCCTGTAGAGCACATAAGGGAGTACTGAGACTACTAAAAAATGAAAGACACTCAGCATAGATGCGATACGAATAAGTGTTGCAAGAATGGCATACATTTTCACAGATAAAAATGCTAGCTAAGATAGTAAATGTCCCCGCACGACGCTGACCAGAAACACTGCTGTGAATCCGATGCCGTCTGAAGACTAGACCATCTTTGAATCACAGCGTAGGCAATGAGAAAGGGAGTGGAAGAGATCAAGGAAAAAAGATATGCGGAATCCCACTGTAGGCAGTTGAGGCAATCGAGCAAGGGAGTGAGAAAAGAACATACCCGAACAGCTGGAACTTCCCAGGGGTAGGGAAAAGTGAGATGCAACATGAACATACAAAGGTGGTTAACAGATAGGGAAGACACAGAGTGAATGAAGCGAGCGAAAAGGACGTAGCAAACCGGGGCTCGACGAATAAAGAATGTCTACAAATATCGTTGACCATTCTATAAAGTGGAAGTGGATATGTGTAGATCGTGAGAGCGTACAATAGTAGCGAAGGCACGGGCAAATCACGGCGAATCAGACAAGGGATGTAACATTCGCTTCTGCATAGAGGCTCTCAACAGGGAAATCGAAAAGCACCAAGGCACCAAACGTAAACCTTGGTGATGGACGAGAGTTAAGCTAGAGAGAGTAAGCAGGAGATGCCGCGGAATAAATCTGTCACCATAATCGAGTTCGATAAAACGCGGTGCAGATGTAGGGAAGCAACAGTTCGACTATCAGCTCCCCAGAAAAAAAAAAAAGATGAGCGAGGGTTTTTACGAAGTTTACCGAGGCTTGTGACAAGTTGCCTTCAGAGAGGTAATGCGAAGGTTTCCAGATAACCGACGGTCAAAGAGAATCCTAGAAACCTGATGTACACGTTCGGGAGTACGTGGAGCCATAGAGATACAAAGGATGATCGGAGATAACATAGTTGTCTAGAGAAAGTAATTGGTGAGTTTTGGTAACTATGAGAATTTAAAAACCTCATGCGTGGTGGCCCAAGTGGAAACAGACGGACCGACCGCAAGCAGGAGAAAACGTTGCAATAAGATGACCGTCAAGCGCCATGCACAAGCAAATAGCGAAGTCATCAACATAGAGTGAATGACCAAAATATATGGTTGAAGAACAGAGGCAAAATCATTTATAGCAAGGTAACAAGATGTTGTGCTTAGAACACATCCACGAAGGGACAACCAGCAGCTCGGAACAAGACCGGGAAAGAACATTAATGACTCGAACACGAAATGTCTGTCAGTTAAAAAAGTTCTTAAGGAAGGAAGGTAAGATTGCCTCGGAGCCAAAGAATGGGCCTGGGCCACAATATAATACCACCAAGTTGTGGTCATATGCCTTCCTCAAGTCAAAAAATATGGCAAAAACTGAGATGATTATTCCCAAAGGCCATTACGAACAAACGTATCCAAGCGTAGTAAGGGTACTAATGGTAGAACGAACCCTTACGTAAGCCATATTGACTAGCGGATAGACAGTTTTGGTGTCTCTACATACCACATAAACCGTCGATTTACGGAGCCGTGCCGATTCCATACTAAGCAAACTGCACCAAGTCAGAGCGATGGGGCGATAGTGGAGCATCATGTCCCTGTAGCTAACTGGTTTGGGAAAGGGAGAACAAATGGCAGATTTCCACAGCAGGGAAGAACTCCTTTGCCCAAATAAGATTGAAGAGGTGAAAGAGGACTACAAGGGCTGACCGATGTAAATGTTGAACAAAACGAATAAGAAAGTCGTCAGGCCAAGCTGCCGATGATCGGCAAGCAGAGAGCGATGCCTCCATTATCTTGAAGTGTAAAAGGCACATTATAATACAGTTACTTCTTGAGAGAAGAAAATGTCCAAGGTCACTAACACTCTGGCAGGAGCTTTGAGGTTAAAGAACAGGGGCATAGATTGAGCCCTCGAAATACGGACCAGTATTGTGAGCCAAGTTCAATGGCAACGTCCGAGAGGGTTTGCTACAATAACACCAGCGACCCGTAGAAACAATGAGCTGTCAGGAGAGTATTCTCCACTCAATTTCCTCACTTTTTTCCGACAGTCACTCCCTAGAAGAAGCAGAGAGAGATGGAGGAACATAGTCTCGGCCAACAAGTGCGTTTTAAGCTTCAAGGATGACATAGGGTGGACGAGCGAGATCGCTACGCTTCCTGCTTAAAATCCATAAGACCTCGCAGCGTTCTATTAGTACGCGGTACCTGCCCCATGCAGAGCACGTTTCATCAAACGTACTGCACTAGCAACAAGCGGGAGACCACCACGGCACGCACTTCTGAGAATGCCTGCCTGAGGTGTTTGGGTATAGAAGAGAAGCAGCGTATAAACATGACGTCGATAAATGTGTAGGAGCTCAACACAATGGAGGCTGAAAGGGGAAGGAACCTCACCAAAAGCAGTGAGGTGTGCGTAAAGAATCCCCCAATTTGGCCCGCTCAAATTGCCAGCGAGTGCAAAATGGAAAGGTGTGATAAGAAGGAGACGTAAGCATGACGTAAAATGATAGCTGTCATTCAGTCTGGTAGAACATGACCAGGTGAAGTCTATGCAGTAAGAGGAAGAGCAGACTGACCAGATCGATGCAAGAGAGAGTATGAGTACGAGGATCAAAAATGGGTGGGAGTACCCGTTATAAAATATGGAAGGGGCGAGAGCGGAGAAAAGCCTCCAACTGAAGCCACGTGATTCCCAGAGGCGACCCCCCCCAAGGAAATGGTGTGCAATAAAATCACACAAGTAAAGAGGGGAGGGGTGGAGGATAAGAAGAAACAAGAAGGCAAAGTCTGGATAAAAATGCTTGAGAAGGAGAGAGATATAAAGAACATATTTAAACCACTTATTCAAGTGGGGAAAGTTAACGGGGGGGCTGCAGTGTAAATGCAGCGAGGTATGGACAAATAGTTGACCGTAACGGAAAAGTCGCTTGCGTAGAAGAAGGGCACGTTCATTAAGTTCCTCATCTGAGAAAGGATCCGAAAATACAATAACTTATAGCCTGAGATAGGTTAGGAAAACAGCGAGTTAAATTTGGATCTTTGTAAGCAAGCACTCACACAAGGGGAAAACCCTGAAAGCAACATCGAAGCTCCCCCCGATTACACCTGAGGGCCGCGGATATTCCACTGTCAATATGCCATGATTGGCCGAATGAAAAAAGATCAGTGAATCTGTAGGTAAAAGGCACCTAACGGACTAGAGGGATAGAAAAGTCAACGAGTGGTGGCATTGGAAGATGTTCAAAGTAAGCGAAGAAAACGGACGTTTGAGAGAGAAGGGTGTTGTGAAGGTGGAGGAAGGGAAGAAAGCGAACAGGAAGTGTAACAGTGTTCCATTGACGGTTATAGTCCTGCAATATATTCAGAAATGGCTTCAAGTGGTTTCTGAATACAAAGATAGTATGGGAGACCATATTGGAGATAGAAGGAGGATGGTGATTAAAGAGATTGGGACAGTAATGGACTGTACCAAAGTAGAGAGGGGGGAGGGAAGAGTGTAAGGGAACTGGCATGAAGTGTGGGGGGAACAGAAAAGGCAGAAACCTGGGAGGGTGGCAGAAGTAGGAGAAACTTTGGGCAGGGACGGGGGTGGAAGGCATAGTACGAGGAGAGGGTGAATCTCCACACTAGTAATAGAGGCCAGAGAAGGGAAAACTAGGTACAGAACGGAAAGGTAAAGTGGTGAGAGGTGAAAGAAGGGAAGGAAAGGGGTCAAAGAAGATATGAGCAATGTGGATTTTTTTTGGACTTCTGATTAGTGGGCGATTTGAGGTATTAGGAGTCGTACGAGGTCTTGTCGATCCTGGGGCATGTGACAGGAAGGACGTCGAAGGATGTGAGAACAGACCAGAGTTGTAGTCGGGACTTCAGAGCCAATGACAGCAAAAGGATAGATCCGTAGAGCTATGGGAGGGTACTCAACAGAGGAGGCTGCAGAAGATGGGACCCCAGAAGTGGGGGGATGTTGGAAACACGAGACTAAGAAACACGGGTAGTACTCCCTTGGATGCGAGATGAGTAACTGCCATAGCATAAGGAGACCTTCTGCCTCTTGAGGCAACACTGGAATTTCACCCGTTCATTTAATAGACCTGCAACCGCGGGAGTACGAAGGGGTGAGCTTCATTAATCAATTAAGGCAAGATGGAGTTTGACTGCAAGATGTATTAGTAATGGTCGTCACACCACAGACTGGGCATACCGGACCATAGATCTGCAATATTCGCTGGTTAACCAAAAACTCCAGCAATTTCTACATTGTTTGCGGTGTAGGTAGCTCACACCTTTCGACACAGTAACCGATGTCCCGCGCCAAATACAGAGGACGGGAGTTCACAGGCTGTCAAAAGTTTAACGAGCCACATTGCAAGGGATAACGTCACCGCCCCCAGGCAGGAAGGACCTAAGTGCTACTTTAGAGGATTGTGAGAACCTTAGTTCCAGGCTGTTCAAAAATGTCATTGCCACAAGACTGAAATATCAGTAGGACTATGTATGGGGCAGAATGACAGTACCACTACAAAAAATAGAGAGAAAGATGTATTATCAATAGTGATAGGAGTAGTAACGAAATTCGAAAGGAGAACTGAACAAGGCTTGGGTAGCATTCTGGACAGTGACTATGCGTGTACTGCTACTTGAGAGCGTGAAAGAAATATACTCTGCCAACATGACGCAGGAAAGCGCATTGCCAATACTCAGGACAGAAAGGTAGGCAGAAGAGGAAAAGAAGATTGTCATAATAGAAAAGAAATTAGTCCAGTGTGGTCCGAAACTGAGCGGAGAGTTGCGTGCTTGACGTGTATCGGTCCTTTTCCGAGATAAATGGTAAGGTAACGAAGGAAGCAACATCAGGATATTGACGTTGGCGTTAGGAGTAGGACCGAGATTGGGCGGGCGATTCGAAAATTGCAGAACCGTAGAGGGAGAAGCCGGAAGCATAGGTCAAAGGAGAGGGCGGAGGTTCAGACATATCGAAGAGTCAGTTCGAAGCCCCAGTTACCTGAAGCGGTGAGGAAACAGCACCAGCAAGAGGTACAGGGCATCGGGAGTGTCCGAAGAGTGGTCTAAATACAAGGCAGGGTCAGAATGGGGTGCGGTATCAAGAAGGGGCCCGGGGTAATGGTTTCATGGACTAGGGCTGCCATGGTTAGGTTACTCCTTTGCTTTTTGTTTTTAAGAAAAAAAAAGAAAGAAGAAAAGAAAATACAGTGGACCCCTGGTTAACGATATTTTTTCACTCCAGAAGTATGTTCAGGTGCCGGTACTGACCGAATTTGTTCCCATAAGGAATATTGTGAAGTAGATTAGTCCATTTCAGACCCCCAAACATACACGTACAAACGCACTTACATAAATACACTTACATAATTGGTCGCATTCGGAGGTAATCGTTATGCGGGGGTCCACTGTAAAAATAAAAAAAAAAGAATAAAAAAAGGGGGGAGCAGGGAGGAATAGTTCCCAGGAGGAATGAAAGGGCCGGAAATCTCCCTCCGCGCCCAAGAGGACCTCAACACCGCTAGTAGCGCAGATGCAGCATGGAACCCATGCCATACCCTACCCTTCATGCCAGTAAACCAGCAATCCGGGATAGCAACCTCACATCTGCCGAGCTACCTCGGTGGACAAAAGAGAGGGCGGCCGGATATCCGCCACAAAGCATACCTCCTTCGGCCACCACCCCCGGAATCCGAAAGGTGGCTTCCAGAGATACACCCGTCGCCCAAAAGACACCCAAAGCTACTCCGGGATACCGGAGAGGGATCGGGACATCCCCAGGCAATCCAGATTCCACGGCAAACTACGCCACCGCCAAGAACCTCAACGGAATGGGATGGACCCCGGTGTCCTTTCCTCTACCGAGGAACTAGCGTGCCTGTGGGAGAAATCCCAAAGGCCAAAAGAGGAAGGGCAAAAGGGAGGGGTGAGGAGGAGGAGGAGGAATGGAAAAAGGGGAGGATGGGATAGGGGAGGGGAGAATGGGGGGTAATTAGGTTCGGTCTGAGGAAGAAGACCGACAGGGCTAATTCCTCAGACCAAGAGCCTTTTCACCACGCCAAGGAGCCCCCCTTGAAGAGGACACTGCCCTCAGATACATCATCTTGGAACATATCCCTATGTTTTATATATATTATTATTATTATTTTTATAATCAAAGAAAGCACTAAACTGACAAGTTTATATATTATAATGGGTTGATTTTATGCATCATCTGCCAGCAACACATAAAATAAAGAACAACGTTATTATGTCTTTTGAATCTCATAATTTAGATCACTGTAAGTTGGAACGTCATAAGTTTGGGCCCTACTGCAAGCTGTTATCCATTTGTTCATCAGTTTAGCCTTTGTAGTGAAATCTCAAATTTTTTTCAGATAAGAAAACTTAGTTTGTCTACACATTCTTTACATATCCATGAAAATATCTTGTTTGGTCCTCAAAAATTTTAAGAGAAAACATCAAGCAGCAGCTTCTTAAAACACCTCTTTGCATATTTCATTGTTTTCTGTTCTAAACCCTTTCATAGCATCGTGTGTCATCTAATTTGTTAAGTAAAAGGACACAAATCCAATTAATGTGACATTTTATTGTGGCAATGTTTCGCTCTCCAAGGATATTTATCAAGCCGTTAAGTAGTAAGGTGTTAGTAATGGCTTGATAAAGCTCCTGGAGAGTGAAATGTTGCCACAATAAAATGTCACATTAGATGTATTTGTGTCCTTTTACTTAACATATTATCAGTAATTCTACGAATATTAATACAATCTAATTAGTTCTCAACAAGTATCATTTCTCCACAAAAGCTGAAAATGCTCAAACGAGTTTTGGCATTATTTTTTAAATAAGAGATCTTCAAGGTTCCACATCTAGCATTTATTTTCTTAAATTTTATATAAATAACTAATTTTGTTTGCTTTGTTTATATGACCGAATGTATTCCTGACAACTTATTCTTTAATTTTAAAACAAACAATGCATCATTACACATATAGTTTTTTTTATAAAAACTACTTATTTTAGGACAGATTTTCTAATAGACACATTTTGAGTAAAAAAAACACAACAATTCTCATACATCATTTATGACAGGTTCATCAGTCACCACTGTTACCCACAATGAGCAAGTACAGTTTATTTAACAATTCTATATGTATTGAATTACAAAAAAAGGGCACAATACAGTGACTGGAACAATACACAAATAACCCGCACATAGAAGAGAGGAGCTTACGATGATGTTTCAGTCTGACTTGGACCATTTACAAAGTCCCACTGACGAAAAGGAGAACAGGATGGTATATATAGGCAGGAGGTGGTATAGTGGAGGGAAGGAAGTAGTAGTGGAGAGAAGGAAGTAGTAGTGGGGAGGTAGTAAGAGGAGGAGGGGCCAGTCAAATACTAAGAAAGAGGAGCACTGCAAGGGAGTCAGGCGCCCACAGAGGGTAAGAGCAAGGGAAATATTATTCTCAAACCTTCGGTGTCGCTATGGGCTCTCCTCTCTCTCCTTTCCTTGCTAATCTTTACATGGAATACTTCGAGACTGTTCTTCTTCCTACTATTGATGTGTGCCCTTCACTCTGGTTCTGCTAAGTTGATGACATCTTTGCTCTGTGGCCTCATGACTCTTGTCTCTTCCAACCATTTCTTGATGCTCTTAATAATCTTGCCCCTTCCATTAAGTTTAAAGCTGAATGGGAATCTAACTCCTTGCTTCCTTTTCTTGATGTTCATGTCCACCGCTCAGATACAGGTTTTGCCTTTTCCGTTTACCGCAAGCCTATGCACAGTGGTATGTACATTCACTACTTTTCTTATTATGCTTCCTCTGTCAAGAAAAGTGTTCTTATCTCCCTCTTTCTCCATGCTCTCCGCATATGTGATCCTTAGTTCCTTCAGTCCAAAATTTCCACTTTTCATAATTCATTTTCCCGTCTTGGCTACCCTTCCTATTTCATTGACTCTGCGATACTCCAACATAGAAACTATGTATTGTGCCAAAACAAAAGCATTCACACTGCTAAACTCACAAACTAGTATTTAGTCACTTAGCCATACCAACTTACTCCATAATTTGTAATAATTTAGAGTTAAGAATTAATCTAAGTCTGCCCGAAATGCCTAGCCATGCTAGGTGTCCTAGTGGCCCCCTTTGTAATTAGTATTTTATTACATGCAAACCACACAATAACCAAAATCTGTAAACCCCACATTGTAATCCTTATAGAGAATAAACTTGATTGATTGACTGATTAATTCTCACGTGCTAAACATAGTTTCTTCTCTCCCAAACTCTCTACTCCTGGGAACCCTTCTGTCCTCTGCCTTTCCTACATTTCCGGTCTTTCTAATCTCAACAACTCTCTCCATTCCTTAGACATCAAACTTACTTTCCGCCAGACTAATACTCTTTGCACTAATCTCGTTCGTACCTCTCCTCCCTCCACAGAAGCTCCTGGTGTCTACTCTATTTCTTGTTCCTCCTGTCCTCTTCAATACTTTGGAGAAACTGATCGATCTCTTTCTGACAGACTTAGGGAGCACAAAAGTAGCGTTAGGCTTGCCGACACTAACAATGCTCTTTTCTGTCACGTCAGAGATCACAGCCATCCTATTGACTGGTCTTTTGCTAAAACTGTCTTCCCTACTTCCAATTTCAACAGTCGCTGTCTGTTGTATGAATCTTAGTCCTGGCTTTGTCTCTGTAGATGCCTTTCTCTCCCACTACATTGTAAAATGCTCCAAACTTCAGAACACTCGTGACCTAACCTGATTCCTCTTTTTTCTTCTCCCTCTTCCCCTTTCCTCTTTCCTTTTTTCCTTTGGGTTGTCTTTCTTCTCCCCTGTGTATTTGTTCCTTCTTTATTTATTTGTTTTCCCCCCCTCGATGTTCTTGCTCTTACCCTCTGTGAGCACCTAGCTCCCTTGCAGTGCTCCTCTTTCTTAGTACAGTGGACCTTCGAGTTTCGGTAGCCTTGACTTTCGTGAAATTTGACCTTCGGCGAGTTTTTTTTGTCAAAATTTGGCCTCGAGTTTCGTGATTAGACTCGTGTTTCAGCGACTGTCCGGTACCCGTCCGCCCGTCACTGTGCACACCAAGCCAGTCTCCCACGCCATTCACGCTCAGTGTGCCATTGTTTACCAACATGTGACCATCACCCCGTGGGTTCATACAATACATTTCATAATAATCCATTGTTTTTTGTGCTTGCAACTGCTAAATACATCATCATGGACCCAAGGAAAGCTAGTGCAAGCCTTTTGGTAAATAAAGTGAGGAACACGATCCAGAGGGATTTTGAAGAGTTTGAGGCAGACCCTGTCCCTGCCGACCCTCTGCCTGTTGTGGAAGCTGTTGTGGCATTGGGCAAGTCCATGGGGGTTGGAGGTGAGTGACAGGGATGTGGAAGAGTTAACCACTGATGAACTGCAAGAGCTTCAACTGGAACAGCATCAGGCCACAGCTGAGGAACTTGCTTCAGAGGAGGAGGTTCCTTCTTCAATGATTAAGGACATGTGTGGAATGTGGAATGAGTTGCAAAGTTTTGTTGAAAAGTATCACCCTGACCAAGCTGAAACAAGCCGTATCTGCAACATGTACAATGACAGTGTTGTGTCCCACTTCAGGGAAATCTTAAAGAAATGCCAGAAAAAGACCTCTCTGGACAGATATTTTGTGCGACAGGGGTCCAGTGACTCTCAAGTTGTTCCCAGTGGCATTAAAAGAAGAAGGGAAGTAACCCCAGATAAGGACTTGCTACCTAAAGTCCTAATGGAAGGAGATTCTCCTTCCAAACAATAGTGTACACCTTCCTCCTATCCCCTCCTCCCATCTTCCATCCACCCAGAAGTCTTCAGTAAAGGTAAGTGTAATGTTATTATTATTTTTTATATGCATGTACAGTGGAACCTCAAATTTCAAACTTAATCCGTTCCACGAGCTAGTTCTCAATTAGAAAAGTCTGAAATTCGAAGCAATATTTCCCATAAGAAATAATGGAAATACAATTAATCCGTTCCAGAAACCCAAAAATATTCACAAAAAAAAAAAAAAATTTTTTTTTTTTATCACACTGGCCGATTCCCACCAAGGCAGGGTGGCCCGAAAAAGAAAAACTTTCACCATCATTCACTCCATCACTGTCTTGCCAGAAGGGTGCTTTACACTACAGTTTTTAAACTGCAACATTAATACCCCTCCTTCAGAGTGCAGGCACTGTACTTCCCATCTCCAGGACTCAAGTCCGGCCTGCCGGTTTCCCTGAACCCCTTCATAAATGTTACTTTGCTCACACTCCAACAGCACGTCAAGTATTAAAAACCATTTGTCTCCATTCACTCCTATCAAACACGCTCACGCACGCCTGCTGGAAGTCAAAGCCCCTCGCACACAAAACCTCCTTTACCCCCTCTCTCCAACCTTTCCTAGGCCGACCCCTACCCCGCCTTCCTTCCACTACAGACTGATACACTCTTGAAGTCATTCTGTTTCGCTCCATTCTCTCTACATGTCCGAACCTCCTCAGCCCTCTGGACAACAGTTTTGGTAATCCCGTACCTCCTCCTAACTTCCAACTAACGAATTCTCTGCATTATATTCACACCACACATTGCCCTCAGACATGACATCTCCACTGCCTCCAGCCTTCTCCTCGCTGCAACATTCATCACCCATGCTTCACACCCATATAAGAGTGTTGGTAAAACTATACTCTCATACATTCCCCTCTTTGCCTCCAAGGACAAAGTTCTTTGTCTCCACAGACTCCTAAGTGCACCACTCACCCTTTTCCCCTCATCAATTCTATGATTCACCTCATCCTTCATAGACCCATCCGCTGACACGTCCACTCCCAAATATCTGAATACATTAACCTCCTCCATACTCTCTCCCTCCAATCTTTCATCACCTAATATTTTTGTTATCCTCATAACCTTACTCTTTCCTGTATTCACTTTTAATTTTCTTCTTTTGCACACCCTACCAAATTCATCCACCAATCTCTGCAACTTCTCTTCAGAATCTCCCAAGAGCACAGTGTCATCAGCAAAGAGCAACTGTGACAACTCCCACTTTATGTGTGATTCCTTATCTTTTAACTCCACGCCTCTTGTCAAGACCCTTGCATTTACTTCTCTTACAACCCCATCTATAAATATATTAAACAACCACGGTGACATCACACATCCCTGTCTAAGGCCTACTTTTACTGGAAATAATTTCCCTCTTTCCTATGTACTCTAACTTGAGCCTCACTATCCTCGTAAAAACTCTTCACTGCTTTCAGTAACCTACCTCCTACACCATACACCTGCAACATCTGCCACATTGCCCCCCTATCCACCCTGTCATATGCCTTTTCCAAATTCATAAATACCACAAAGACCTCTTTAGCCTTATCTAAATACTGTTCACTTATATGTTTCACTGTAAACACCTAGTCCACACACCCCCTACCTTTCCTAAAGCCTCCTTGTTCATCTGCTATCCTATTCTCAATCTTCCTTTTAATTCTTTCAATAATAACTCTACCATACACTTTACCAGGTATACTCAACAGACTTATCCCCCTATAATTTTTGCACTCTCTTTTGTCCCCTTTGCCTTTATACAAAGGAACTATGCATGCTCTCTGCCAATCCCTAGGTACCTTACCCTCTTCCATACATTTATTAAATAATTGCACCAACCACTCCAAAACTATATACCCACCTGCTTTTAACATTTCTATCTTTATCCCATCAATCCCGGCTGCCTTACCCCCTTTCATTTTACCTACTGCCTCACGAACTTCCCCCACACTCACAACTGGCTCTTCCTCACTCCTACAAGATGTTATTCCTCCTTGCCCTATACACGAAATCACAGCTTCCCTATCTTCATCAACATTTAACAATTCCTCAAAATATTCCCTCCATCTTCCCAATACCTCTAACTCTCCATTTAATAACTCTCCACTCCTATTTTTTAACTGACAAATCCATTTGTTCTCTAGGCTTCCTTAACTTGTTAATCTCACTCCAAAACTTTTTCTTATTTTCAACAAAATTTGTTGATAACATCTCACCCACTCTCTCATTTGCTCTCTTTTTACATTGCTTCACCACTCTCTTAACCTCTCTCTTTTTCTCCATATACTCTCCCCTCCTTGCATCACTTCTACTTTGTAAAAACTTCTCATATGCTAACTTTTTCTCCCTTACTACTCTCTTTACATCATCATTCCACCAATTGCTCCTCTTCCCTCCTGCACCCACTTTCCTGTAACCACAAACTTCTGCTGAACACTCTAACACTACATTTTTAAACCTACCCCATACCTCTTCGACCCCATTGCCTATGCTCTCATTAGCCCATCTATCCTCCAATAGCTGTTTATATCTTTCCCTAAATGCCTCCTCTTTTAGTTTATAAACCTTCACCTCTCTCTTCCCTGATGCTTCTATTCTCCTTGTATCCCATCTACCTTTTACTCTCAGTGTAGCTACAACTAGAAAGTGATTGATATATCTGTGGCCCCTCTATAAACATGTACATCCTGAAGTCTACTCAACAGTCTTTTATCTACCAATACATAATCCAACAAACTACTGTCATTTCACCCTACATCATATCTTGTATACTTATTTATCCTCTTTTTCTTAAAATATGTATTACCTATAACTAAACCCCTTTCTATACAAAGTTCAATCAAAGGGCTCCCATTATCATTTACACCTGGCACCCCAAACTTACCTACCACACCCTCTCTAAAAGTTTCTCCTACTTTAGCATTCAGGTCCCCTACCACAATTACTCTCTCACTTGGTTCGAAGGCTCCTATACATTCACTTAACATCTCCCAAAATCTCTCTCTCTCCTCTGCATTCCTCTCTTCTCCAGGTGCATACACGCTTATTATGACCCACTTCTCACATCCAACCTTTACTTTAATCCACATAATTCTTGCATTTACACATTCATATTCTCTTTTCTCCTTCCATAACTGATCATTCAACATTACTGCTACCCCTTCCTTTGCTCTAACTCTCTGATACTCCAGATTTAATCCCATTTATTTCCCCCCACCGAAACTCCCCTACCCCCTTCAGCTTTGTTTCGCTTAGGGCCAGGACATCCAACTTCTTTTCATTCATAACATCAGCAATCATCTGTTTCTTGTCATCTGCACTACATCCACGCACATTCAAGCATCCCAGTTTTATAGAGATTAATTACAGTTTTACATACACACAACAAATGCTATAGTCTTTAATTATGTATAGTAATATAAAATAACATTTTTACTTACCTTGATGGCATCTGCAAGATAGGAGGAGGAGTGAGGGAGTTGGGGTTATTGTTTGGAAGGAGAATCCCCCTCCATGAGGACTTCCGGTATCAAAGCCCTCTCTGGGGTTGCTTCCCTTCTCTGTATTTTAATGCCACTAGGACCAGCTTGAGAGTCATTGGACCCCAGTCTCACAAAATAACTGTCTACAGTCCTCTGTTTCTGTCTTACAAAATAACTATCCACAGTCATCTGTTTCTGTCTCACAAAATAACTCCACAGTCGTCTGTTTCTGTCTCACAAAATAACTGTCCACAGTCGTCTGTTTCTGTCTCCCAAAATAACTGTCCACAATCGTCTGTTTGTCTCACAAAATAACTCCACAGTTGTCTGCTTCTGTCTCACAAAATAATTCCACAGTCATCTGTTTCTGTCTCGCAAAATAACTGTCTACAGTTGTCTGTTTCTGTCTCACAAAATAACTGTCCACAATCTTCTGTTTGTCTCACAAAATAACTCCACAGTCGTCTGTTTCTGTCTCACAAAATAACTGTCCACAGTCGTCTGTTTGTCTCACAAAATAACTGTCCACAGTCGTCTGTTTCTGTCTCACAAAATAACTGTCCACAGTCCTCTGTACATCCTGGCAAGCTCAACAAGTCTCACTCCAATTTCATACTTCTGTATTATTTCCTTCTTCACATCTATGGTGTTTCTCACTTTCTTTACCACAGGGGTACCGCTAGCAAGTTTCTTTGGGCCCATGGCAGCTTATTTCACAGCCCCACAAGCACTAAACACAATTAAATAATCGTAAAATGTGTGAATGAGATCGTAGGTTAGTGTTCACTCAGGCATAAACAAAGCTAGACTGCTCACGGCACCTGCACGGGGACGCGGACAGAGCAGGCCAGCAGACAGGTCCCATACCCGGCGGTCCAAAAATAGGGGTGCGTTCGATAATAGGGACACAGTTTGTCTGAAAAAATGGTTTTATTTTCGAAACGTTTGATTTTTGAGGTTCCACTGTGCTTGATTTCTCATTGATTTCAGTATATAAATCTTTATTTAATTTGAAAAAAAAAAAATTTTATTTTAATATTTTTGGGTGTCTGGAACGGATTAATTTTATTTCCATTATTTCTTATGGGGAAAATGGTTTCGAGTGTCGTGAATTTCGACTTTCGGCAGGCTCTCTGGAACGGATTAATCACAAAACTCGGGGGTCCACTGTATTTGACCGGCCCCTCCTACTCTTACTACTACCTCCCCACTATTACTTCCTTCCCTCCACTACTACCACTATTACTACTACTACCACCTCCTGCCTATATATACCCATCCTGCCCTCCTTTTCGTTAGTGTGACTTTGTAAATGGTCCAAGTCGGACCGAAACGTCGTCGTAAGCTCCTCTCTTCTATGTGCGGGTTGTGTATCTATATGTATTGTACATGTAACTGATATAATATCAATTTTCTATATATTAGAGTGCAGTTCTGTATGACTTACAGGTTTAGAACTTGGTTATGATTATAATAATTTTATATATTAGAGTACCCATATCTTATGTGATATATAATAAAGCCCACAGAAATTTGCTTTAAATATTTAGTCTTGAGCTGTGATAGTCTTCACTCTGGGTGTTGCCAACTATATTAAAATTTCACTTTCTAGCTTCTGAACTGTCAGATCACAGCATGGGATATTTAGAGTTAGTTAACCAAAGTGAGAGTCTAAATTGAATTATGTTGCCTCTGAGTTGGACTGTGTGGTTCAAATTTGAGACTTACATGACTAAAGAATTAAATTGGCTGTTGAAAATTTAAATCTACAATATTTAAGATATCCTCTTCTGTAAACACACACAATTTGGTGATTTGTTTCCCTTTAATTTTTTGTATTTTGTCTTCATACTTTGCATTTTACAAATGTACAAGTATTTTTGTTTTGTTTTGCCACTGCTTATTAATTTTTTTTCTTTCTTACTCCTGATGTGGGTAAGTAAAAATAGGAAGTGCATCTCTTACACTGACTGACCCACATGGGTTTAGTACTTAACATGAATTATCTATCTTTCTCACTTGCCCATTAATTTCTGGTTTATTTAAATCTCTGTTAGGTCCCAGAGTTGGCATTTCCTTTACTGATTCTAAGCTGTTCTTTTCCATGACTCTCCAAGACCTTGTTAAAATAATTTTTTTTCTTGAGCCAGTTTTCCCATTTTAGAATATGTATATTCATTAATATCACTGTGTATATTTTACAGAATTTCTTGTATATCATGTCTATCCATCATTTGTAGTCTTTTATTCCATTACACTTAAGTTCTTTAACCCTTTGACTGTTTTGGTTGTATATATACGTCTTACGAGCCACCGCCTTTGACGTATATATACTCATAAATTCTAGCAGCTTCAAATGAAGCAGGAGAAAGCTGGTAGGCCCACATGTGAGAGAATGAGTGTGTGGTCAGTGTGCACCATATAAAAAAAATCCTGCAGTATGCAGTGCATGAGAAAAAAAAAACTCGTCTTTTTTTTAATTAAAATGCCGATTTTGTGGTCTATTTTTGTATAGTATTTATGGTTGTATTCTCGTTTTCTTGGTCTCATTTGATAGAATGGAAAATATATTATAGAAATAAAGGTGAGTTTGATTGGTTTTACTATGAAAAGAACCTTGAAATAGAGCTCAAAGTAGGGGAAATGTTTGATTTTTGTCAATGTTGAAAAGTAAACAAATGTCATTTTCCAATAAATGTCTAAGTAGCCATTCTAATATGCAGTCATGAATGGGTTGACATTATTTATACAATTATTACAATATTGCAGTAGTCTATATATAACAGTAAATCTTCTGTTTTTTGTTTCAATAAAACTTCAAAATAGAAAGCAAGAGTAATATCAGAGGGGCCTGGAGACGTGACTGATGAACAGAGAAAATTTTATTTTAGAGCCAGGAATGTCTGCATTGTTCATTCTTGACCCTATTTTGAAATTGTCATATTTTTTAATTTTCGTGAAATTGGCAAAATTGCAAATTTCTGACCACAGTATTGGGTAGTTGAAATCGGTAAATGGGCAGTTTCTTATACTAATCGATAGAAAAAATGGAGTTCTAAAGAAATAGCTATGAGTTTGGTCGACTTGAACAATGAAATTAGCTGAAAATAGGGCTCAAAGTGGGCAAAATCGCAGATTCATAAATATTGCCGAGTCGCTAACTTTGCGAGAGAGTAATTCCGTCAGTTTTCCAACAAATTTTGTTCTTTTGGTGTCATTACAGTTGGGAAAAGATTCTCTATCATTTCATATTTTTTTTTTTTGGGGGGGGGGATTTTGCGACACCAGGAGAGACCTCAGGATTTGGGGTTGCGATAGTCAAGGGGTTAAAATAATATGCATCTACAAACATTCTTTTTTATAAGCTGGCTATTCTTGTCTTTAATATTTTTCCTCTCTTTTGTTCTTTCAGCTGAGAGAATAAGGCTTTAATCTTATTTTCTTCCAGTTTGTCTGGCCATGCAGTAATTTTCTGGCTACATTTCCCAGTCTTTTTTCATACCTCACTTGCCAGGTTTAAGATAGGTCTAAGATAGGAGTGTTCAGTTTGATTTTTGCCTATGTCAACCTAATTTCTCTTTCATTTACTTTTCTTTCCCTGTTTAGGTAAGAGAGCCTCAGTCCTCACTACTATGAGAGCTCTTCCTATCCAAGTACCTTGGTATTGTGCTTCTGATTTCCAGCCATTTTATTTTTCATCAGGCTAGGCTTTATATTACTAGTGTTGTCTGCTATTACTGTTAACTGTAGATTGTGTTACTGCTTTTTTGTGATTTCTGTTGTACATTTAGGTTATACTAGGCTACAGTATCACCTCAATTAGAGTAAATATTATTAACTCACCACCCATTTGATTTGGCCTTTAACCCTTAAACGGTCCAAGCAGATCGACGTTCAAATTCGTATTGCTACAAAAGTAGATCTACTTTTTTTTACATATTTTCAAATATAACAAAAAAAAAATGTAGATAAAAGTTTTTTTTACACGTTTTCAAATGTAAAACAAAAAAGAAGATCTACATTTTTTTTACATACTTTCAGATGTTGAAAAAACGTATATATACATTTGGACCATTTAAGGGTTAACAGCTTAGGAGTTAAATGTGTAACATATTCTTATGTCTTTTATTTTCATCCCAACCCACAGATCTGTCTGATCTAGACATGCAGGTGTTATGTACAGCTGTCAGACATGAAGTTGGTTTAACCCTTTCAGGGTTGGCAGGCCCTCTCCTAAACTTGTTCTCAGGGTCAGAAATTTTTCGAAAAAAAAAAAAAAAAAAAAAAAAAAAAAAAAAAAAAAAAAAAAAAAAAAAAAAAAATCGTATGAAATGATAGAGAATCTTTTCTCGATTGTAATGACACCAAAAGTATGAAATTTGATGGAAAACTCATGGAGTTATGCTCTCGCGAAGTTAGCAGTCTTGACGATGTTTACGTATCGGCGATTTCGCCCACTTTGAGCCCTATTATCGGTCAATTCCAATGTACCAGTCAACAAAAATCATATCTATTTTGCTAGAACTTCATTTTGTCTATCGAATGAGTACAAGAAACCACCCATTTACCAATTTCAACTAACCAATAACGTGGTCAGAAATTGGCAATTTTGCCAATTTCACACAAATTTCAAAAGATGCCAATTTCCAAATAGGGTCCAGAATAAACAAGAAAGACATTCCTGGCACTAAAATAACATTTCCTCTGTTGATTACTCACATCCGCAGGCCTCTGCTACATTTCTTTTGCTTTCCAATTTGAATTTTTATTCTCACAAAAAATAGAAGATTTCAATTATGCAGACTACTGCATTCGTGTAGAAATGGTGTAGAAATGGCATGAATAAAATCAGCGCACTTGTGAAAGAATATTAGACTCACCAGCTGTCGTGTATTGGACGCTTGGCATGATTTGTTTACTTTTGAACTTTGGCAAAAATCGAACATTTCTGCTACTTTGAGCTCCATTTCAAGGTACTTTTCATTGTAAAACCAGTCAAAATCATCTCAATTTCTGTAATATGTCTTCCATTCTATAAAATGAGACCAAAAAAACTAAAATACAACAATAAATACCATACGAAAATACAGTGCAAAGTCGCTGTTTTAATCCAAAATCACGTCAAAGTTTTTTTTTTCTCATTACGCACTGTTTGCTGCAGGATTTTTTTTATACTGCGCACACTGACCACATAGACCCATTCTTTCATATGTAGGCCTACCAGCTTTCTCTCACTAGATTTGAGGGCGCTAGAATTTAGGCATACTAGTACGTCAAAAACCCTGGGGGCATAAGCCGTACTAGTACGGCCGAAACCCCCAAAGGGTTAATACGTTCTTTTATTATTATATTCACTAGCTCCTTTATTCTAGCTGTAAATATCTACCATAGTTCATAAACTCACATTTGTTAAAATAATTAAGGTGCTATTAGATGCTTAATTGTATAACTGAATTATCTGTACTGTAATGATCCCTTTTTCTTTTAAATTTTTACAAGTTTTAGAATAATTACAGAGTCTTATTCATAAATCTAGTTGTAGATTCAATATAACTCTTTATATTATTTTACTCAGAAAATCTAGCTTGTAAAATTACTCTCATCCTATGATTACAGACATAGATCCTGATGTAAACTTTTTACTAAATGAAATACACGAATCAAACAGTAACTGTAATTACTATACAGCAGACCAAGCAAAGACACTACTCAGTGCAAACAATAAGATAACCATCTTTAATTACAATATCAGATCCTGTAATATCAGGCTTAAGTCAGGTTTCTGTGAGTATGATGATTGATATTTTGGAATGAAGGGAACTGAGTAATGCTGTGAGGTCATCATAATGTTGACCTCACAGCATTACTCAGTTCCCTTCATTCCAAAATATCAATCATCACACTCACACAAACCTGGCTTAAGCCTGATATTACAGATGTCTATACCATTCCTGGCTACATGGCCATACACAACTGTAGAACAGATGAGCAAGGATATACTACTGAAATCAACTCGAATGCACTGATAAATCCTGCACAAGGCATGAACATGGAGAATATATCATAGCCAAATTTAAATCAAAAGACCTACAAAAACCCCTCACAATTATAAACATATACAGAGTACCACAGTCAAACATTTACCACTTTAGTGAAAAACTAGGAAACATGATTACTGATGCACACATGAATAAAGACCACCTACTACTAACAGGAGATTTCAATATAAACATACTACACGACCAGGACCCACAAGTAACCGAATTCACAAACACAATGAGTAACCGCCTGTTGCTACCAACAATATCTAAACCTACAAGAATCACCGAGACAAGCATCTCCTTAATAGACCACATCTGGACAAACCCATATCCCCTTTAAATCAGGCATAATCACAGACAACACTACAGACCACTACCCAACCTTTCTCATAATTAATCTAGGCAAACTGCCACAAGACATCACTAAAGTAACCTTCAGAGTAAATAACGAGACAGCAGTTAACAACTTTATAGCAGCTATGAATAACATCGATTGGCAAAATGAGCTTGAAACATACAGATATGAATGAATGTATAAATAATTTTCTAAAAAAAGCCCAAAGCCTCTATAACAAACATTGCCCCCAAAAAACTAAACAGAACACAGCAAAGAGACTGAATAATCCCTGGCTAAAGCCAAGCATCCTCAAATCCATTAACACAAAGCACAAATATGAAAAACAGTATAGAATGGGTCAAGTAACTAGAGAACAGTCTAAACGTTACTCGTCAGCACTTACCAGCCTGATAAGATCTAAAAAATTGTATTATGAAAATAGACTACATAACATCAAAGGTGATATAACAAAAAAAACTGGAAAAAACTATCTGAAATTCTTGGAACTAAAAAGTTATCCAAAAACAAAACAATCAAAATAACAAAATCAGATGAACCCCTACTCATACCTACTGAAACAGCAAACAGACTCAATGTTTTCTTCTCCGCCATAGGTAAAAATCTAGTGAACAAAATACCATGCGTAAACACCCGTCCATCAGACTACCTCATAGGTACCTACCCAAATACGCTATTCCTTGCTCCAACCAACCCCATAGAAGTTACACTCGTCATAAACACCCTTAAAAACAAGGCAGGAGACATAAACAGCTTGCCTGCTTTTATGTACAAAAAAGCTTCTCAAGTATTGTCACCAATTATTGCAACGATCTTTAACAAATGCATTGAATCAGCTACCTTGGGTCACTCTGATCCACAAAGGTGACCAAGCTGACTTGAATAACTATAGACCAATATCTAACTTACCACTGCTCTCTAAAATCTTTGAAAAATTAATGCATAGATGGATCTATTCCTACCTCGTCTCACACAACATATTAAACCCTTGTCAGTTTGGATTCAGGAATAATAAAAGCACGAATGATGCTATCAAACACATGCTAGAACTAATATATACAAAACTCGAAAAGAAAGAAGTCCCGCTGGGCATTTTCATTGATTTACGTAAAGCTTTCGATACAGTCGACCATGAACTGATGTACTCCAAATTAATGCACTATGGCATCAGAGGCCACTCCCTCAACTACCTAAAATCATACCTTAGTAACAGAACTCGATATGTGTATGCAAATGATGCAAACTTCCACCCAACCAATCACAGTAGGAGTCTCACAAGGAAGCATCCTTGGACCACTCCTCTTTCTCATCTACATCAATGATCTACCAAATGCATCACAGCTACTCAAACCCATATTATTTTCAGATGACACTACATATGTCTTTTCCCAACCAAACACAGTCAATGCCGAATTGCAGAAAATATCTGCCTGGATGATGACTAATAAACTTACCCTGAATACTGATAAAACCTATTTCATTCAGTTTTGAAACAAAGCTGCAAAGGATCTGATTAATATAATGCTAAATGGATCATCAGTCACAAGACTCACAGAGGGAAAATTCCTAGGTATCCACCTTGACAGTAGCCTTAAGTTCCGGACACACATACAACAAATCACCAAGAAAATCTCCAAGACTGTAGGCATACCTTATCAAAGATAAGGTACTACGTGCCACAATCAGCTCTCCTGGCACTGTACCATACGCTCATATACCCTTATCTTACATATGGAATTTGTGCGTGGGGATCAACAACATCCAATCATCTAAAACCCCTCAAAACCCAGCAAAAGGCAGCAGTAAGAATGATAACAAATTCCCACTCCCACCAGCACACTCCACCAATTTTCAAAAGTCTGAATCTGTTCACCATTAAGAACATCCATACTTATTCATGTGCCTACTACATACACAGAACAATACACGCAAATATAAACCCTCCACTCAAACTTCTCCTCACCAACTTAAACAGGACACATGACCACAACACAAGACAGATCTCTTTTTGATATACCTCGTGTCCTTATCACACTGTATAAAAACTCTATGCACATAAAGGGCCCTAAAATATGGAATTCATTACCAGAAGATTTTAAAGTAACCCAGTCCGAAAATCAGTTTAAGACTCTTCTCAAAAGTCACTTAATCACCCTAGACTAAACGCTAAATACTCAGTACACACATATTCACCTATGTACTCCCACATCATAACTTCAACAATCACTTTGAATCTTTTATCCATTGTTGACAGGAATATAATTGAACCATTGTTTTCACAAAAAGCATTTTAGACTATATGAATACATCCTTTCTCTTATACAAATTTAATTTACTTATAAGGTAGGTAGTAGGTTGGTAGACAGCAACCACCCAGGGAAGTACTACCGTCCTGCCAGATGACTGTGAAACAAAAACCTGTAATTGTTTTGCATGATGGTAGGATTGCTGGTTTCTTTTTCTGTCTCATAAACACGCTAAGATAACAGGGATATCTTGCTACTCCTACTAACACTTTGGTCACACTTCACAGACACGCACATGCATATATATATATACATACATCTAGGTTTTTCTCCTTTTTCTAAATAGCTCTTGTTCTTTTTTATTTCTTCTATTGTCCATGGGGAAATGGAAAAAAAATCTTTCCTCCGTAAGCCATGCGTGTCGTATGAGGCGACTAAAATGCCCGGGGGCAATGGGCTAGTAACCCTTTCCTGTATACAATTACTAAAAAAGAGAAGAAGAAAAACTTTATAAAACTGGGTTGCTTAAATGTGCGTGGATGTAGTGCGGATGACAAGAAACAGATGATTGCTGATGTTATGAATGAAAAGAAGTTGGATGTCCTGGCCCTAAGCGAAACAAAGCTGAAGGGGGTAGGAGAGTTTCAGTGGGGGGAAATAAATGGGATTAAATCTGGAGTATCTGAGAGAGTTAGAGCAAAGGAAGGGTAGCAGTAATGTTAAATGATCAGTTATGGAAGGAGAAAAGAGAATATGAATGTGTAAATTCAAGAATTATGTGGATTAAAGTAAAGGTTGGATGCGAGAAGTGGGTCATAATAAGCGTGTATGCACCTGGAGAAGAGAGAATGCAGAGGAGAGAGAGAGATTTTGGGAGATGTTAAGTGAATGTATAGGAGCCTTTGAACCAAGTGAGAGAGTAATTGTGGTAGGGGACTTGAATGCTAAAGTAGGAGAAACTTTTAGAGAGGGTGTGGTAGGTAAGTTTGGGGTGCCAGGTGTAAATGATAATGGGAGCCCTTTGATTGAACTTTGTATAGAAAGGGGTTTAGTTATAGGTAATACATATTTTAAGAAAAAGAGGATAAATAAGTATACACGATATGATGTAGGGCGAAATGACAGTAGTTTGTTGGATTATGTATTGGTAGATAAAAGACTGTTGAGTAGACTTCAGGATGTACATGTTTATAGAGGGGCCACAGATATATCAGATCACTTTCTAGTTGTAGCTACACTGAGAGTAAAAGGTAGATGGATACAAGGAGAATAGAAGCATCAGGGAAGAGAGAGGTGAAGGTTTATAAACTAAAAGAGGAGGCAGTTAGGGTAAGATATAAACAGCTATTGGAGGATAGATGGGCTAATGAGAGCATAGGCAATGGGGTCGAAGAGGTATGGGGTAGGTTTAAAAATGTAGTGTTAGAGTGTTCAGCAGAAGTTTGTGGTTACAGGAAAGTGGGTGCAGGAGGGAAGAGGAGCGATTGGTGGAATGATGATGTAAAGAGAGTAGAAAGGGGAGAAAAAGTTAGCATATGAGAAGTTTTTACAAAGTAGAAGTGATGCAAGGAGGGAAGAGTATATGGAGAAAAAGAGAGAGGTTAAGAGAGTGGTGAAGCAATGTAAAAAGAGAGCAAATGAGAGAGTGGGTGAGATGTTATCAACAAATTTTGTTGAAAATAAGAAAAAGTTTTGGAGTGAGATTAACAAGTTAAGAAAGCCTAGAGAACAAATGGATTTGTCAGTTAAAAATAGGAGAGGAGAGTTATTAAATGGAGAGTTAGAGGTATTGGGAAGATGGAAGGAATATTTTGAGGAATTGTTAAATGTTGATGAAGATAGGGAAGCTGTGATTTCGTGTATAGGGCAAGGAGGAATAACATCTTGTAGGAGTGAGGAAGAGCCAGTTGTGAGTGTGGGGGAAGTTCGTGAGGCAGTAGGTAAAATGAAGGGGGTAAGGCAGCCGGGATTGATGGGATAAAGATAGAAATGTTAAAAGCAGGTGGGGATATAGTTTTGGAGTGGTTGGTGCAATTGTTTAATAAATGTATGGAAGAGGGTAAGGTACCTAGGGATTGGCAGAGAGCATGCATAGTTCCTTTGTATAAAGGCAAAGGGGATAAAAGAGAGTGCAAAAATTATAGGGGGATAAGTCTGTTGAGTGTACCTGGTAAAGTGTATGGTAGAGTTATAATTGAAAGAAATTAAGAGTAAGACGGAGAATAGGATAGCAGATGAACAAGGAGGCTTAGGAAAGGTAGGGGGGTGTGTGGACCAGGTGTTTACAGTGAAACATATAAGTGAACAGTATTTAGATAAGGCTAAAGAGGTCTTTGTGGCATTTATGGATTTGGAAAAGGCGTATGACAGGGTGGATAGGGGGCATGTGGCAGATGTTGCAAGTGTTGGTGTAGGAGGTAGGTTACTGAAAGCAGTGAAGAGTTTTTACGAGGATAGTGAGGCTCAAGTTAAGTATGTAGGAAAGAGGG
>NC_069433.1:3435370-3500370 GCF_026875155.1 Cherax quadricarinatus
TTCCCCCTGAAGAAAAGTAGCATAAAAGATTGCCTATTCTTACTTTTAATTGGTCAGCAGTGGTTGTGTTGAACTTCATGCATGTGTTGGCTAGAGTTGCATGTAAGTTAGGGTAGCATAAGCTAGGATACTGTGATGTTTAGTAGTAGTTGAGGCAATTACCATGTTCTAGGTTTGGTATCTGTGAGTCCATCAGTGTATCTGTGTTTGTGTGGCTGTAAGAATCAAGTGAAAGAAAATGTCCTCTATTGTGAGTTCTGTATAGCTTGTGTACTGTACTTCCAAGAACATCTATGTCTATATTTGTCCTTGCACCTCGGCAATGTTAGGCATCTAGTGTAGGGAGCTTAACTCTACAAGTGCAGTTTTTTAACTTTAATGTGTTAAGGCTGCAGCACCACTGATCATCTTTGTAACTATCATTTTATTAAATACTTTTTTTTTAACACACTGACTGTCTTCCACCAAGGCAGAGTAACCCAAAAAAGAAGGAATGGTGTCGAAGTTTTTACTTCATTTTACATTTCGTAATTTATACAGTAGAAGTAGAAGGGGTTACTAGCCCCTGGAAATAAATTTTTCTTTCTTTTTTTCAATGCGCCAGCCGTATCCTACCAAAGCTGGGCGCCCAACAAAAAAAAAAAAAAAAAAAAAAAAAAAAAAGTTTCTCTTTTAACTTTAGTAATACAGTGGACCCCCGGTTAACGAACTTTTTTCATTCCAGTAGTATGTTCAGGTGCCAGTACTGACCGAATTTTTTCCCATAAGGAATTTTGTGAAGTAGATTAGTCCATTTCAGACCCCCAAACATACACGTACAAACGCACTTACATAAATACACTTACATAATTGGTCGCATTTGGAGGTGATCGTTAAGCGGGGGTCCACTGTATATATAAGAGAAGGGATTACTAGTCCCTTGCTCCCAGAATTTTAGTCACCTCTTATGACATGCATTGTTTATGGAGAAAGAATTCTGTTCTACTTTCCCATGGAGCAAAATAAATATATGTACAGCCTCTCCTCACTTAACAACGGAGTTCCGTTCCTAAGACCTGGTCGATAAACAAATTCGTCGCTAAGTGAGGAGCATACTATAATGGTAGTGGGTTTGTGTCAATCATCTTTGATAATGTTTTAATGTTACCTTTGCACCATTTATAACATATCTGGTATATTTGTAAATGTTTATACAGCAGTGTACTGTATATTGTAATAAACAGAATAGAGAAAATCAGCTCCAATATACATTATTTGGTATGCATACTGGTCAGAGAGCCCACCGTAAGTCCGAGTCGTTGGTAAACAAGTACGTTGCTAAGTGAGGAGAAGCTATATTCTCTAACCAATGAGTCCTATATTTTGGGGTATGACCCTTGTGTTAAATTGTGTACTGAGAGAACACTTCATCACAACTAGTATGCCAATTGTGGGGGTAGTAAACTAACTGCTGTGGTCGGTTTGTGTAGCCAATACAGATCAGATATTGTATCACAGCAAAGCAAAGAGCATCATGCTTCCAAACCTTTTCAAAATAAAAATTCTAAGGTTTCACAGGATTTAATCAAGCAATAGCTTAATATTTGAATCCTATATAATACTTCAAGGGAGAGACTGCTGCAAAGATCTGATTTTTTTCTCAAGGATGAAAAAGAAAACTCAAGAAAATTAAATCAATACTTAGTGAAAAGGATATAAACCTACTTGAATAATACTGTCCATACCCTTTCAGAGTTTTTAAATATTTTCTTGCAATTGTCGTTTGCTTCAAATTTCATATGACATTTTTCAGAAAATAATTACTGATGAGAGTGTATTGTAAATCTGATATATTATATCAACAGTACATTAGTGGCTGAACTCTGAAGAATAAGTGAGGATGCTGCAGTTCAAAGGTTATTTTAACTGTAATTTCTGTACACTTCTAACAGGACATAACTGAGTGAAAGTGAATGTGTGTTTCTTTTGGTCATCCTACCATGGTAGGAAACTATCAACAAAGTAAAAAGAAAAAATAACTATATATAATAACATAATGATACTGTATAAGACTGCAAATAGTCATCACAACTTGTTATGTGAGTGACTACTGCCCCCACCCCCATACACACACAAAGGCACAATATTGTATAACACAGCAAATAGTGGCAATATTTTGCTCTGTAGGTTCTCGTGCGCATTAATAAGACACTAAACTGTTTTTCAGTGCAAACAGAGGTACTGTTAGTTATTTGCATACAAATTATCTTCCTTACTGAAAAACAAGTCTTATAATAAAACATTTGCTAAAAGTTGCACTTCATTCAATTAAGTGCTTCAATTATTTATTATTATCACACCGGCCGATTCCCACCAAGGCTTCAATATAAGAACAAAACATTTGATTACTGTGTGTAACAGTTTATGCAGAAAGCATGTATGCACTGGTTTTGCATTTCAATAATTTTGTTGTTAGCATATAAAAATGTGTTCACACTGATTTTACAAATTCCAGCAATATGTTATGTAATTAAAAAATCCATAAAAAAGAACTGTTCAGCTTATTACTACTCATCAAGAGGAAAGCTTCTGGGACCATGATGTTGAAAAACCAAGAAGTTTTCACAACATCAGAAGTGACAGTGTAACCAACCACTGGGTAGCAAATCTGCACTACTTAGAAATGAGCTTGAGATTTCTTGGCAAGATGTTTAATTACTAAGTTCAAAATGATCAATCTTGCTAATTCCCATTCTCTCATGAACCATTTTTCATTTACTGAGCAGTGTAGGAAAAGTGTGTATTTTGACCAGACTTAACTCAGGAGAATATACAAGGCATTCCAGATAGTAAGTGTTATTTCAACATCATAATTGAAGTAAAGAATGCCTTGAACAATGTAGTATTTTTTTTTAACTCAACAGCCATCTCCTGCCAAGACAGGGGGACCGAAAACAGAAAACACATTCACCATCACTCATTCAACTGCCATCTTTCCAGAAGTGTGCTGGTATTGCAATCAAATTAGCCTCTAACTAAAGTATCCCCGCTGCTCCTTCCAAGTGAAGGCACTGCCCTTCCCACCTCCAGAATTCAATTGTGTTTTAGAGCAATGTCTACCCTAAACCAGGTGTTGAGTTCAGTCTTAATATTAGCAATGCCTCACATGAAAGTATACAAACATTTGCAATAAGCTGCTAATATTGTGCATTGGGTGAGACTGTTTTGATCACTCGATAATATTCGTACCTCCATCACAAGGGCCAATTAAGGTACAGATGTAAAGCAAACAGTGTAAAGCCTTATAACCCATTCTGTGTAATCTTGCATTAACTTTCCAGCAAGTGGTAATCTTGCAGTAACTCGCATGCTCTGACCATTGACAAACCACAGTCATTAGTGGAAAATACACTTTACTAGATACATGTCATTCAAAGTTACTTTCAAGTAATAACCAAAGTAACAAATGTGCTTTCCTGTAGTGGTATACTGTGCTGTATTTCCTGCTGTTTAGAAAATGTAACTTGCAGTGATATGCTGGCCTGCATATCACTAAATGTATAGCAAATTGCTAACTATTGCACATCAGAAATGATCATCTTTGGTACATTAGATTTTAGCATTGAGTCAGTAAATATTGTACACATAGTGTACAAAAAATTAGTGTATAAACACACAAAGTAAGAAGACAGAGGAAAATGATGACGTTGAGAGAGGTTGGTCTGTGCTTCAGCAATATTACACAACAATCAACTACACACATCAACATTTACAAGTGCTTGTCAACAGAACCATGATAGAATTAATACTGAGATAAAGGCAATAAAATTCCTCTTAACAAACATCACCTATATACAAACATTTGGGAATTATAAAAATGACTTTTACCCAAGTCTATGGACACAAAATACTTTTATGAGGTATTCAAAAAATTTAAAAAATATGCTGAAGCAATTCATGCTTCTAAGCTTTTAAGAATTACTACTGTAATACATATTAAAAAGTTAATAAATATATTCATTCAGTTAATTAAAAATATATACTATAATGACTAACTTGTAACTACAAGATGAAATTAATCAAATGAATGGATATATTCCTTTATGCAGCATATCACTTAAATAGCTTACTATGTACTAAACTAATACTGTATTATACAGTACTAACCAAAACTGTGATAATACTGTATTATACAGTACTAACCAAAATTGTGATAATACTGTACAATAAATACTAACCAAAATGTGTCAAGAGAATACAACAGAGTCAATACTAACAATACAGAGCTTAAGAATATGCTGACTAGATAATCATGCTACATTACATCAGATCCAATAATCTACACAATACATTTATCCATTGATGACAACAATAATTAAAAGACATTAAAAAGTTTTGTGGTGCTTTAAAATTACATTAATTCAGCAACCATAAACACAAACACCCATAGCCAAGCTTATCAGGAATACGGATGCAAGAGTGCAGAGTGGTAAAGTTTGCCAGTCCCATTATAAACTTAGAAAATGTGTTCTATATCAAAGCTGTGTCCCAACTCTGCTTTAAGTACATAAATATTCCATTACAAAAAGCTTCTGGTGCAGAGCTGAGTCATGGATGCAAATACTGGTCCTCATTTTTGGCACAAGTGATTTAACTGTAAATGTTTGATGAGCCAACTAAGTACAAGAAAAAAAGCAACTGGCAAATGTACTCTCATCCCACACAAATGCCTCACAGCTCAATCTGGCAAATACAAATTTACCTACATGGGATATCATTACACTAAGAGAAGATGCTGTTTACTGTTAATCTAAGTGCATCAGCCCTAATTTAAATATTAAAAGTAAACAAAAAATAGCAACCATTAACATTTCATTAAGAATAGAGAAGATCAACTGGTTGCTGTACTACAGTTATCCATTAACAAGGAGAGGCTGCAGGCCAGGCATGCTGAGTGGACAGGCCTGATTAATAGGCAAGACCGACCAGGGCAGCTCAGGAGTAAGGACAGGCATTCTGTGGACTGGGAGGGCTGGGTGGGTAGGCTCACGTGGATCATTTGAGCAGGGAGACTGAGTGGGCTAAATGGCCACATGAATCCTACATCCTCAGTAAGTTGGAGCGGTGAGGCAAGCAGGATGGACCTGTGTCATATTTGCAGGTGACGAGGCAAGACGTTTTGGGGCTGGGAGGGCGGAGGACCAGGGGGACGGAGGAGAGGAGAGGGTGACGATGAGCCATCTTCGCTTACCTGTGCTTGGTGTCTAGAACTTTGGAAACATCCTTGTTGCTAATCTCACTCTCACGCACTTGTTCTGTTAAACTCTTACACACTGAGTTATGTACACTGAAATGTAAGATCTAAGTCAGTAATCATCCACTTTTTTAAATACAAGTTATACCAATAATTATATTAACTACAGGGTACTTGTAATCTCAAGCAAAATTACACTGAGCATTAATTTCATATCATTATATCTATATTTAGCTTGAAAATCTCTATTACATGCTGAAATTAATGTTATAAGGAATATTCAGCACAATAACCCCAATATAGAGAAGTTTAAGTAGTGACACACATGGTGTCCCATTATCTGAGCACTCCATTGTACTGCTATAACCCCTTCACTAATTATTCCACAATACATAAACCTGCAGAGCAGTATTTTATCAGTATAATTCCAAGCTGAAAAACTCACGTTTTTACTACAATATCTGGCAGCAGGCAAGACAGTGGTATCAGGATCACTCCAAACCAAAACACTGGTGAGGAATATACCTGAAATGATTATAAATATATATGAATAACACTTTTACAAAAAGCATTTGCTGTATACAGTATCTGATGCATATTTTAAACACTAAACATATTAAAGCATTTTCTCAGTGGTGCAACATTCAAGCATTATGCTGGTTACATGTACTGCAGTGTAACTTAGTGACACAGAGGGTCAGATTAACATCAGTGATCTTATTACATCTTCAATGTAATAAAACCAATTACAAACATGGAAGTAATACAACCAAGACATCTTATATATATCTAAAAAAAAAAAAAAAAAAATATTACCTTTGGCAATTGTAATGCTTTTCAACAAATCACTTAAACAGCAAACCTTTCCAGACATTTTCAAAAGGGCTGGGTTAACACCCATCACAAAGGTGCTGATCCAACTGATGTTAATAACTACAGAACAATTTACAATGTACCAATATTATAAAAACAATATTCAATACAGTAATCCAGAAGCACCAGTATGCATACTTAACCAAGAACAATATGCTTACTGTCATGGGATCTTGATACAAAGAATTCTTCAACACTTGTCCAACCTTTGGATGAAGACCTACTTCGACTAGTGGATGGTACCACTATGACCCTGCTTCCTCCTGCTTTGCCTCACCTGACTACAGTATATAAGCCACTTCTACAGCCCTATGCTGTACTTTCTACAAGATTGATGGACTGAACACACCGACTCCAGGCTGAGGGACTGATTACCTCAAACTCCTCCTCTCCTTAAACCTTTCTAATTTGTACTGGACATGAAGCTACTGTGTGGCGAAACATTTCTTCAATAAAGATTCCCATATGTTGCACAAGTGTCTCAATCTTCAATATGCTTACTCCTTGTTTATTTGGATTTAGATCAAAAAAGCACAAACGACACAATCTTCAAGATACTTGAAGCAGTTTATTGAACACTTGAATGAAACAAGTATCCTATGAAACTTTTTAATAATCTGCAAAAAGTTTCTGATACTGTTCACAACAATAGTCTTTTACAAGATTACATCACTGCAGACTCAGTGGGCAAACAAAAGTATTTTTAGTCATACCTCAGTAACAGACATGAGTATGTAGCCTTCGTAACACTTCTAGCACACTACCAATCAATTACGATGTCTCTCCAAGAAAGTATTATGGGCCTTCTTCTCTGTCTCATTCTACATCCTACCTAATACCAACCAACATCTAAAATCTGTTGTTTTTGTTAATGGCACAACCTTTATATTATCACACTCAGAACCCTTGATAATATGCACCATATTTAATGAATTAATAAATATCTACATCTACATAATTAGCAATAAACTCACCCTTAATAGGTAAAAGCACACTACATAAATTTTTGGAACAAAGCTCATCCTCAATTAGGGAAGGCTCCTAAGTCTAATCACAGACAACAAATGAAATTTAGTGCTCATATCCAGACATATCAATAAAACTATTAACCCTTTGACTGTTTCAGTCGTATATATACAACTTACGAGCCAATGTGTTTGACATATATGTACTCAAAAATTCTAGTGGCTTCAAATCAAGCAGGAGAAAGCTGGACCCATGTGAGAGAATAGGTCTGTGCACAATGAGAGAAAAAAATCTCAGACCATGTTTTTGGATTAAAACGCTGACTTCAAGGTGTATTTTCGTATAATTTTTATGGTTATATTCTCGTTTTCGTAGCCACATTTGATAGAATGGAAAACATATTATAGAAATAAAGGTGATTTTTGATTGGTTTTACTATGAAAAGAACCTTGAAATGGAGCTCAAAGTAGGGGAAATGTTTGATTTTTGCCGATGTTCAAGAGTAAGCAAATGATGTCATTGTCCAATAAATGTCCAACTAGCCATTCTAATATGCAGTCATGAATGGGTTGACATTATTTATACAATTATTACAATATTACAGTAGTCTGCATAACAGTAAATCTTCTATTTTTTGTTTGAATAAAAAATTCAAAATAGAAAGCAAGAGTAATATCACAGGGGCTTGGAGACGTGACTGATGAACAAAGAAAATGTTATTTTAGAGCTAGGAATATCTGCATTGCTCATTCTGGACCTATTTTGAAATTGGCACACTTCAATTTGCATGAAATTGGCCAAATTGGCAATTTCTGACCACTTTATTGGGTAGTGCAAATTGGTAAATGGGCAGTTTCTTGTACTCAATTGATAGAAAAAAATGGAGTTGTAAAGAAATAGCTATGAGCTTGGTTGACTGGAACAATGAAATTAGCTGAAAATAGGGCTCAAAGTGGGTGAAATCGCCGATTCGTAAATATCACCGAGGTTGCTAACTTCGCGAGAGCGTAATTCCTTAATTTTTCCAATAAATTTCGTACTTTTGGTGTCATTACCATCGGGAAAAGATTCTCTATCATTTCATAAGAAAAAATAATTTTTTTTTTAAATATTTTGCGACACCAGGAGACACCTCAGGATTTGGGGTTGCGATAGTCCAAGGGTTAAAGACTTTAGGGATACTTTCCAAAACTCACTATTATATTCTAATACTTTACTTTTATTTCATTTACCCATACCTCATGTATGGGACTTGTGCAGTTTATACCACTAATACTTTACTTTTACTTTATTTACCCATATCTCACATGTGGGATTTGTGACTGGGAATGTGCTTCAGCAACCCACCTCAAATTCCAACTCAAACTCAACAAAATGCAGCTCTCAGCACTATCACAAACTCTACTTACTGGCAACATACTATTTCCTTATTCAAGTCTCTGAACTAATGAATATACATGCCATTCATATATAAAATTGTTAGCTTTACATCTTTAGAACATTGCACTGTAAATGCTGATGCTACCTAAGACATTTCCTGGAAAATTAAAACTGATCACACAGGCATTACACCAGAAACAAACATCGCTTTCATATCTCTCGTGTTTGTTTGAACATCTACAGAAATTCATTATAAATTAAAGGGCCCAAAAATCTGCAGAAATTTATCGTATGAATTAAATTTCTTAACATGAATTCAAATGAAAAAAACTAAAACAAATAGTGTGTGCTGAAACAGTTCAATTATATAATTCTATCTAAATCACTAGAACAATTTTTTTTAATTACTATCAGGTTATTAATCTTGCCCCTAATTAAGAACATAAGAGTGGAAGAACACTGCAGAAGGCCTACTGGCTCATACAGCAACTGTACTTCATAAAACATTTGCAGTTCTATGTTTTGCTCTGAGCATTTATAACTTTAAAACTTTCTAATGACTATATTTACTTGAGAAATGAGTAAGCTATTCCTCAGAAACTACTTGATATTCCCCAGTATGCAGAAACTTAAACTATTATTTAGATATATAATGATGTGTGTGTGGACATTAAAGAACCTTATGATGTTCATACCTGCAGATAAATGCCACACATATCAGGAGCCATGGGCAATATGGGCCAAAAATTTGAATACACCAGCAGAAAAATGAACCAAGAAGCAATTGAGCCCCAGATGGCAAGGTGTGTGACCCAAGTCCAGGCATCGGTCTCCAGACCTGCTTTAAGGCAGACGGTAATGACTACATAAGTATACACCATATTTCCCGTCATGAGGTAACCTCCTACACGACCATGACCCCAGGCAACGTCTTGAGTCATGGAGAGGTAGGGTAGAACAAATACCAAGACGGAGTGCACCAGCGCTAGCCATACCCACCACACAAACACCTGCCAAGACAACATACAGTATTAAATGTACACCAAATTAAAATCTTCAGACATTATACTGGATAAAGAAAATAGTACATAATTTATAGAACATGTTATTAAAATGTCTGTCCTCGAAGGGGTTATGGAAATTTATTCCATGATCATTTAAAAATAAGATGTATAAAAAAATATAAAATTTAAATAATTTTGTTTTGAGGTTTGAAACATTCTGAGGCACTTGGGTCAAAAATATAGGTGTATGTGGCAATGTCTCGGAAATAAACAATAACAAGAACTAGTAAGAAAATAGAAGAAAACCCAGAGGGTTGTGTGTGTATATACATGCTTGTACATGCATGTGTAGTGTGACCTAAGTGCAAGTAGAAGTAGCAAGGCATACCTGAAATCTTTCTTGTTTATGAGACAGAAAAAAGACACCAGCAATCCTATTATCATGTACCACTATTACAGGCTTCCGTTTTACATTCACCTGGTAGGATGGTAGTACCCCCCTGGGTGGTTGCTGTCTACCAACCTCCTACTTCTTCTTTCAACAAACCGGCCATATCCCACCGAGGCAGGGTGGCCCAAAAAGAAAAATGAAAGTTTCTCTTTTAATTTCAGTAATTTATACAGGAGAAGGGGTTACTAGCCCCTTACTCCTGGCATTTTAATCGCCTCTTACAACACGCATGGCTTACGGAGGAAGAATTCTGTTCCACTTCCCCATGGAGATAAGAGGAAAAAACAAGAATAAGAACTAGAAAGAAAACAGAAGAAAACCCAGAGGGGTATATATATAATATATATACAGTGGACCCTCGCCTAGCGAATGCATCGCATAACGTTAAATCCGCCTAGCAATACATTTTAACGCAAAAATTTTGCCTCGGCTAGTGCTAAAAAACTCGCTCAACGCAATTCGTTCGAGACACATCCACGTGCGGCATGAGCCCGCCTCACTTGTTCCGTGGGTGCCAGTGTTTACAAGCCAGCTACCGCAGTCGCTTCCAAGCATACAATCGGAACATTTCATATTACCACAGTCTTTTTAGTGATTACACCTGCAAAATATGTCACCATGGGCCCCAAGAAAACTTCTAGTGCCAACCTTACAGGAAAAAGGGTGAGAATTACTATGGATATGAAGAAAGAGATCACTGCTAAGTATGAAAGTGGAGTGTGTGTCTACGAGCTGGCCAGGTTGTACACAAAACCCCAATCAACCATCACTTCTACTGTGGCCAAGAAAACAGCAATCAAGGAAGCTGTTCTTGCCAAAGGTGCAACTTTGTTTTTGAAACAGAGATTGCAAGTGATAGAAGATGTTGAGAGACTGTTATTGGTGTGGATAAACAAAAAACAGATAGCAGGAGATAGCGTCTCTCAAGCAATCATATGTGAAAAGGCTAGGAAGTTGCATGAGAATTTAATTAGAAAAATGCCTGCAACTAGTGGTGATGTGAGTGAATTTAAGGCCAGCAAAGGTTGGTTTGAGAGATTTAAGAATTGTAGTGGTATACATATTGTAATAAGACATGGTGAGGCTGCCAGTTCGGACCACAAAGCGGCTGAAAAATATGTGAAGGAATTCAAGGAGTACATAGACAGTGAAGGACTGAAACCTGAACAAGTGCTTAATTGTGACAAAACAGGCCTGTTTTGGAAGAAAATGCCAAGCAGGACCTATATTACTCAGGAGGAAAAGGCACTCCCAGGACATAAGCCTATGAAAGACAGGCTTACTCTGATGATGTGTGCTAATGCTAGTGGTGATTGCAAAGTGAAGCCTTTATTGGTGTATCACTCTGAAACTCCCAGAGTGTTCAGGAAAAACAATGTCCTCAAGGCTAATTTGTGTGTGCTGTGGAGGGCAAACAGTAAGGCATGGGTCACTAGGGACTTTTTCTATGACTGGTTACACCATGCATTTACCCCCACTGTGAAAAATTACCTCCTGGAAAATAAATTGGACCTTAAGTGCCTCCTGGTATTAGATAATGCTCCTGGTCATCCTTCAGACGTGGCAGAGCGACTTTCTGCAGAAATGAGCTTCATTATGGTCAAGTTTTTGCCTCCTAATACCACTCCTCTCCTGCAGCCCATGGACCAGCAGGTCAATGCAAACTTCAAAAAACTCTACACAAAAGCTATGTTTGAAAGGTGCTTTGTAGTGACCTCAGAAACTCAATTGACTCTAAGAGAGTTTTGAAGAGATCACTTTAGCATCCTCAATTGTGTAAACATTATAGGTAAGGCTTGGGAGGAAGTGACTAAGAGGACCTTGAACTCTGCTTGGAAGAAACTGTGGCCAGAATGTGTAGACAAAAGGGATTTTGAAGGGTTTGAGGCTAACCCTGGAAATCCTATGCCAGTTGAGGAATCCATTGTGGCATTGGGGAAGTCCTTGGGGTTGGAGGTTAGTGGGGAGGATGTGGAAGAGTTGGTGGAGGAGGACAATGACAAACTAACCACTGATGAGCTGCTAGATCTTCTTCAACAGCAAGAGACCAGACCTGAGGAAACTGCTCCGGAGGAGGGGATAGAGTAATTGAGGAAGTTGCCTACTTCAAAGATTAAGGAAATGTGTGCAATGTGGCTTAAAGTGCAAACCTTATTTGATGAAAATCACCCTAACACAGCTATTGCAAGCCATGCTGGTGACTATTACACTGACAATGTTGTGAAACACTTTAGGAATGTCATAAAGGAACGGGAGGTACAGGCCTCTATGGACAGATGTGTTGTGTGACAGAGGTCCAGTGACTCTAAAGCTGGTCCTAGTGGCATTAAAAGAAAAAGGGAAGTAACCCCGGAAAAGGGCTTGACACCTCAAGTCCTAATGGAAGGGGATTCCCCTTCTAAACACTAACACCATCCACACTCTCCCCTCCTCCCATCCCATCAATCATCAACAGATCTTCAATAAAGGTAAGTGTCATGTAACTGTGCATGTCTTCTTCAGTTTGTGTGTATTAAAATTAATATTTCATGTGGTAATTTTTTTTTTCATTATTTCTTATGGGGAAAATTAATTCGGCTAACGATAATTTCGCCTAACGTTGAGCTCTCAGGAACGGATTAATATCGTTAGGCGAGGGTCCACTGTATATGTGTATATGTATATGTATATAATATATATTAATATAATATATATATATATATATATATAATATATAAAATAATATATATATATATATATATATAATATATACAGTGGACCCCCGGTTAACGAACTTTTTTCATTCCAGTAGTATGTTCAGGTGCCAGTACTGACCGAATTTTTTCCCATAAGGAATATTGTGAAGTAGATTAGTCCATTTCAGACCCCCAAACATACACGTACAAACGCACTTACATAAATACACTGACATAACTGGTCGCATTCGGAGGTAATCATTATGCGGGGGTCCACTGTATATATATATATATATATATATTTTTTTTTTTTTCAACAAGTCGGCCGTCTCCCACCGAGGCAGGTTGACCCAAAAAAGAAAGAAAATCCCCAAAAAGAAAATACTTTCATCATCATTCAACACTTTCACCACACTCGCACATTATCACTGCTTTTGCAGAGGTGCTCAGAATACAACAGCTTAGAAGCATATACGTATGAAGATACACAACATATCCCTCCAAACTGCCAATATCCCAAACCCCTCCTTTAAAGTGCAGGCACTGTACTTCCCATTTCCAGGATTCAAGTCCGACTATATGAACATAACTGGTTTCCCTGAATCCCTTCACTAAATATTACCCTGCTCACACTCCAACAGATCGTCAGGTCCCAAGTAACATTCGCCTCCATTCACTCCTATCTAACACGCTCATGCAAGCTTGCTGGAAGTCCAAGCCCCTAGCCCACAAAACCTCCTTTACCCCCTCTTTCCAACCCTTTTGAGGACGACCCCTACCCCTCCTTCCTTCCCCTATAGATTTATATGCTTTCCATGTCATTCTACTTTGATCCATTCTCTCTAAATGACCATACCACCTCAACAACCCCTCTTCTGCCCTCTGACTAATGCTTTTATTAACTCCACACCTTCTCCTAATTTCCACACTCCGAATTTTCTGCATAATATTTACACCACACATTGCCCTTAGACAGGACATCTCCACTGCCTCCAACCGTCTCCTCGCTGTTGCATTTACCACCCAAGCTTCACATCCATATAAGAGTGTTGGTACTACTATACTTTCATACATTCCCTTCTTTGCCTCCATAGATAACTTTTTTTGACTCCACATATACCTCAACGCACCACTCACCTTTTTTCCTCATCAATTCTATGATTAACCTCACCCTTCATAAATCCATCCGCCGACACGTCAACTCCCAAGTATCTGAAAACATTCACTTCTTCCAAACTCCTCCTCCCCAATTTGATATCCAATTTTTCTTTATCTAAATCATTTGATACCCTCATCACCTTACTCTTTTCTATGTTCACTTTCAACTTTCTACCTTTACACACATTCTCAAACTCATCCACTAACCTTTGCAATTTTTCTTTAGAATCTCCCATAAGCACAGTATCATCAGCAAAAAGTAACTGTGTCAATTCCCATTTTGAATTTAATTCCCCATAATTTAATCCCACCCCTCTCCTGAACACCCTAGCATTTACTTCTTTTACAACCCCATCTATAAATATATTAAACAACCATGGTGACATTACACATCCCTGTCTAAGACCTACTTTTACCAGGAAGTATTCTCCCTCTCTTCTACACACCCTAACCTGAGCCTCACTATCCTCATAAAAACTCTTTACAGCAGTTAGTAACTTACCACCTATTCCATATACTTGCAACATCTGCCACATCGCTCCTTTGTTCACTCTATCATAAGCCTTTTCTAAATCCATAAATGCAATAAAAACTTCCCTACCTTTATCTAAATACTGTTCACATATATGCTTCAATGTAAACACTTGATCTACACATCCCCTACCCACTCTGAAGCCTCCCTGCTCATCCGCAATCCTACATTCTGTCTTACCTCTAATTCTTTCAATTATAACCCTACCGTATACTTTTCCTGGTATACTCAGTAAACTTATTCCTCTATAATTTTTACAATATCTTTTGTCCCCTTTCCCTTTATATAAAGGGACTATACATGCTCTCTGCCAATCCTTAGGTACCTTCCCTTCTTTCATACATTTATTAAACAAAAGTACCAACCACTCCAAATTATATATTATATATATATATATATATATATATATATAATATATATATATATATATAATATATATATATATATATATATATAATATATATAATAAGGTAGTATATATATATATATATATATATATAATATATATATATATATATATATATATAATATATAGGTAGTAGGTTGGTAGACAGCAACCACCCAGGGAAGTACTACCGTCCTGCCAGATGACTGTGAAACAAAAACCTGTAACTGTTTTGCATGATGGTAGGATTGCTGGTTTCTTTTTTCTGTCTCATAAACACGCTAAGATAACAGGGATATCTTGCTACTCCTACTTACACCTTTGGTCACACTTCATAGACACGCACATGCATATATATATATACATACATCTAGGTTTTTCTCCTTTTTCTAAATAGCTCTTGTTCTTTTTTTATTTCTTCTATTGTCCATGGGGAAGTGGAAAAGAATCTTTCCTCCGTAAAGCCATGCGTGTCGTGTTAGGCGACTAAAATGCCGGAGCAATGGGCTAGTAACCCCTTCTCCTGTATACAATTACTAAAAAAGAGAAGAAGAAAAACTTTATAAAACTGGGTTGCTTAAATGTGCGTGGATGTAGTGCGGATGACAAGAAAAAGATGATTGCTGATGTTATGAATGAAAAGAAGTTGGATGTCCTGGCCCTAAGCGAAACAAAGCTGAAGGGGGTAGGAGAGTTTCAGTGGGGGGAAATAAATGGATTAAATCTGGAGTATCTGAGAGAGTTAGAGCAAAGGAAGGGGTAGCAGTAATGTTAAATGATCAGTTTATGGAAGGAGAAAAGAGAATATGAATGTGTAAATTCAAGAATTATGTGTATTAAAGTAAAGGTTGGATGCGAGAAGTGGGTCATAATAAGTGTGTATGCACCTGGAGAAGAGAGGAATGCAGAGGAGAGAGAGAGATTTTGGGAGATGTTAAGTGAATGTATAGGAGCCTTTGAACCAAGTGAGAGAGTAATTGTGGTAGGGACTTGAATGCTAAAGTAGGAGAAACTTTTAGAGAGGTGTGGTAGGTAAGTTTGGGTGCCAGGTGTAAATGATAATGGGAGCCCTTTGATTGAACTTTGTATAGAAAGGGGTTTGTTATAGGTAATACATATTTTAAGAAAAAGAGGATAAATAAGTATACACGATATGATGTAGGGCGAAATGACAGTAGTTTGTTGGATTATGTATTGGTAGATAAAAGACTGTTGAGTAGACTTCAGGATGTACATGTTTATAGAGGGCCACAGATATATCAGATCACTTTCTAGTTGTAGCTACACTGAGAGTAAAAGGTAGATGGGATACAAGGAGAATAGAAGCATCAGGGAAGAGAGAGGTAAAGGTTTAAAAAACTAAAAGAGGAGGCAGTTAGGGTAAGATATAAAAAGCTATTGGAGGATAGATGGGCTAATGAGAGCATAGGCAATGGGTCGAAGAGGTATGGGGTAGGTTTAAAAATGTAGTGTTAGAGTGTTCAGCAGAAGTTTGTGGTTACAGAAAGTGGGTGCAGGAGGGAAGAGGAGCGATTGGTGGAATGATGATGTAAAGAGAGTAGTAAGGGAGAAAAAGTTAGCATATAGAAGTTTTTACAAAGTAAAGTGATGCAAGGAGGGAAGAGTATATGGAGAAAAAGAGAGAAGTTAAGAGAGTGGTGAAGCAATGTAAAAAGAGAGCAAATGAGAGAGTGGGTGAGATGTTATCAACAAATTTTGTTGAAAATAAGAAAAAGTTTTGGAGTGAGATTAACAAGTTAAGAAAGCCTAGAGAACAAATGGATTTGTCAGTTAAAAATAGGAGAGGAGAGTTATTAAATGGAGAGTTAGAGGTATTGGGAAGATGGAAGGAATATTTTGAGGAATTGTTAAATGTTGATGAAGATAGGGAAGCTGTGATTTCGTGTATAGGGCAAGGAGGAATAACATCTTGTAGGAGTGAGGAAGAGCCAGTTGTGAGTGTGGGGGAAGTTCGTGAGGCAGTAGGTAAAATAAAAGGGGGGTAAGGCAGCCGGGATTGATGGGATAAAGATAGAAATGTTAAAAAGCAGGTGGGGATATAGTTTTGGAGTGGTTGGTGCAATTATTTAATAAATGTATGGAAGAGGGTAAGGTACCTAGGGATTGGCAGAGAGCATGCATAGTTCCTTTGTATAAAGGCAAAGGGGATAAAAGAGAGTGCAAAAATTATAGGGGGATAAGTCTGTTGAGTGTACCTGGTAAAGTGTATGGTAGAGTTATAATTGAAAGAATTAAGAGTAAGACGGAGAATAGGATAGCAGATGAACAAGGAGGCTTTAGGAAAGGTAGGGGGTGTGTGGACCAGGTGTTTACAGTGAAACATATAAGTGAACAGTATTTAGATAAGGCTAAAGAGGTCTTTGTGGCATTTATGGATTTGGAAAAGGCGTATGACAGGGTGGATAGGGGGGCAATGTGGCAGATGTTGCAAGTGTATGGTGTAGGAGGTAGGTTACTGAAAGCAGTGAAGAGTTTTTAACGAGGATAGTGAGGCTCAAGTTAGAGTATGTAGGAAAGAGGGAAATTTTTTCCCAGTAAAAGTAGGCCTTAGACAAGGATGTGTGATGTCACCGTGGTTGTTTAATATATTTATAGATGGGGTTGTAAGAGAAGTAAATGCGAGGGTCTTGGCAAGAGGCGTGGAGTTAAAAGATAAAGAATCACACACAAAGTGGGAGTTGTCACAGCTGCTCTTTGCTGATGACACTGTGCTCTTGGGAGATTCTGAAGAGAAGTTGCAGAGATTGGTGGATGAATTTGGTAGGGTGTGCAAAAGAAGAAAATTAAAGGTGAATACAGGAAAGAGTAAGGTTATGAGGATAACAAAAAGATTAGGTGATGAAAGATTGAATATCAGATTGGAGGGAGAGAGTATGGAGGAGGTGAACGTATTCAGATATTTGGGAGTGGACGTGTCAGCGGATGGGTCTATGAAAGATGAGGTGAATCATAGAATTGATGAGGGAAAAAGAGTGAGTGGTGCACTTAGGAGTCTGTGGAGACAAAGAACTTTGTCCTTGGAGGCAAAGAGGGGAATGTATGAGAGTATAGTTTTACCAACGCTCTTATATGGGTGTGAAGCGTGGGTGATGAATGTTGCAGCGAGGAGAAGGCTGGAGGCAGTGGAGATGTCATGTCTGAGGGCAATGTGTGGTGTGAATATAATGCAGAGAATTCGTAGTTTGGAAGTTAGGAGGAGGTGCGGGATTACCAAAACTGTTGTCCAGAGGGCTGAGGAAGGGTTGTTGAGGTGGTTCGGACATGTAGAGAGAATGGAGCGAAACAGAATGACTTCAAGAGTGTATCAGTCTGTAGTGGAAGGAAGGCGGGGTAGGGGTCGGCCTAGGAAGGGTTGGAGGGAGGGGGTAAAGGAGGTTTTGTGTGCGGGGGGCTTGGACTTCCAGCAGGCATGCATGAGCGTGTTTGATAGGAGTGAATGGAGACAAATGGTTTTTAATACTTGACGTGCTGTTGGAGTGTGAGCAAAGTAACATTTATGAAGGGATTCAGGGAAACCGGCAGGCCGGACTTGAGTCCTGGAGATGGGAAGTACAGTGCCTGCACTCTGAAGGAGGGGTGTTAATGTTGCAGTTTAAAAACTGTAGTGTAAAGCACCCTTCTGGCAAGACAGTGATGGAGTGAATGATGGTGAAAGTTTTTCTTTTTCGGGCCACCCTGCCTTGGTGGGAATCGGCCGGTGTGATAATAAAAAAAAATAAAAAAAAATATATATATATATATATATATATATATATGTATATATATATTTTTTTTTTTTTTTTCAACAAGTCGGTCGTCTCCCACACACACACGCACCCTGTTGGGTTTTCTTCTATTTTCTTACTAGTTCTTGTTCTTGTTTATTTCCTCTTACCTCCATGGGGAAGTGGAACAGAATTATTCCTCCGTAAGCCATGCGTGTTGTAAGAGGCGACTAAAATGCCAGGAGCAAGGGGCTAGTAACCCCTTCTCCTGTATATATTACTAAATGTAATAAGAGAAGCTTTCGTTTTTCCTTTTGGGCCACCTCACCTCGGTGGCATACGGCCGGTGTGTTGAAAGAAAGAAAGATATATGCTTGTACTTGTATGTGCAGAGTGACCTAAGTGTAAGTAGAAGTAGCAAGATGTACCTGAAATCTTGTTTATGAGACAGAAAAAAAGGACACCAGCAATTCTACCATCATGTAAAACAATTACAGGCTTTTGTTTTACACTCACTTGGCAAGACGGTAGTACTTCCCTGGGCGGTTGCTGTCTACCAACCTACTACTTTCATATAATTAACATCTACCATAAATACTGTATATACAGTAAGTTACTGTTGTATATATACAGTAAACCATGAATGTCACAGAAGGAAACTATATGCCTGGAACAAAATGCTAGTTTGTTTGAATGTGTGTGGATACAGTGCAAATATTAACCCTTTGACTGTCGCAACCCCCAATCCTGAGGTGTCTCCTGGTGTCGCAAAATTTAAAAAAAAAAAAAAAATTATTTTTTCTTATGAAATGATAGAGAATCTTTTCCCGATTGTAATGACACCAAAAAAACGAAATTTGATGGAAAACTGACAGAATTATGCTCTCGCGAAGTTAGCGACCTCGGCGCTGTTTACAAATCGGCGATTTCGCCCACTTTGAGCCTTATTTTCGGCTAATTCCATTGTTCCAGTCGACCAAACTCATAGCTATTTCTTTAGAACTCCATTTTTTCTATTGATTGAGTACAAGAAACTGCCCATTTACCGATTTCAACTACCTAATAATGTGGTCAAAAATTTGCAATTTGGCCAATTTCACGAAAACTAAAAAAAAATGACAATTTCAAAATAAAGTCCAGAATGAACAATGCAGACATTCCTGGCTCTAAAATAACATTTTCTTTGTTCATCAGTCATGTCTCCAGGCCCCTCTGATATTACTCTTGCTTTCTATTTTGAATTTTTATTCAAACAAAAAGTAGAAGACTTACTATTATGCAGACTACTGCAATACTGTAATAATTGTATAAATAACATCAACCCATTCATGACTGCATATTAGAATGGCTAGTTGGACATTTATTGGACAATGGCATCATTTGTTTACTTTTGAACATTGGCAAAAATCAAACATTTCCCCTACTTTGAGCTCCATTTCTAGGTTCTTTTTATAGTAAAATCAATCAAAATCACCTCTATTTCTATAATATGTTTTCCATTCTATCAAATGAGACCAAGAAAACGAGAATACAATCATAAATACTATACAAAAATAGACCACAAAGTCGGCATTTTAATTAAAAAAATCGGTCGGAGTTTTTTCTTTCTCATTATGCACTGCGTGCTCCAGGATTTTTTTTATATGGTGCACACTGATCACACAGACCCATTCTCTCACATGTGGGCCTACCAGCTTTCTCCTGCTTGATTTGAAGCCGCTAGAATTTATGAGTATATATACGTCAAACACGGTACCTCGTAAGACGTATATATACGGCCGCGACAGTCAAAGGGTTAAGAAAGAACTGATGTTAATGTGTGAGCAAAGCAAAAACTAAATGGATGCGAGAGTCGAACAGGGATAAGTACATGAGATTAAGGCAGGTATATTAAAGAACAAGAGGTAGATGAGCAGCATTAATGTTAAATAAAAGAGGGGGATGTACCAGAATATAGTTGTAATAACAATCTCACATGGGTGTGAAATATAGGTTGTAGCCCTTTAGGGTTGGTGAGTAGTGCTACAGCTTTGAACTCTGAGTCAGTGCCACAGAACTATGTGATGAGTTCAGTTCACTCAGATAAGATGTGAGTGGTAAATTTTTTCCCTAGATATGAGAGAATGGGTCGATGCAGTAAGAGTGCACCGTATGCATAATGGGGAAAAAAAATTGTGACAGTATTTTTGGTTTAAAATAGCAACTATGCGGTGTATTTTTGTGTGGGTTTTTATAACTGTAGTCTCGATTTCTTGGTACCATTCGACAGAATGGAAGATATATGACATAATTAGAGATGATTTTGATTAGTTTCAGGACTAAAAGTAGCCTGAAATTGAGCTCAAATTAACAGAAATGTTCAAATTTTACCGATATTCCAGAGTACACAAATTACGTCACTCATCCAATATGCGTCCAGCTGTCAGTCTAATACACATTCAGAAATGTGCTGACATTTTTTATACAATTATTACAATAATTCAGTAGTCTGCATAATAATAAATCTTCTATTTTTTTAGTGTGAATAAAAATTCAAAATGGAAAGCAGGCATTATGTAGGGAAGGCCTGGGGATGTAAGGAATGAACAGAGGAAATGTTTTTTTAGTGCCAGAATGTCTACATTGTTTATTTTGGACCCTATTTATAAATTGGCAATGTTTTTTGTTTGAAACTGACCAAATTACCGATTTCTGATCACTTTATTCGGTAGTTGAAGTAACTAAATGGGCAGTTTTTTGTACTCAATAGAATGGAAGGGATACTAGCGAAATAACTATGAGTTTGGTTGACTGTAACGATGAAATTGGCTTAAAATAGGACTCATATTGGGCAAAATCGCCAATTTGTAATTATCACTGAGACCTCTTAACTTTGCTAGAGCATAATTCTGTAAGTTTTCCATCAAATTTCATACTTTTGGTTTCATTACCTTCGGAAAAAATTCTCTATCATTTCACATGATTTTTTTTTTTTTAAATTCCCTGACCCTGAGAGCAAGTCTCAGCTCAGGGGATCCAACCCTAAAGAGGTTAAACACTGCAGTTGGGAGGAGACTGGAGGCAGTGTTGTTGTGTCTAAGGGCAATGTGTAGAGCAAATGTTACACGGAGAATTCTGAGCTTGGAAATTAGGAGGTGAGAGGCTACCAGGAGTTTTATTCAGGGGGCTGAGGAGGGGTTATTGAGGTAGTTTAGACATTAAGAGAGGATGGAGCAAAATAGATTGACAAGGAGGGAGTATAAATCTGGGGTGGGGGGAAGGAGGAGTAAGGGTCATCCTAAGAAAGGCTGGAGGGAGGGGGTAAAGGAAGTTTTGTGTGCGAGGGACTTTGACATCCAACAGGCTTGTGTGAGCATGCTAAATAGAAGTGGAGGCAAGTAGTTTTTTTATTTTATTTGAAGTGCTGTCAGAGTATGAGCAAGAAAACATTTCTGAAGGAAGTCAGGGAAATCAGTTAGACAGACTCAAGTACTGGAAGTGGGAAGAGCAGCAGTGCCTGCATACTAAAGGAGAGGCAGGAATGTTGCAGTCAAAAGTGTAATATGAATTGTGATGCCAGCACACTTCTGGCCTGGCAGTAATTGATTAAATAATTTTGAAATGTTTCCTTACTTTTTGAGCTACCCTGCCTTGGTGGGAGATGCCCACTGAGGTAGGATATAACTGAGGGAATGATGAAATAAATAAGTGTCATAAGAGAGAAAAGGTTTGTAAAGGTTTTTAAAATGCAAAAATGGCATAGGAAGGAAGATTATATGAAGAGAAAAAAAAAAAAGGTTAAAAGAAGTTTTAAGGAGTGTAAAGGAAATGCAAACAAGTGAAAGGTTATCACACTAGCTATCTTCCACCAAGGTAGGGTGACCCAAAAATAGAATCACCATATTCTAATCAATAGCCACTGAAGTGCAATATTCACATCATTCATTCAGAGTGTAGACACTCTTGAGTACATCAAGTAAAATGCACAGACAATTCTTATCTTTAAAGATGTGCAGGTATCTCACCTTCCAATTAAAATGTGATCCACTCTGTGATTCCTGGTACAATTCTGGGTACCTCATTCTTGTCTCAGCACTACACGACCGGTCGAATATTCCCATAACTAGAGGTGGTGCTGCTGTGAACAGCTAGCAAAAAGAAAAAAAAAAAAAAAAAACAGGAAAATATTAAATGATACTTCATAAAATATATTGTTTTTTCTTTCTTGTGAACAGTTATGCCTAGATGTACTAACAGTGGTCTCTATTATTTGTGGTAATTCATACTTGGTGGTTCCCAATTATAGAAATTACAAATGAAAATTCTCATTCAGAAATAAAATTTAAATAAGAGGGAAATTCCAAATTGATATTTTGAAATTCTTGCTATTATTAAAAAAAGAAAAATCAGAATTTAAGAGAATATCTTGAATTAGAAGTTCAAGGAAATATTATATTTTATGAAAATGTTTACAGTGTATTAGCTTCTCTTAAATGAAATTTGAAATTATTAATTTTTTCAGAAATTAATTTTTTTTATCACATAGGCCACTTCTTATCGGGAAATTTCTAAAATTTCTGAAATAAAAATTTCAGACAAAATATTTCCTTGTTAAAAATAAGAATTAAAAGACTCTCCCCCCCCCCCAAAAAAAAAAAAAAAAATCAAAATTTTGCTAAAATTCTGAATTGTCAAAATTGTGTTAATCATTACAAATTTAAAATTGATTTTAAAATTACATACTTACAGCAAGCAAAAATAAATTAGCATTCATAGAATCTGAGAATTTTTTCCTTGAGAGGTTTGGTGTGGATGTGGTACACAGAATACAAGGCAAAAAACAAAGACTGTAAACCATGCTAACTCATGGATGTACTCTCCATGTCAGATTAAAGCTCATCTGATGGTGGATAATAGTGGTTTGCTAGCATTTATTAACATAATATTGTGAAATAATCAGGAATATCACATAACCACATATAATTAGTCATATAAGATATAAAAAATTAACTAAATATTTTTTTCATCATCAAGAGGCATATTATTATTATTATAATCAAGGGGGAAGCGCTAAACCCGGAGGATTATACAGCGCCTGGGGGGAGGACGTGGAATGCATTCAGGCTTAATTCTGGGAACTGGAGCACAGATCCAATTCCCTAAATCAAGAGCCCCTCACGAACATCAAGGAACCTTCCTTGAGGGGATCAAGAGGCATAACAAGAGGAAACAGTTGTAAAAAAAAAAAAGATGCTATATGAATAACAATGTTTTAATTAGCAAACAGTGGTGGGATAATGAAGTGCATTAACCCCTATACAGTCTAAACGTATATATACGTCCTTACACGTAGCGCCCCAAATGTATGTATACATTTTAATTTTCCTGCCTCCAAATTTGGCACAATTGCCCTGAGATGCCTGGTCAGCATAGAATGGATCTTAACACTCGGTGTGCACCATATTAAAAATATCTGGGACCACTTAGTACCTTGTGGGAGTGCCAGTTAAATTGAGTGCCAGCTAGAGCAAACAGTGTGGCAAACACCAAGGATTCACTGATGTAATGTCATATTAACACTCCTCTTTTAAGAGGAAAGTGATGTTAACCCCAAGTTTAGGGTCTGTCAATCTCTGCATCTCTATCTGTCTGTCTCTGTCTCACAGGTACACATAAATACAAGTATACATAGTGTAAATTACCTAGGATAACCCAAAAAATCCAGACAAAGTGCTATACTCTGCTTGAAGATGTGAGTAAACGTGATGATGCAGTCTTGTGGCTCTCCCTGAGATAGAGAGCTAGATGGATGGACAGGGAGCTTGACAGACAGACAAATAGACAGACAGACATGTTTGTGCACCAGCGAAAACAAAGCGAGGGCCGATGCTCATCAAATGTCACCTCTAATATTTTCTTATCAAGTGTTATCACTGCACCCTCGCGTATGCTCATCAAACGTCAGCTCATATCAAATGTTATCTCATCTTATCACGTCACTGTCAGGGGTGGACTTCGTTTTTCGTGCTTCAAGGGAACTTATTATTACCTATTATTATTATTACGTATTCTTCTCCTCCTCCTTTTCCTCCTCCTCCTTCTCTTGCTCCTCCTCCTCCTCCTCCTCATTATTATTATATACTTCCACATATCCAAAACATTGCTGGGACATATAAATACTTTGTATATATTCCAAGACAATAGTAAATGGCCAAGGCAGGTGTAAATGTCCACCTGTCAGTGAGTTTGTGACAATTTGAGTACAACTTCAGTACCTAATACTAGTGTCAGAACAAAGAATGGTTATGAAATAGCAAGAACTACTATAAATTGTAATTATCAGAACATAAAAAATTATATAAAATAATATGAAAAATAGAGAAAAAAAAAGGTATATCGGCAACACTTCTGCAAGTGGCAGGACTTGATGTTGCCGTCACATGAGCATCCAGTGCCATCTTCTAGGCCTCATATCTCTGTAAGTCTTCTTCTTCTTTCAACACACCGGCCGTATCCCACCGAGGCGGGGTGGCCCAAAAGGAAAAACGAAAGTTTCTCCTTTTACATTTAGTAATATATACAGGAGAAGAGGTTACTAGCCCCTTGCTCCCGGCATTTTAGTTGCCTCTTACAACACGCATGGCTTACGGAGGAAGAATTCTGTTCCACTTCCCCATGGAGATAAGAGGAAATAAACAAGAATAAGAACTAGAAAGAAAATAGAAGAAAACCCAGAGGGGTGTGTATATATGTGCTTGTACATGTATGTGTAGTGTGACCTAAGTGTAAGTAGAAGTAGCAAGACGTACCTGAAATCTTGCATGTTCATGAGACAGAAAAAAGGACACCAGCAATCCTACCATCATGTAAAACAATTACAGGCTTTCGTTTTACACTCACTTGGCAGGACGGTAGTACCTCCCTGGGCGGTTGCTGTCTACCAACCTACTACCTATAATCTCTGTAAGTACTGACCTTAATTTTTTTTTCTATAAAAAAACAATTCAAAATATTCGGGGCGCTTCGCAAGAGAACGTATATATACGTTTGGACTGTTTAAGGGTTAAAAAAGGAAGTAGAAAGTGATGGAACCAATAAAGATTTGAATAATTATAAGATAAACAAATTACTGAAGATGGAACACCACAAGCACAGTTATGTTTCTGTAGCTACAAATATATCATTACTTAAAACATATTCCTCTATAGTGCTTGATCTCTTTATTACTTTTTTTTTAACAAAACAGCTGTTTCCCACCAAGGTAGGGTGACCTGAAAAAGAAGAAGCAAAGTTCTTATTTTTACATTTGGTAATTTATACAGGAGAAGGGGTTCACTAGCCCCTTGTACCCCGTGATCTCTCTATACCCTTATTAAATTGTTTGATTCTCATTATGACCTCACAAAAATTTTGATATCCTCTAGACCCTCAAGAAATATTTGCATATAAACTCAACTCTTCCTTTCTAGGATGATAGATGGTTTGGCATCACTAATTCCTTACACAAATTAACCTTCCTATACCATGGTTCATCAACAGAACAGCTGTTGTGTTAGGAAGCATAGTTGAGAGCAATCAATATGTAGAAAAGTTACATGAAGAAAACTGAAACTACTAATAGAGTCAGGAGTAGAAAAACTGCTAGAATATTCATGCAGTTTTTATGATACAAATAACTGAAGGTAATGAACTTACCACATTATACATGGCTATACTCCAGCGTTCAAACAAGACTTGACCCGACCAGCCAGACATGGCTGCCCACCACAGCTCAATAACATACAGACAAATATTCTTGTAAAAGCTATATAGGATAACTTTACAGAGCCGGCTATAGTTCCAAGCTCCATGTACGAACAGTAATCTGGCCAGGAAGCGAAACTGAAAAAAATTACATGTGTGCAGTAAAATTCTGGTAACACAGGAAACATAATATTGCTATCTATTTATCTATAGCCTGTATAGTATTAGAGACAACAAAAGGATGCCGAAGAGGGGTTGTTGAGGTGGTTCGGACATGTAGAGAGAATGGAGCGAAACAGAATGACTTCAAGAGTGTATCAGTCTGTAGTGGAAGGAAGGCGGGGTAGGGGTCGGCCTAGGAAAGGTTGGAGGGAGGGGGTAAAGGAGCTATTGTGTGTGAGGGGCTTGGACTTCCAGCGGGCATGCATGAGTGTGTTTGATAGGAGTGAATGGAGACAAATGGTTTTTAATACTTGATGTGCTGTTGGAGTGTGAGCAAAGTAACATTTATGATTTGGTTCAGGGAAACCGGCAGGCCGGACGTGAGTCCTGGAGATGGGAAGTACAGTGCCTGCACTCTGAAGGAGGGGTGTTAATGTTGCAGTTTAAAAACTGTAGTGTAAAGCCCCCTTCTGGCAAGACAGTGATGGAGTGAATGATGGTGAAAGTTTTTCTTTTTTGGGCCACCCTGCCTTGGTGGGAATCGGCCAGTGTTAATAAAAAAAAAAAAAAAAAAAGGATGCCACTTTATTTTTTTTATTAACACATTGGCTGTTTCCCACTGAGGCAGGGTAACCTGAAAAGGAAGAAACATTTCAGCATTCAGTCCATCACTGTCTTGCCAGAGGTGCTCCTATACTACAGTTAAAAAAAGTGCATCGTATCAACACCCCACCTTAGGAGTGCAGGCACTGTACTTCCCACCTCCAGGACTCAAGTCCGGCTTGCTGGTTTTCCCTGAATCCCTCCATAGATGTTACTTCGCTCACACTCCAACTGCATGTCAAGACATAAAACCATTTGTCTCCACTTACTCCTATCTAACAAGCTCATGCATGCTTGCTGAAAGTCCATGCCCCTTGCACCCAAAAGATGTCAATAAGTATTAAACAAGTGCGTGCTATATGCCTTTGTGCTACTATATCCACTACACCATTTATAGCAGTATGGCATAACCAGTCTTCCCCAAGCATTTTTATCCATACATTTTTGTTTGACACACTGGCCGTCTCCCACAAGGTAGGGTGACCTGAAAAAGAAGAAACACTTTCACAGTCATTCACTTTATCCACACTGCAAATATCCCCACCCCTCCTTTGTGGTGCAGGCACTGTAGTTCTCTCCTCCAGGCCTCTAAGTCTTGTTAATCAGTTTCCCTGAAACCCCTCACAAAATGTTACCTTGCTCACACTCCAATAGATTGTCAAGTCCCAAAACCCATTTTCCTCCACTCACTCCTATCTAATATGCTCACACATCTGCTGATGTCCAAGCCCCTTTGCACACCAAACCTCTTTTATCTCCTCCTTCCAACTTTCCCTAAGGTGACTCCTCCCTACCTTCCCTCCACTACAGATGAATACACCTCCAGGTCATCTTCTTTTGTTCCATCCTCTTTAAATGTCCAACCCATCTCAACAACCCCTCCTCATCCCTCTGCATAATATTTATATCACCTATTGCTCTCAAGCACATCTCCGCTGCTTCTAGCCTCATCCTCACTGCAATGTTCAAAACCCATGCTTCATACCCATATAAAAGTACAGTGGACCCCCGGTTAACGATATTTTTTCTCTCCAGAAGTATGTTCAGGTGCCAGTACTGACCGAATTTGTTCCCATAAGGAATATTGTGAAGTAGATTAGTCCATTTCAGACCCCCAAACATACACGTACAAACGCATTTACATAAATACACTTACATAATTGGTCGCATTCGGAGGTGATCGTTGTGCGGGGGTCCACTGTACTGTTGCACTATACTCTAAAATATCCCCCTTTTATCTCCACTGATAATGTTCTTTGTTTTCACAGATGACTCAATGCACCATCCACCTTTTTTTCCCCATCTGCCAAAGACCCATATACTGACAAATTCACTCCAAAATATTTTTTTTTTTTTATCACACTGGCCGATTCCCACCAAGGCAGGGTGGCCCGAAAAAGAAAAACTTTCACCATCATTCACTCCATCACTGTCTTGCCAGAAGGGTGCTTTACACTACAGTTTTTAAACTGCAACATTAACACCCCTCCTTCAGAGTGCAGGCACTGTACTTCCCATCTCCAGGACTCAAGTCCAGCCTGCCGGTTTCCCTGAACCCCTTCATAAATGTTACTTTGCTCACACTCCAACAGCACGTCAAGTATTAAAAACCATTTGTCTCCATTCACTCCTATCAAACACGCTCACGCATGCCTGCTGGAAGTCCAAGCCCCTCGCACACAAAACCTCCTTTACCCCCTCCCTCCAACCTTTCCTAGGCCGACCCCTACCCCGCCTTCCTTCCACTACAGACTGATACACTCTTGAAGTTATTCTGTTTCGCTCCATTCTCTCTACATGTCCGAACCACCTCAACAACCCTTCCTCAGCCCTCTGGACAACAGTTTTGGTAATCCCGCACCTCCTCCTAACTTCCAAACTACGAATTCTCTGCATTATATTCACACCACACATTGCCCTCAGACATGACATCTCCACTGCCTCCAGCCTTCTCCTCGCTGCAACATTCATCACCCATGCTTCACACCCATATAAGAGCGTTGGCAAAACTATACTTTCATACATTCCCCTCTTTGCCTCCAAGGACAAAGTTCTTTGTCTCCACAGACTCCTAAGTGCACCGCTCACCCTTTTCCCCTCATCAATTCTATGATTCACCTCATCTTTCATAGACCCATCCGCTGACACGTCCACTCCCAAATATTTGAATACATTCACCTCCTCCATACTCTCTCCCTCCAATCTGATATCCAATCTTTCATCACCTAATCTTTTTGTTATCCTCCTTACTCCCTCCTTCCAATCTGATATCCAGTCTTTCATTACTTAAACTGTTTGTCACCCTCATCACCTTGCTCTTTCCTATGTTCACTTTTAATTTCCTTCTTTTACATATCCTTCCAAATTCATCCACCAACCTTTGCAATTTCTATTCAGAATCTACCAAAAGAACTCTCTTCAGCATAAAGCAGCACAGTGGGCCTAATTAAGAATGGAGGACTTACAGTGATAGTGACGGGAATTTACATAGCTTCAGAGCAACTTTTGAAGAATAGCGATTATAAAATACAGTGGACCCCTGGTTTACGATAATATTTCATTCCAGAAGTATGTTCAGGTGCCAGTACTGACCGAATTTGTTCCCATAAGGAATATTGTGAATTAGATTAGTCCATTTCAGACCCCCAAACATACACATACAAATGCACTTACATAAATACACTTACATAATTGGTCGCATTGGGAGCTGATCGTAAACCGGGGGTCCACTGTACAGGTAATCTGACTGAAGAAGGAAGGAGAAGAGCTCATGAAAAATAACAAGAAAGTATGAGAAGCATTAAACAAATAATTTAAAGAGGTTTCCTCAATGGAAATAGGCAGTGCCAGAGGACCTAGGATTAAAGCATACACTGACAGGTACGGAACCCCAATATACACAATGAGGTAAAAGGTAAAAACACTACTGTTGGAGGTGAATACCTCAAAGGCAATAGGACCTGATAAGGTGTCACCATAGGTTCTACAAGAGGGAGCAGAAGCACTGTCCAAACCACCTTACCTTCGGTATACCTTTGAAGAGTTTCGAGAGTTTCACTACTCTCGGAGCCCAGCCATGGGCCAGGCTCATCTGGTGCTTGCCTGGTCAACCAGGTTGTTGCTGCTGGAGGCCTGCTGCCCCACATCACAGCCTGGCTGATCTGGCACCTGATGAAGATACTTGTCCAGTTTCCTCTTGAAGGCCTCTACACTTGTTCCAGCCTAGATAAGATCTATAAGAAGTCAATGGACATAGGATAGTTGCTCAAGATCTGGAAGACAGAGAATGTAGTCTCTACATTTCAGAAAGGAGACAGACAGAAATGACCAAACTTCAGACTAGTTTCACTAAAGTGCATACTATGCATGGTAACAAAGAAGATAATCAGGAAAGTGGTAGAGCAATCGGAGAAAAGTGATTTGTGAACAATAACTGACATGGTTTTAGAGACAGTATATCCTGTCTTACCAGCCTATTACAATTCTATGACAAAGTAACAGCAGTGAGACAGGAGGGAGAGGGATAGGTGGATTGAATTTTCTTGGATTAAAGAAGGCATCTGAAACTGTACCTCACAAGAGGCTGGAGCAAAGCTTGAGGTGCAGGATGGAATAACAAGGAATGTGTTCCAGTAGATCAAAGAATACCTTGGGGAAAGGATGCAGAGCGGTTGTGAACAAAAAGATGTCAAAATAGGGAAGAGTAACAAGTGGGACTCCTCAGAGAACAGTAGTAGTAGAACCAGTACTGTTTCTGGTTTATGTCAATGACATACCAGATGGAAGTGAGTTACATGAATTCCTGCTTGCTAATGATGTAGAACTAATGAGAATAAAAACAGATGAGGAATGGAAAAGCCATACGTGGATCCAGACAAACTTCAAGATTGGTCAGATTAGTGGTTGCTTAAATTCACAAGTCCCAACTCATAACGGCTAGTGATTCATAAGAGTGAAAAAAAAATCTAAAAGTGATAATGCAGTGAGGTTGGCAGTGAAAAATTATCGTAAAGCCTGAATGTCATCTACTATCCATTTTTTTTATACACTGGCTATCTCCCAGTGAGGAAAACACATTCACCATCATTCATGTAATTCCTGTCTTAGTAATAATGGTAGAACCATACTGACAATATATTAGGTAAAAGGACACAGGTGCAATTAATGTGACATTTATAAGTTTTACCTAACAAATTGCTGTCTTGCCCTAAGTGTGTGTTGACATCAGAGTTCAGGTAGTCCTCCAAACTGCAACATTCTCATCCCTCTTTTAAAATGTAGGTATTGTACATCCCACCTCCAGGACTCTAAGTCCAAGTAAATGGTTTCCCTGACTCCCTCCTTCAAATGTGTTTGAACCCTCTGCATACCTTAGGCTTCAGTCTAGAAATAAAATATGACAGTAATTTTACTTTACAGCTTTTCTAATAAGGCATGGATGCACAAAGAAAAACATCTCTTACCTGGCCAATAGCATAATCTGATGCACATGCAGCTTGAAGTCCTTCTAATCCAGCAATGCCAACACCAACATTGGCTTTCTGAATCATAGCCACATCATTGGCTCCATCACCAATAGCAAGTGTGACTGAGCCAGTCTCACGTGTTAATAATTCAACTACCTGTGGAAACATAAATATCAATTATATTAACAACTAATCCCAGGTACTAAACATACTCTCATATTTTGAATTTCCTAGAACTAGACATTTCCAAGTATTTTATTTAAAAATCTGTCTGTGTCTCTCCTTTCTTTTTCTATCTCTCCTTTCTCTCCCTCTCTCTTTAACATACCAGCTATCTCCTACTGAGGGAGGGTGAACCAAAACATTGGAAACACGTTCAGATGGCCCTCAGAACTGCAACATCCTCACTCCTCCTTTATAGCGCAGACACTGTACTTTCCATTTCCAAGAATCTGCCTACTGTAAACTGAATAAAATATAGCTCAAAATCAATTCTCCCAAACAAAGACACAGTTGTTGCTGATCAGTCTTTGCATCACTCTCCGCTTATAAAAACCCTCTTAAAAATTCCTGCAGCTACCTCCATAACTAACTCTGTGCTGTGTGAGAAGAAAACATCTTTCTGTGTCTACTGTTTCATGTACAGCATCAGTGCCAGCTTGAGATGAAGCTAAGACCAACGCCCTAACCACCCCTGGATACGCCCATCCACGATGCATACACACACAGACCGACAGTGTGAGCGCGCATTTAAGTACACACACATGCAAAGACTGCAAACCTCACTCATGGAAAAGGCTCTTTGTGTGAGTATAATACCAAGCACAACTCCTAAGGCACACATCAATCAGATAGCTGCTGTAGCATATGGGCACCTGGCAAACCTAAGAAAAGCATTCCGACACCTCAGTAAGGAATCATTCAAGACTCTGTACACAGTGTATGTCAGGCCCACATTGGAGTATGCAGCACCAGTTTGGAACCCACACCTAGTCAAGCACATCAAGAAATCAAAGAAAGTCCAAAGGTTGGCAATAAGACTAGTCCCGAAGCTAGGGGTAATGTCCTATGAAAAAAGGTTAAGGGAAATTGGCCTAACGACACTGGAGGACAGGAGGGTTGGGGAGACATGATAATGACATGTAAAATACTGCGAGGAATTGGCAAGGTGGACAGAGACTGGATGTTCCAGAAATGGGACACAGAAACAGGGAGTCACAATTGGAAGCTGAAGACTCAGATGAGTCAAAGGGATGTTAGAAAGTATTTCTTCAGTCATAGAGTTGTCAGGAAGTGGAACAGTCTGGAAAGTGATGTAGTGGAGGCAGGATCCATACATAGTTTTAAGACGAAATCTGATACAGCTCATGGAGCAGGGAGAGAGGACCTAGTAGCGACCAGTGAAGAGGCGGGGCCAGGAGCTATTAAGTGACCCCTGCAACCACAAATAAGCGAGTACAAATAGGTGAGTACACATGCATGCACACACTTCCTCACACACACAGCAAGTGTGTGTGTGTGTGTGTGTGTGTGTGTGTGTGTGTGTGTGTGTGTGTGTGTGTGTGTGTGTGTGTGTGTGTGTGTGTGTGTGTGTGTGCACGTGTGAGTGAGTGTGTGTGTACTCACCTAGTTGAGGTTGCGGGGGTCGAGTCCGAGCTCCTGGCCCCGCCTCTTCACTGATCGCTACTAAGTCACTCTCCTTGAGCCGTGAGCTTTATCATACCTCTGCTTAAAGCTATGTATGGATCCTGCCTCCACTACATCGCTTCCCAAACTATTCCACTTACCGACTACTCTGTGGCTGAAGAAATACTTTCTAACATTCCTGTGATTCATCTGTGTCTTCAACTTCCAACTGTGTCCCCTTGTTACTGTGTCCAATCTCTGGAACATCCTGTCTTTGTCCACCTTGTCAATTCCTCTCAGTATTTTGTATGTCGTTATCATGTCCCCCCTATCTCTCCTGTCCTCCAGTGTTGTCAGGTTGATTTCCCTTAACCTCTCCTCGTAGGACATACCTCCTAGCTCTGGGACTAGTCTTGTTGCAAACCTTTGCACTTTCTCTAGTTTCTTTACGTGCTTGGCTAGGTGTGGGTTCCAAACTGGTGCCGCATACTCCAATATGGGCCTAACATACACGGTGTACAGGGTCCTGAACGATTCCTTATTAAGATGTCGGAATGCTGTTCTGAGGTTTGCTAGGTGCCCATATGCTGCAGCAGTTATTTGGTTGATGTGCGCTTCAGGAGATGTGCCTGGTGTTATACTCACCCCAAGATCTTTTTCCTTGAGTGAGGTTTGTAGTCTCTGGCCCCCTAGACTGTACTCCGTCTGCGGTCTTCTTTGCCCTTCCCCAATCTTCATGACTTTGCACTTGGTGGGATTGAACTCCAGGAGCCAATTGCTGGACCAGGTCTGCAGCCTGTCCAGATCCCTTTGTAGTTCTGCCTGGTCTTCGATCGAGTGAATTCTTCTCATCAACTTCACGTCATCTGTAAACAGGGACACCTCAAAGTCTATTCCTTCCGTCATGTCGTTCACAAATACCAGAAACAGCACTGGTCCTAGGACTGACCCCTGTGGGACCCCGCTGGTCACAGGTGCCCACTCTGACACCTCGCCACGTACCATGACTCGCTGCTGTCTTCCTGACAAGTATTCCCTGATCCATTGTAGTGCCTTCCCTGTTATCCCTGCTTGGTCCTCCAGTTTTTGCACCAATCTCTTGTGTGGAACTGTGTCAAACACCTTCTTGCAGTCCAAGAATATGCAATCCATCCACCCCTCTCTCTCTTGTCTTACTGCTGTCACCATGTCATAGAACTCCAGTAGGTTTGTGACACAGGATTTCCCGTCCCTGAAACCATGCTGGCTGCTGTTGATGAGATCATTCCTTTCTAGGTGTGTGTGTGTGTGTGTGTGTGTGTGTTAGTTACCATTTTGTCCTAGGCACATGTCGATTAGACACTTGGCCTGTTGTATATAAAAGTAAGAGAGAGAGAGAGAGAGAGAGAGAGAGAGAGAGAGAGAGAGAGAGAGAGAGAGAGAGAGAGAGAGAGAGAGAGAGAGAGAGAGCGAGAGGAGAGAGCGAGAGAGAGAGCGAGAGAGGAGAGCGAGAGAGAGTGTGTGTGTGTGTACTCACCTAATTCACCTAATTGTGGTTGCAGGGGTCGAGACTCAGCTCCTGGCCCCGCCTCTTCACTGATCGCTACTGGATCCTCTCTCTCTCTGCTTCCTGAGCTTTGTCATACCTCTTCTTAAAACTGTGTATGGTTCCTGCCTCCACTACTTCACTTGCTAGGCTATTCCACTTGCTGACAACTCTATGACTGAAGAAATACTTCCTAACGTCCCTGTGACTCGTCTGAGTCTTCAGCTTCCAGTTGTGACCCCTTTTCCCTGTGTCCCCTCTCTGGAACATCCTATCTCTGTCCACCTTGTCTATTCCCCGCAGTATCTTGTATGTCGTTATCATGTCTCCCCTGGCCCTTCTGTCCTCCAGTGTTGTCAGTCCGATTTCCCTTAACCTTTCCTCGTACGACATTCCCTTGAGCTCTGGGAAGAGCCTTGTTGCAAACCTTTGTACTTTCTCTAACTTCTTGACGTGCTTGACCAGGTGTGGGTTCCAGACTGGTGCTGCATACTCCAGTATAGGCCTAACATACACAGTGTACAGTGTCTTGAACGATTCCTTATTAAGGTATCGGAACGCTATTCTCAGGTTTGCCAGGCACCCGTATGCTGCAGCGGTTATTTGGTTGTGTGCCTCCGGTGATGTGCTCGGTGTTATGGTCACCCCAAGGTCTTTCTCCCTGAGTGAGGTCTGTATTCTTTGTCCACCTAGCCTATACTCTGTCTGCGGTCTTCTTTGCCCCTCCCCAATCTTCATGACTTTGCATTTGGCTGGATTGAATTCGAGAAGCCAGTTGCTGAACCACATGTCCAGCCTGTCCAGGTCTCTTTGCAGTCCTGCCTCATCCTCGTCCGATTTAATTCTTCACATCAACTTCACGTCATCTGCGAACAGGGACACTTCAGAGTCTATTCCTTCCATCATGTCGTTCACATATATAAAAAATAGCACTGGTCCTAGAACTGACCCCTGTGGGACCCCGCTCGTAACAGGCGCCCACTGTGATACCTCTTCACGTACCATGACTCGTTGCTGCCTCCCTGTCAGGTATTCTCTTATCCATTGCAGTGCTCTCTCTTTTACGTGCGCCTGATCCTCCAGCTTCTGCACTAATCTCTTGTGGGGAACTGTGTCAAAGGCCTTCCTGCAGTCTAGGAAAACGCAATCTACCCACCCCTCTCTCTCGTGTCTTACTTCCGTTACCTTGTCATAAAACTCCAGGAGGTTTGTGATACAAGATTTGCCTTCCATGAACCCATGCTGGTTTTCATTTATAATCTTGTTCCTTTCCAGGTGTTCGACCACTCTCCTCCTGATAATCTTCTCCATGACTTTGCACACAATACATGTCAGAGACACAGGTCTGTAGTTTAGTGCCTCATTTCTGTTTCCTTTCTTAAGTATGGGGACTACATTAGCTGTCTTCCATTTCTCAGGTAGTTGCCCAGTTTCAAGGGATGTGTTGAAGATTGTGGTTAGAGGCACGCACAGCATCTCTGCTCCTTCTCTAAGGACCCATGGGGAGATGTTGTCCAGTCCCATCGCCTTTGAGGTATCAAGGTCGCTTAGGAGCTTCTTCACCTCCTCCTCGGTTGTTCGTATGTCATCCAACACTTGTTGGTATATTCCCTCTTGATGTTCCCTTCTGTGCTGTCTTCCCACAGCCCTTCCTGTCTCTACTGTGTGTGTCTGTGTATGTGTGTCTGTGTGTGTGTCTGTGTGTGTGTGTGTGTGTGTGTGTGTCGTGTGTGTGTGTGTGTGTGTGTGTGTGTGTGTGTGTGTGTGTGTGTGTCTGTACTCACCTATTTGTACTCACCTATTTGTGGTTGCAGGGGTCGAGTCACAGCTCCTGGCCCCGCCTCTTCGCTGATTGCTACTAGGTCCTCTGTGTGTGTCTGTGTGTGTGTGTCGTGTGTGTGTGTGTGTTGTGTGTGTGTGTGTGTGTGTGTGTGTGTGTGTGTGTGTGTGTGTGTGTGTGTGTGTGTTGTGTGTGTGTGTCTATGTGTGTGTGTGTCTGTGTGTGTGTGTGTCTGTGTGTGTGTGTGTCTGTGTGTGTGTGTGTCTGTGTGTGCGTGTGTCTGTGTGTGTGTGTGTCTGTGTGTGTGTGTGTGTGTGTGTGTGTCTGTGTGTGTGTGTGTGTGTGTGTGTGTGTGTGTGTGTGTGTGGTGTGTGTGTGTGTGTGTGTGTGTGTGTGTGTGTGTGTGTGTACACTCACCTATTTGTACTCCCCTATTTGTGGTTGCAGGGGTCGAGTCTTAGCTCCTGGCCCCGCCTCTTCACTGGTTGCTACTGGGTCCTCTCTCTCCCTGCTCCATGAGCTTTATCAAACCTCGTCTTAAAACTACTTATTTATTTTTTTATTTATTTACTTAATGTCTTTGCACAGTACATTGAGATTGTGTATATACAATAGTGGGTTGCAATACAAAGACAGCCTCTATTATGCCTAGGCATTATGGGCCAACTTAACATTATTGACTTACATTCTACTTAATACTAAGGAGTATATCATAGTTGTACAGTAGGAAAGTAATTATTTCATAGTTGTACAGTAGAATATTAATTATAAATGAATCAAAATTTGTATGGCTCCCGGCTCCACTAAGTCACTTTCTAGGCTATTCCACTGGGTGGATAGGGGGGCAATGTGGCAGATGTTGCAAGTGTATGGTGTAGGAGGTAGGTTACTGAAAGCAGTGAAGAGTTTTTACGAGGATAGTGAGGCTCAAGTTAGAGTATGTAGGAAAGAGGGAAATTATTTCCCAGTAAAAGTAGGCCTTAGACAAGGATGTGTGATGTCACCGTGGTTGTTTAATATATTTATAGATAGGGTTGTAAGAGAAGTAAATGCGAGGGTCTTGGCAAGAGGTGTGGAGTTAAAAGATAAAGAATCACACAAAGTGGGAGTTGTCACAGTTACTCTTTGCTGATGACACTGTGCTCTTGGGAGATTCTGAAGAGAAGTTGCAGAGATTGGTGGATGAATTTGGTAGGGTGTGCAAAAGACGAAAATTAAAAGTGAATACAGGAAAGAGTAAGGTTATGAGGATAAACAAAAAGATTAGGTGATGAAAGATTGGATATCAGATTGGAGGGAGAGAGTATGGAGGAGGTGAATGTATTCAGATATTTGGGAGAGTGGACGTGTCAGCGGATGGGTCTATGAAAGATGAGGCGAATCATAGAATTGATGAGGGGAAAAGGGTGAGTGGTGCACTTAGGAGTCTGTGGAGACAAAGAACTTTGTCCTTGGAGGCAAAGAGGGGAATGTATGAGAGTATAGTTTTACCAACGCTCTTATATGGGTGTGAAGCATGGGTGATGAATGTTGCAGCGAGGAGAAGGCTGGAGGCAGTGGAGATGTCATGTCTGAGGGCAATGTGTGGTGTGAATATAATGCAGAGAATTCGTAGTTTGGAAGTTAGGAGGAGGTGCGGGATTACCAAAACTGTTGTCCAGAGGGCTGAGGAAGGGTTGTTGAGGTGGTTCGGACATGTAGAGAGAATGGAGCGAAACAGAGTGACTTCAAGAGTGTATCAGTCTGTAGTGGAAGGAAGGCGGGGTAGGGGTCGGCCTAGGAAAGGTTGGAGGGAGGGGGTAAAGGAGGTTTTGTGTGCGAGGGGCTTGGACTTCCAGCAGGCATGCGTGAGCGTGTTTGATAGGAGTGAATGGAGACAAATGGTTTTTAATACTTGACGTGCTGTTGGAGTGTGAGCAAAGTAACATTCATGAAGGGGTTCAGGGAAACCAGCAGGCCGGACTTGAGTCCTGGAGATGGGAAGTACAGTGCCTGCACTCTGAAGGAGTCTTAATGTTGCAGTTTAAAAACTGTAGTGTAAAGCACCCTTCTGGCAAGACAGTGATGGAGTAATGATGGTGAAAGTTTTTCTTTTTTGGGCCACCCTGCCTTGGTGGGAATGAGCCAGTGTGATAATAAAAAATAAAAAAATCCACTGCCTGACAACTCTATGACTGAAGAAATACTTTCTAACATACCTTTGACTCATCTGACTCTTTAACTTCCAATTGTGACCTCTTGTTTCTGTGTCCCCTCCCTGGAACATCCTGTCTTTGTCCACCTTGTTTATTCCATGCAGTATTTAATTAATATGTGGTTATCATGTCTCCCCTGACCCTCCTGTCCTCCAGTGTTGTCAGGCCAATTTCCCTTAACCTTTCTTCATAGGACATTCCCCTTAGCTCTAGAACTAACCTTGTTGCAAACCTTTGCACTTTCTCTAATTTCTCGACGTGCTTGAACAAGTGCAGGTTCCAAACAGGTGCTGCATACTCCAGCATGGGCCTGACGTACATGGTGTACAGTATCTTGAATGATTCCTTACTAAGGTATCGGAACGCTGTTCTCAGGTTTGCCAGGCGCCCATGTGCTGCAGCAGTTATCTGGTTGATGTGTGCTTCTGGAGACATGCTCAGTGTTACTCACCCCAAGATCTTTCTCCTTGAGCAAGGTTTGCAGTCTTTGGCCACCTAGCCTATACGTACTCCGTCTGCGGTCTTCTGTGCCCTTCCCTGATCTTCATGACTTTGCATTTGGTGGGGTTAAATTCGAGAAGCCAGTTGCTGGACCAGGTGTCCAGTCTGTCCAGGTCTCTTTAAAGTCCTGCCTGATCCTCATCTGATTTAATTCTCCTCATTAACTTCACATCATCTGCAAAGAGGGACACTTCTGAGTCTAACCCTTCCATCATGTCATTCACATATACCAAAAATAGCACTGGTCCTAGGACCGACCCCTGTGGGACCCCGCTCGTCACAGGTGCCCACTGTGATACCTCATCATGTACCATGACTCGTTGTTGCCTCCCTGTCAGGTATTCTCTGATCCATTGCAGTGCCCTTCCTGTTATATGCGTCTGATCCTCTAGCTTCTGCACTAATCTCTTGTGAGGAACTGTGTCAAAGGCCTTCTTGCAGTCCAAGAAGATGCAATCAACCCACCCCTCTCTCTCTATCCAAGAGAAGAAATGCCAGCTGCTCTAAGCTACATCAATCACCAGCTAAGAGCTATATCAACTTGGGGAAATAGATGGCAAGTAACATTTGCACCTGAGAAAACACAAATGATGATGGTCTCTAGGCACCATAATGGTAATGCCAGTGCAGTATTAAGAATGAATGGGATGGCACCAGGGGAAGAAGTTGATATCCTTGGGGTGAAATTTGACTCCAATGCCATATCTTGCATCTGCTTGACAGTAGGGGTTGCAAGATTCTGTACAAGGCACAAGTACACTCACACCTTGAGTATGCTCCACTTTCTTGGTTCGCCTGCCCCCCCCCCCCCCTCATCTGCAACTGCTAGACAGAGTAGAGAACAGAGCAAGACATTTCATCTCTCGCCTGGAGCAATCCTGGATAGATACATCATTTCAGCAGAGTCTTCAACACAGGAAGGATGTGGGTGGCCCTACTAATATGTACAAGGCCAATATTGTCAAATTCCCACACTTGGATCCACTTCGAGGACAGCGTGAAGCAAGCTTCTATACCACATGACGGGCAGAAAGCAGCAACCTCTCCAGAGCATCACTTCATCTGAGATCATTTATCCCCAGGATGACTCAACTATGGAACACATATGTACAGCATTATAATGTCAACGAGATAAAGTCAGTTGATCAAATGAAAATGCTGGCCCACAGATGGCTCCAACTTCACCCTGTTTCCTACTTGTATGTCTCATAACAATAAAAATGCTTTCAAATGAGCTGATGTAGGTAACAGCTCTTAGCTTGTCAATAAAGTTAGGATTCCTTAACCTGTAAATAGCTTGTCAATAAAGCTAGGGATCCTTAACCTAACCTCATCAAACCCTGTGTAAAAAAAGAAATAAAAAAACAGAGAGAGAGAGAGAGAGAGAGAGAGAGAGAGAGAGAGAGTGCAAGTGAGTATGTGTGTGTGCGCATGTGTGCATGCGTATACACGTGCGTGTGCATGCATATGCACGCGTGTGTGGGCACATGTGCATGCTCATAATTAGGTGAGTGTACACATACACACACAAAACATTCATGGAGAAGCAAAAAGTAGCTACGTAGGAGCAAATGTAAAGGAATGTATTGTTCTCCATGGAGTTGGGGAGGCGACTGAAATAAATGGCAGGTTTGCATCTTATTGGTACATTTGAGATCCTTGAATATAGTGATGTTGTCCTCTGTGCATCTGCACCTGGCCTATACACAAGACTAGCGGGACGAACTGATAGTTTCAGGAGCACCTCATTGAACTTCTTCACTGGATAAGTAATGGCTTCGATTTGAATCGTATATGAAATATACGGGCAAATATTGTGAATGTATAGGAGCTACCTCAGAAAGGACTTCACAACAGCTCATACTTCACATTCAAAATGATTGGTAAGTATCAAGGAGGGCACCATAGGTCATCTACAACCATGCTGCATCCATCGCAAAACAACTTCAAAGCATGATAGATTGTAATGGTGGCTGGAACTGATTCTGAAGGACTAAGTGTATCTTTTTTTTTTTTTTTTTTTTTAACAAATCAGCTGTTTCCCACTGAGGAAGGGTGACGCAAAAATAAAGAAGAAACTTTCATCATTCAACACTTTCACAATCACTCATACATAATTGTTATCTTCGCAGAGGTGCTCAGATACGACAGCTTAGACATCCCTCCAAACTGCCAATATCCCAGACCCCTCCTTTAAAGTGCAGGCATTGTACTTCCCATTTCCAGAACTCAAGTCTGGCTACACGGTTTCCCTGAATCCCTTCACAAAACATTGCCCTGGTCACACTCCAACCAACAGCTCGTCGAGTCCCAAAAATCCATTCGTCTCCATTAACTCCTATCTAACACGCTCATGCACGCTTGCTGGAAGTCCAAGCCCCTCACCCACAAAACCTCCTTTACTCCTTCCCTCTAACCTTTCAGGGCCAACCCCTACCCCAACTTCCTTTCCCTACAGATTTATATGCTCTCCAAGTCCTTCTACTTTGTTCCATTCTCTCTAAATGAGCAAACCATCTCAACAGCCCCTCTTCAGCCCTCTAATACTTTTAGTAATTCCACACCTCCTCCTAATTTCCACACTACGAAATCTCTGCATAATATTTACACCACACATTACCCTTAGATGGGACATCTCCACTGTCTCCAGTCATCTCCTCACTGCAGCATTTACAACTCATACTTCACACCCATATAAGAGTCTTGGTACCTCCAATACTCTCGTACATTCCCTTCTTTGCCTCCATGGATAGTTTTTTGTCTCCACAGATATTTCAATGCACCACTCACCTTTTTTCCTTCATCAATTCTATGGTTAACCTCATCCTTCATAAACCCATCTGCTGACAAGTCAACTCCCAAATACTATCTGAAAACATACACTTCTTCCATGCTCCCTCTTTCCAATGTGATATTCAATTTTTCTTTATCTAAATCATTTCATTTGATACCCTCATCGCTGTTACGCTGAGATGCAGTTGTGATATACAGTGGAACCTCAGGTTACGAATGCCCCACCATGCAAATTTTTCAGGATACGAACTGTCGTTCGGTCGATTTTTTGCTTCAGGATACGGAAGAAATTTCAGGATGCAAACTTCCCCTTCAAGGGAGGTTCCTTAAATAAATAAAACATATTTCTTTGCAAAGGTTACAAAGTGTGCTTACATATCATAATATGATTGGAGCAAAGAAAGCCACTATCATGCCGAGGCATTTCGGACAGAAATGCCTACTTAAGACTACTTAAGTCTAGACAGGTGCAAAGTGTACTAGTAGTAGTTACCAATGTTTTGCTGATGGTGGTGCCAACTATTGGCAGCCTTTTGAAGTTTCTCATTACTGTTGTTATTATTATTATTAGTATTAGTAGTAGTAGTAGTTTTAGTAGTAGTATTAGTAGTAGTAGTAGTAGTAGTAGTAGTTTAGTAGTAGTATAGTAGTAGTAGTAGTAGTTAGTAGTAGTAGTAGTATAGTAGTATATAGTAGTATAGTAGTAGTATTAGTAGTAGTTAGTAGTAGTTTAGTAGTAGTATTAGTAGTAGTAGTAGTATTAGTATTAGTAGTAGTAGTAGTAGTAGTAGTAGTAGTAGTAGTAGTAGTAGTAGTAGTAGTAGTAAGTAGTAGTGTAGTAGTAGTAGTAGTAGTAGTAGTAGTAGTAGTAGTAGTAGTAGTAGTAGTAGTAGTAGTAGTAGTAGTAGTAGTAGTAGTAGTAGTAGTAGTAGTAGTAGTAGTAGTAGTAGTAGTAGTAGTAAGTACTTATGTGGTGAGGGACTCTCGATCTAGGGAATTTGATCTGTGCTCCAGGTCCCTAAATTAATAATAATACTTTCTTTTTTTCAACACACCAGCCATATTCCACCGAGGCGGGGTGGCCCAAAAGGAAAAACGAAAGTTTCTCCTTTTACATTTAGTAATATATACAGAAGGGGTTACTAGCCCCTTGCTCTCGGCATTTTAGTCGCCTCTTACGACACGCATTGCTTACGGAGGAAGAATTCTGTTCCACTTCCCCATGGAGATAAGAGGACATAAACAAGAACAAGAACTAGAAAGAAAATAGAAGAAAACCCAGAGGGGTATGTATGTATATATATGCTTGTACATAAGATAAGATAAGATAAGATTTCGTTCGGATTTTTAACCCCGGAGGGTTAGCCACCCAGGATAACCAAGAAAGTCAGTGCGTCATCGAGGACTGTCTAACTTATTTCCACTGGGGTCCTTAATCTTGTCCCCCAGGATGCGACCCACACCAGTCGACTAACACCCAGGTACCTATTTGCTGCTAGGTGAACAGGACAACAGGTGTAAGGAAACGTGTCGAATGTTTCCACCCGCCGGGAATCGAACCCGGGCCCTCCGTGTGTGAAGCGGGAGCTTTAGCCACCAGGCCACCGGGCCACCCACCATGTATGTGTAGTGTGACCTAAGTGTAAGTAGAAGTAGCAAGACGTACCTGAAACCTTGCATGTTCATGAGACAGAAAAATGGATACCAGCCATCCTACCATCATGTAAAACAATTACAGGCTTTCGTTTTACACTCACTTGGCAGATGGGAGTACCTCCCTGGCTGGTTGCTGTTTACCAGCCTACTACCTGGAATAATAATTATACATAATTTTTTTTTTTCAACAAGTCGGCCGTCTCCCACCGTATAATATAATAATAATATAATACAGTGGACCCCCGGTTATTGGCCGTAATCCGTTCCTGAAGGTCAGGTGATAACCGAAATGGCCGATAACTGAATTAATATTTCCTATAAGAATTAATGGAAATAAAATTAATTCGTTCCAAACAAAAATATTCACAAAAATATAATTTTTTTTACAATAATGTCAGTATTACATACCTTTATTGAAGGCTAATGCTGGCTTCTGGAAGATAGGGAGGGAAGATAGGGAGGAGGAAAGAGGGAGGAGTTAGTGTTAGGAAGGGGAATCCCACTCCATGGAGACTTTAGGTAGTAATGCCTTCTCTGGGGTTACTTCCCTTCACTGGCCTTTAATGCCACTAGGACCAGCTTGAGAGTCACTGGACCCCTGTCTCACAAAATAACTGTCCAGTGCTCTGTTATTGGCATCTTTAAGATTTCCCTGAAGTGGGACAGGGTTTTGTCACTAAACATGTTGCAGATATGACTTGTTTCAGCTTTGTCAGGGTGGTGTTTCTCTACAAAAGCTTGCACCCTAGTCCACATTGCACACACCTCTTTAACCCTTAAACGGTCCAAAGAGATCGACGTTCAAATTCGTATTGCTACAAAAGTAGATCTACTTTTTTTTTTACATATTTTCAAATATAACAAAAAAAAAAAGGTAGTTAAAAGTTTTTTTACACGTTTTCAAATGTAAAACAAAAAAGAAGATCTACATTTTTTTACATACTTTCAGATGTTGAAAAAACGTATATATACATTTGGACCATTTAAAAAAAAAAAAAATTATTTTTTCTTATGAAATGATAGAGAATCTTTTCCCCATTGTAATGACACCAAAAAAAAACCGAAATTTGATGGAAAACTGACGGAATTATGCTCTCGCGAAGTTAGCGACATCGGCGCTCTTTACAAATCGGCGATTTCGCCCAATTTGAGCCCTATTTTCGGCTAATTCCATTGTTCCAGTCGCCCAAACTCATAGCTATTTCTTTAGAACTCCATTTTTTCTATCGATTGAGTACAAGAAACTGCCCATTTACCGATTTCAACTACCTAATAATGTGGTCAGAAATTTGCAATTTGGCCAATTTCACAAAAACTAAAAAAAATATGACAATTTCAAAATATGGTCCAGAATGAACAATGCAGACATTCCTGGCTCTAAAATAACATTTTCTTTGTTCATCAGTCACGTCTCCAGGCCCCTCTGATATTACTCTTGCTTTCTATTTTGAATTTTTATTCAAACTAAACATAGAAGACTTACTATTATGCAGACTGCTGCAATACTGTAATAATTGTATAAATAACATCAACCCATTCATGACTGCATATTAGAATGGCTAGTTGGACATTTAGTGGACAATGGCATCATTTGTTTACTTTTGAACATTGGCAAAAATCAAACATTTCCCCTACTTTGAGCTCCATTTCTAGGTTCTTTTTATAGAAAAATCAATCAAAATCACCTCTAATTCTATAATATGTTTTCCATTCTATCAAATGAGACCAAGAAAACAATTTAGGAAAAATAAAAGCACTAATGATGCAATCATAAAAATGCTAGATCTGCTTTACACAGCATTGGAAAATAAGGAATATCCACTAGGAATTTTTATTGACCTAAGAAAAGCTTTTGACACAGCAGACCACGACATCCTACTCCACAAACTTGACCATTACGGTATAAGAGGCCATGCGCTTGCTTATTTCAAATCTTACCTTACTAATAGGTATCAGTATGTTACCATTAAAGACACAGCATCAACAACACGGCCACTTGATACTGGAGTTCCGCAGGGAAGTGTCCTTGGTCCCCTGCTCTTCCTCATATACATCAATGATCTTCCAAACGTATCCCAACACCTGAAACCCATTCTCTTTGCTGACGACACGACTTATGTCATCTCTCACCCTAATCTTGCCACCCTCAACACCATTGTTAACGAGGAGCTGATCAAAATATCGACTTGGATGACAGCCAATAAACTTACGCTTAACACCGACAAAACCTACTACATGTATATTATGTTTGGTAGCAGAGCAGGAGATGCACAAATTAACATTAAGATCGACAACACTCTAATTACCAGACATAATGAGGGCAAATTCCTAGGCCTATACCTTGACAACAACCTGAATTTCAGCACCCATATCCAACACATAACCAAAAAAGTATCCAAAACAGTTGGGATCCTCTCCAAGATACGATACTACGTGCCACAAAATGCCCTTCTCACACTATACCACTCACTTATTTATTCATACCTCACCTATGCTATTTGTGCTTGGGGATCAACTGCAGCAACACACCTAAAGCCAATAATAACCCAACAAAAAGCTGCAGTAAGAATAATCACTAAATCCCATCCTGGCAACACACCCCCCCCACTCTTCATAGATCTAAACTTACTCCCTGTTCAGTACATCCACACTTACTACTGTGCAATCTACATCTACAGGACCTTAAACTCCAATATCAACCTTGACCTAAAACGCTTTCTTGATAGTTTGTGACAGAACCCACAGGCATAACACCAGACACAAACATCTCTACGACATTCCCCATGTCCGAACTAAACCTTTACAAAAATTCAATGTATGTCAAAGGCCCTAAAATCTGGAACACCCTACCTGAGAACTCTAGAACTGGAGACACATTCATCACCTTCAAAACTACCATTAGAAAACATTTTATCTCCCTGATACACCCCATCAACTAACTACACGAATCCCAACCTGGTGGTTCACACTTACACTCACTCACCCATTTGACCATAAACAGAAATATTAATCTCAATCTTAAAATAATGAATCCTATGATACTCCAATACTGAAACTATGTACTGTGCCAAAACAAAAGCATTCACATTGCTAAACTCACAAACTAGTATTTAGTCACTTAGCCATAATACCAACTTACCTCATAATTTGTAATATTTTAAAATAAAGAATTAAACTAAGTCTGCCCGAAATGCCTAGCCATGCTAGGCGTTCTAGTGGTACACTCTGTAATCATTATTTAACTACATGTAAACCACACAACAACCAAATTCTGTAAATTCAACATTGTAATCTTTATAGAGAATAAACTTTGAATTTGAATTTGAATAAATACTATACGAGAATAGACCACAAAGTCGGCATTTTAATTAAAAAAAATGGTCGGAGTTTTTTTTTTCTCATTATGCACTGTGTGCTCCAGGATTTTTTTTATATGGTGCACACTGACCACACAGACCCATTCTCTCACATGTGGGACTACCAGCTTTCTCCTCCTTGATTTGAAGCCGCGAGAATTTATGAGTATATATACGTCAAACACGGTACCTCATAAGACGTATATATACGGCCGCGACAGTCAAAGGGTTAAAAAGGAATAACAGTAAATCTTATATTTTTTGTGTGAATAAATTTACAAATTATTTATATAATAATAATAATAATAATAATAATAATAATGTGTATAATAATATGTATAATAATAATATGTACAATAATTATAGTACAATAATAATAGTATAATAATATAAAACAATAATAATAATAATATGTATAATAATAATAATACATCTATAATAATAATACTGTAATGTACTACATACAATAATTATAATAATAGACGGCTTCAAAAGGCCGTCACTAGATGGCAGTGTCTACTACTACTACTACTACTACTACTACTACCACCTCTTCCTGCCTATATATAGCCGTCCTGCTCCACTTCTGGTTAGTGTGACTTTGTAAATGGTCCAAGTCGGACCGAAACGTCGTCGCAAGCTTCTCTCTTTTATGTGCGGGTTATTTGTGTATCGTTCCAGTCACGGTATTGTGCCTTTTTTTGTTATTTAAAGAGGGAGAGGTTGTGGCCGCCTCCACCTGTTACATAATGACATATTTTATTCATTTTAGAGTATGTACAGTGGACCCCCGGTTAACGATATTTTTTCACTCCAGAAGTATGTTCAGGTGCCAGTACTGACCGAATTTGTTCCCATAAGAAATATTGTGAAGTAGATTAGTCCATTTCAGACCCCCAAACATACATGTACAAACGCACTTACATAAATACACTTACATAATTGGTCGCATTCGGAGGTAATCGTTATGCGGGGGTCCACTGTATTATGTTTCTATGTTATTTATATTGTTTGTTATGTCATATTAGATGACTGTGACAGATAAATAAGCCATATAGATGATATTAGCGAAATTATTCATGAAGTATTTTGCCTAGTCTCCAGACAAACTCTTGTCCACTGCCGACACCACTCATACCACTACATGAATGGCATATTTTATTCATTCTAGAGTATATATCATGTTTCTATGTTATTCATATTGTTTGTTATGTCATATTAGATGAACTGTTATAGATAAATAAGCCGTATATATGATACAGGTTCGCCATCACAAATCCGGCAATCAGTTATTCGGTTCGTTCAGTTATTCGGCACTAATTCTGGCTAGCATAATTTCAAATTTCCAGGGTTGCCACACCAACCTGTTGGTACTGTTTGGTGGTGCTACTTGCTGCATAAGTCATTCCAATTTCTTTTTCTTCATTTACTGTTTTAACCTGCTTACTTTTATCCCTAGCCATGGTTCGAATGAATAAAAGAAATGCTTCTCATTATGTAAAGTACCTACGCAGTACATTATCCATTAAAGATAAGGTGGCTTTGAAGCCACTGTCGGTTGCCATGAACTCAGTCTCATGAAGCAGGAGAATATGCTTTATTATTACGCTAATATCAACACTACAGCTTATTTGCCTATCACAACTGATCTAATATGACATAAGAAACAATATAAATAACATAAAACATGTTAAATACTCCAGAATGAATAATATTTGGCATAACACCGAGCAGTTCCACAGAGTTATGAAGAGGATATGGTAAACATATACCATTCTCCTACCCTTGTCTTGGTGGCTTATATTAGAGAAAATGGAGTATAGCACAGGGCTAACTGTGATATACACTCGTACTCCACCATAAACGTGAAACAAAAAAGTTATTTTCTCTCTATAGATTATCACACATAGCAGCATATGTGTAGAGAACCTAGGATAACCCAAAAAAAGTCAACGTGGTTTATTTTTAGTACCTGGCTTGGGTTAGCCATATATGATTTTTGGTAAATATTCGATTCCCAGCCAGGATAGAAACATTAGGCGTGTTTCTTTACACCTGTTGTCTATGTTTACCCATCAGTAAATGGGTACCTGGGTGTTAGTCGACTAGTGTGGGTGTTATCCTGGGACACTGACCTAATTTTCTTGAAATACTCAGCATAATAAGTGCCTTTCTATACAGTAGTATGTCACTGATGTCAGCTAGTCCTGTATACCTTGTACATGTACGTGTAGTAAATAAAGATATTATTATTATTTTCTCAGTTGTTTGTTGGGTTATCTTATTCAAACTTAGGCAATGTATAATGGAAAGATACTTCTTCATGTACACCAAAAATGAAAGAAATCAGATCATAAATAGCGGAGTTCACTTCTCAGCCATTAGCGGCCGCTTAGCGGTATATTTTTGTATGGTTGTTATGGTTATATTCTCATTTTTTCGGTCTCATTTGATAGAATGAAAGATATATTACAGAAATAGATATGATTTTAATTGCTTTCATGACAACAAGTACCTTGAAATTGCGCTCACAGTAGCGAAAATGTTCTATTCTTTAGCGAAGCTCAAGAGTAAACAAATGACGTCACCGTCCAATACCTGTCTGCCTGCCTGTCCAAATTCCAGTATGGAGTCAAGAATGGATTGACATTATTTATACAATTATTACAATAATGCAGCAGTCTGCATAACAGTAAATCTTCTATTTTTTTGTGAATAAAAATTCCAAATGGTAAGCAAGAGTAATATAAGAGGGGCCTGTAACCATGACTAATGAACAGAGAAAATGTTATTTTAGTGCCAGGAATGTCTGCATTGTTTATTCTGGACCCTATTTTGAAATTGGCATCTGTTGAAATTTGTGTGAAATCGGCCAAATTGCCAATTTCTGACCACTTTATTGGGTAGTTGAAATAAGTGAATGGGCAGTTTCTTGTACTCAGTTGACAGACTAGAAGTAAATAAGTTTATTCAGGTATACACAAATACAGTTACATAGATTATCATACATAGCAGTGTATGTATAGAGAACCTAGGATAACCCAGAAAAGTCAAAGTGACTTATTTCCAGTACCTGGCTTGGGCTTGCCATATATGATTTTTAGTAAATATTTTTTTTTTCTCGGTTGTTTGTTGGGCTATCTCATTGAAACTTGGGCAATGTATGATGGAAAGACGCTTCTTAATGTGCAACAAAAATAAAAAAGACGGACGATAAATAAGGGAGTTCACTTCTCGGCCATTAGCTGCCTCTTTGCAGTATATTTTCGTATGATTTTTATGGTTGTATTCTCATTTTTTGGACTCATTTGACAGAATGGAAGATCTATTACAGAAATAGACATGATTCTGATTGCTTTCATGACGAAAAGTACCTTGAAATTGAGCTCAAAGTGGCGGAAATGTTCGATTTTTGCCGATGTTCAATGAACTGTGTAAGTCAAGTTGGTTAATTTTATTAAGTGTATTCTAACCTAACCACTCTGTAATTCAGCAAACTCAGTAATCCGGCACACTACAGGTCCCAATGATGCCGGATTTGTGATGGAGGACCTGTATTAGCGAAATTATTCATGAAGTAGCTTGCCCGGTTTCCAGACATACTCTCATCCACTGCCGACACTGCCCATACCACTACATGAATGACATATTTTATTCATTTTAGAGTATATATCAGGTTTCTATGTTATTTATATTGTTTATTATGTCATATTAGATGAATTGAGATAGATAAATAAGCCGCAGAGTTGATATTAGCGATATTGTTGAAGTACAGAATTCCACTGGAACGGATTAATTGCATTTCAATTAATTTAAATAGGGAAAAATTGACTCTGCAAACAAGCAAATCCAGTTGCAAGCAAGGTCATGGAATGGATTAAACTCGCAAGTAGAGGTTCCACTGTACTTGTAATCTTAATGTAGGGCAAGAGGTGAGTAGTACTTATTTGAAGGAAGTCAGGTGTAGGTAGCCCTGGCTCCCCATCTCATACTTAATATACGATATTTAAAATAGCCCAGAGAGTTAAAATACACATGCAGTACACTCATTATTTACCTTAAAATATGTGTAGTCTTAATGTAGGAAGAGAGGTGAGTAGTATTTATTTGTAGGAAGTCAGTGTAGGTAGCAGGTAAGTGTAGCCTGCCTGGGCTACACCTACCTGCTACCTACACTGTGGCCCAGAGCCATATTGTTAGCATTGACATACCTTGTTCACTGAATTTAATCGTTTCTAACAACTACAGCGGTCCCTCAATAATTGTCCGGCCTGAAAGTTGTCCATTTTGGAAATATGTAGTCCCATTATTTCATCTAAACATTGGCTCGCAAATGGTCCATTAACTTGCTAATCGTCTTTCGTCCTGGACGCGTACTCAGAGCTCTGAGCCGTGTCGTCCTCCCTTCCCAGCCAGTGTTCCATTGTTTATCAGTGAGCGACGGTCCCCCTCATGTGTTCATACGAAATATTTCATAATATTCCATTCATTTTAGTGCTTGCAAGTGCTAAATAAGCTACCATGGCTCCAAAGAAAGCTCCTAGTGCCAAGCCTTTGGTAAAGAAGGTGAGAAATACGATTGAATTTAAGAAAAACATCATTGAACAATATGAAAGTGGCGTATGTGTGGGCGAACTGGCCAGAATGTATAACAAATCCCATACAACCATATCTTCCATCATAGCCAAGAAAAAGGAAATCAAGGAAGCTGTTGTTGCAAAGGGGGTAAATATGCTGACAAAAATGAGATCACCAGTACTCAAAGATGTTGAGAAGTTATTATTGGTGTAGATAAACGAGAAACAATTAGCAGGAGATAGTCTTATGATGTCGCTTATTTGTGAAAAGGCTAGGCAGTTGCATGATGATTTGGCAAAGAAATTGCCTGCAACTAGTGGTGATGTGAGTGAATTTAAGGCCAGCAAAGGCTGGTTTGAGAGATTTAAGAAGCGTACTGGCATACACAGTGTGATAAGGCATGGTGAGGCTGCCAGTTCGGACCAAAAAGTGGCTGAAAAATATGTGCAGGAATTCAAGGAGTACATAGAGGCTGAAGGACTGAAACCTGAACAAGTGTTCAATTGTGATGAAACAGGCCTCTTTTGGAAGAAAATACCAAAGAGGACCTACATTACTCAGGAAGAAAAGGCACTGCCAGGACACAAGCCTATGAAAGACAGGCTGACGCTCATGTTCTGTGCTAATGCTAGTGGGGATTTCAAAGTGAAGCCTTTACTAGTGAACAATTCTAAAAATCCCAGAGTGTTCAAGAAAAACAATGTTATGAAGAGTAAATTGTGTGTGTTTTGGAGATCTAATAATAAGGCATGGGTCACGAGGGACATTTTCGTCGAGTGGTTCAATGAAAATGTTTGGCCCTAATGTGAAGAATTACCTCCTGGAAAAGAAATTGGATCTGAAGTGCCTCCTAGTAATGGACAATGCACCTGCTCATCCTCCAAACTTGGATGACCAAATTCTGAAGAGTTTGGGTTCATCACAATAAAGTTCTTGCCCCTGAATACTACTCCTCTCCTCCAGCCCATGGACCAGCAGGTCACTTCAAACTTTAAAAAACTCTACACCAAAGCAATGTTTGAAAGGTGCTTTAATGTGACCTCAGACACTCACTTGACCCTAAGAGATTTTTGGAAAGAACACTTCAGTATTCTCCATTGCATAAGCCTTATAGGTAAGGCTTGGGAGGGAGTGACTACAAGGACTTTGAACTCTGCTTGGAGAAAACTGTGGCCAGATTGTGTCCACAAGAGGGATTTTGAAGGGTTTGAGGAGGCCCCTGATGAGCCTATGTTAGTTGTGAACTCTATTGTGGCACTGGGTAGCTCCATGGGGTTGGATGTGAGTTTGGAGGATGTGGAAGAGTTGGTGGAGGACCACAACGAAGAGCTAACCACTGAGGAGCTGCAAGAGCTTCAGCAGGAGGAGCAACAGATCGCAGCTCAGAATCTTGCTGCAGAGGAGGAGGAAGAGAGATGGAAGAAGGTGCATTCTTCAGAAATTACGGAGATTTTTGAAATGTGGGGTAGGATGGAAAGATTTATGGAGAAACATCACCCTGAGAAGGATGTTGCAAGCCATGTCGGCAACTTGTACAGTGACAGAGTTTTGGCTCATTTTAGGGAAGTTTTAAAGAGACGCCAGAAACAGAGCTCTCTGGACAGTTTTTTTGCGAGACAGGACTCCAGTTACTCTCAAGCTGGTCCTAGTGGCATTACGAAACAGAGAAGAGAAGTAACCCCAGAAAAGCACTTGGTACCTGAGGTGTTGATGGAAAGGGATTCCCCTTCCAAAGACTAACTAATGCAATCTGTCGTCTCCTCCTCCAGTCTTCCATACACTAAGAAGAATCGCCAATAAAGGTAAGTGTTATGCTGTTAATATTTCATTCATCATGTCCCATTGTACTGTTTATGTACTACATGTATATTTCATGTAAAAAATTTTTTTGTTTTAATACTTCTGGGTGTCAGGAACTGATTAATTGTATTTACATTATTTCTTATGGGGAAAATTGATTAAAAAATCGTCTATTTCAATAATAGTCCCACTTCCAGGAACGGATTATGGACGATAATCGAGGGACCACTGTACCTTTAGATGCCATCATAAATGAAGGGAGAAGTAATAAATATTTCATGCCGAAAACTGTAAACAAAAGCGGAGTGGGGGAGCGGCTGGGCCAAACGCAGATTCATACACATTTTCTCTGGTGGCTGAGCAGAGAAAACGTAACGTTGTCCCTCCGCCTGGCTACCACACACGTCCACAAGTATTATTATCAGAGCACATACAAAATATGCAATAAATGCCAGACAACAAGTTTACACTAACTTATATTAAGTTAGCTATAGAAATAGGCATTAAAAATGCAATAAAAGGTAAGATACAGAGTACACTTATTACTTACCTTAAAATATTAATATTAATGTGTGAGAGGTGAGTGGCAGGGTGTTTATTAAATAAAATCAGAATGGCACACCATCATCCTCTAATTGGGCACTTAAAGCAAGAGTCTTACAACTCCTCTTTTTATCACAGGTAAGCTTAGACACCATTGTCAATGAGAGCCAACTAGTTAACGTAATAGTAAAAGAGAGAGAGAACGAGATACAGAGTTCAGACAATGTAAGAACACAAACCGAACAGGTAGTGGGCGATTAGGCGAAATAAATGCGTATTAATATCTGTCTACTTTTAGTTCATTCATGTACGTTTTTAATAGTTTGTAAAACATTTACCACAATATTTTTTTATTATAATAATAATTACCTCACAATACAAATACTCTTACATTGTGTACAAGTTAGTACAGAATAAACAAATAGCAACACACCATTTTTAGAGTGAATGAAGATTTTATTATTATTATTATTATCATAATAAAAAGCACTAAACCCACAAGGGTCGTGAATTGCTATATACAGAGTGAAGGAATATGAAAAGAATATTTTTCTACAGTTATCCCCCAGTTTGACTAGAGAAAACATAATTTTCTGACACTACCTACACAGCCGCTTTGTAAACAAATCTCATATTTACGTCAATTTTTATTCTGTGAGTGTATGTATCATGTTTATATGCTATGTAATGGGTTTCATATATAATTTTGAGGAAAATATCATGGATGGATTAATGAAAATGCCTATATTAATGTAAAATAAGACATTTAATGTGCCCAAGAGTGATTATTATTATGTAGTACTGGCGTCATGAGTAAAGAGACTTAGTGATTTTAATGTGTACCTGCACACCAGCACAATGTGTAAATATATTTAGGTACAGGTATACATAAGTACAATTATCAGAGTACATATAAAATACGCAGTAACTTTAAAAAACTTGAAATTTTGGAAAGTTTCCTGACATAATAGATGTGGTCACTGAGAATGTAAACAAACCAGGTGGGGCGCGCCGTATTTGAAAGACCGCTTGCCGTATAGCAATTTTTTTTCATAATTTGACATCACCATATTAGCGGAACGCCGTAAGGCAAAATGCCATAAAGAGGGGCCCTACTGTATACACACGTCTGAATTTTCTTTCTAGTTCTTGTTTATTTCCTCGTATCTCCATGGGGAAGTGGAACAGAATTCTTCCTCCATAAGCCACGCATGTTGTAAGAGGCAACTAAAATGCCAGGAGCAAGGGGCTAGTAACCCCTTCTCCTGTATACATTATTGAAGTTAAAAAGAGAAACTTTATTGGTTTATTGAAAGAAGAAGATTTTGAGATGTATCACATAATACTATCACATAGTTTGGTAATCTCGAATGCTTTAGTAATGAAGAATATATTACCTTGGTAACATAAAATACACATAACATAAAATACAGTAGACCCTCACATTACATGGTAGTTACATTCCTGAAAATGCTGTGTTAGATAAATCCATGTTATATAAACTGAAGAACTTGTAGAAAAAACAGGGTTACATTCTGCAAACAACTATTTATTTAGACATCCAGATCTTACAAAAATAAAAATGTTGTTTTTGTTGCTTAAGACTACAAATGCAAAAGAAATATTATTATTTACCTTAGATTGTGGTTGCTGGTGTATGTCAGTGATTGTGAAGAGAGTGGAGATGCATGGCGTGGCCCTACTGGGCTGAGGTGGATGGTTGTTGGTTGTCGGCAGAAGTGGATGGTTGAGGTTCTGGTACTAAAGTCAATGGTTGTATTAGAGCGTGCATATATTCTGTAATGGGTCTCTTTTACCCTGCAGAACATTAAGCATTATACATTATTCCAGAAGCTTGGTACTGCCAGGTTGGAATCAAGAGTCCATGGATGCAACTAGTTTTTTCATCACTTTTCTTGTGTAGTTACACTTGAATGACTTAACTCCCCGATCCACTGGTTGTATTAAAAATGTTGTACAGTGGACCCCCGCATAACGATCACCTCCCAATGCGACCAATTATGTAAGTGTATTTATGTAAGTGCGTTTGTACGTGTATGTTTGCGGGTCTGAAAAGGACTAATCTACTTCACAATATTCCTTATGGGAACAAATTCAGTCAGTACTGGCACCTGAACATACTTCTGGAATGAAAAAATATCGTTAACCGGGGGTCCACTGTATTTGGAGGTAAAAACACAACTTTTACATGTGGGGTCACATCCAGTAAAGCTTCTAGATGAATATGGGAATTATCAAGAATGAAGAGAGCCTTGAATGCAAACTTGACTTCAGGAATAAAGAGATGCTTAAACCAAACAATAAATATTTCCTCTGTCATCCATGCTGACTCGTTTGACCTCTAAATTACTGGTAAGGTGTTTTGATCTACACCTTTCAAAGCACAAGGATTGTTAGTGCAGTAAATAACCATGGGCTTACACTTGAAATTACCTGATGCATTATTGCAAAGGAGCAAGGTGAAGCAGTCCTTTGCTGCCTTGAAGTCCAGTGCAGCCCCGCAGAGACAGTGGTCTCACCCACAGCCAGGTAGTACCCTGAGCTAGGGAAATATCCTATAGGTGACACTCCAAATTTTTTTCCCCTCCCACAAACTGAACCATGTTATGTTAATTTTATGAAGTGTTGTACAAAATTATGCCACAATTTTTGAAGTGTGATAACCAAAACATGCCAAATTAATCCATGTAATATGAGGGTCTAATGTATTTAAGTAACTTGATAATTTCAATATCCACTTGTGGAGTGTTTTAAAAATACACGGCTGCTATTATTTTCATGAGGAAAGGGGGCGGTAGGGTGCTAAATTTGTAGGGGTCACCAAGCACCTGGGTAAATAGAAGGCATTCATGTTTGATCCAAGGAACTAAAGCACAGGTCCAATTTCTTAACCCTTAAACAGTCCAAACGTATATATACGTTCACTCGTGCAGCGCCCCGAATATTTTGAAAAAAAAAAAAAAAAAAAAAAAAAAATCTTTTTTTTTATATAGAAAAAAAAGAGCACATTTTTTTAAGTGTTTTAGCATAAAAAAAAAATTTAGGGTCAGTACTTACCGAGGTATGAGGCCGCGAAGTTGGCACTTGGCGATCACCTGACGGCAACATGGAGCACTGCTGCTTGCAGAAATTCAACATATTTACCGTTTTCTTCCATTTTTTTCATTTTCTTGGTTTTCATGATATGATAATTATGTTTCATAGTAAGTCATTTGATATCAATGCCAATTTTTGTTTATACACCAATATTACATACAAAATTTTTATCACATTGTCATAAACACACATGTACACACTGACAGGTGATTTTGCACACCTGGCTGAATCACACATTATTATCTACAACTATATACAAGTATTTACATGTCCCACTTATGTTTCTAGAATTCCACAATTGCATGATACTCCATGAAGCATGGATTCATACAGAGTGCCACCCCACACTGGTGACACATGAATCATGTGTCCTTCCGCTGTTGGGGTTGTTTTTTGGTGGTAGCACACACAATACACTTTTTCTGGGCATTCTTCTTCTTTTGGGTAGGTGGTATTGGTACCAGATAGTGACAGTTAGGAGTGATTCGGTCTGGCACTTCCCCCACTGGCTGTGGTTGGGGGACAGGTTGTGGTGTGACAGGTCGCTGTTGAGGGGAAGGTACAGGTGTGGTACCATACTTTCTTGCTATCTGTTTGACGAGATTCAGAGAGAAATCTGCAAAACGTTGTCGTTTTCCAGTCTTTACTTCGTACATATTGAATGCATTGAGTACTGCAATGTCTACAAGGTGAAAAAACAGTTTTATGTACCACTTGCGACTCCTACGCACACAGTCAACAAACCCTATCATCATGTCACACTTGTCAACTAGTCGCATGTTGTTCGTATAGTCCACGACAGCAATTGGCTTCACAATAGGTTCGTTGTTGAACTTGCTCAGTCTGTCTGTTTGTACCATCTCGTTTCTGTGGATAGTTGATAGCAATGTCACGTCTCGTTTGTCATGCCACGTCAGTGCCATGTTGTCATTAGCATGAAACGCTTGCACTTCACCTTCAACACTGCCTCCAGTGAACCTTGGCATATGTTTCCTATTCCTTCTCACTGTTCCACATACATCAGTATTGTTCACACGTAGGAAATCAGCAAGCATAGGGCTTGTATACCAGTTGTCTGTGTACAATGTATGGCCCTTGCCAAGGTATGGTTCCATCATCCTGCGAACATCATCACCGGAAATGCCCAACATCCTTCTGTCATCATCGAGTGTGTTTTTCCCTGTGTATACAATTACATCCAACACAAGACCACTCTCACAGTCACACATAACAAAAAGTTTTATACCAAAGCGATTACGTTTGCTCAGTATATATTGCTTGAATGACAGGCGTCCCTTGAACAGAATCAAGGACTCTATCAACAACAATGCTCTTGAAGGGATAAAAGTATACACTGAATTTCTGCTTCAAATACATAAACACTTCCCGGATTTTGTATAGAAGGTCATTTCTGTCTGGCGTATTTCTGTCTGCGAAGTGCAACATTCGTAGCAACAGAGTGAATCTGTTGCAGGGAAGGAGGTCACGGAAAACTGGAGTACTGATGAAGTGGTCTGTAGACCAGTACAGTGGACCCCCACATAACGATATTATTTCAATCCAGAAGTCTGTTTGGGTGCCGTTATAGACAGAATTTGTTCCCATAAGAAATATTGTGAATTAGATTAGTCCGTTTCAGACCCCTTAAAATACACCTACAAAATCACTTACAAAAATACACTTACATAATTGGTCGAGTTGGGAGCTGATCGTTATGCAGGGGTCCACTGTAATTACGTATATTGTTCTTATAGATATGTGGCATAAGCATGACAGTGGCAAGGAATAAATACATTTCAGCCACTGTTGTGTCTTTCCACCTGTGCAGCCGTGATGATTCTCCAACCTCTGTTGTGTTGTTCATGACATATTGGTAATAAATGTTTGTCTGAGTCACTATCAAGTTCATTATTGGCTCGTCAAAGTACAACTGGAAATAGTCTAACTCTGTAGACTCATTCGTTATGGGACATTCTGGCTGGATACCACTTCCACTAGCATCAAAATCACAAGGCTGTGGCACGAATATACTTTGTGTCCAGTTCCACTCACGATCACATGGTGCAGGGTGGACCTGTGGCATGGGGCGAGAGGGGGCAGGAGGAGGAGGGAGAGGACTGGAGGCAGCACATAGTTGAGGGGGTGCCGGGCAGTCCTTTGTCTGTCCACCCACTGCGCCATGTGGTCCAGGCGCCATGCCACCCACCACTACTTCCTCCATCCCCGCATACTCCCCTTCGTGATCACTTTCACTATCAGTGGCCGGGGTTTTGGATCGTGACCTGCCACGACCCTTGGGGATTGCATATGGCACACTGCCTGAGCGTAGATAACGACGCATAAAAGTACGTTTCACTGGTGAATAATGAATGTCACTATCACTAAACGAATCCTCAATTGGCATAAAATCAATCTCATCATCACTTTCACTATCACTACTAAAACACTGGGAAAATGATAGTTTCCTCTTGCGAAGTTGCCTATGGGTAACACTTGCCACTCCAGAGGTGCTTGGCCCAGGGTCTTCTGTGGCCACACTGGCCACCCCAGAAGTGCTTGGCCTATGGTCTGATGTGGCCACACTTGCTACCCCAGAGGTGCTTGGCCCTAGGACAGGTGTTGCTACCCCAGAGGTGATGGGCTGGGGGTCATCTGGGTTATCGTCGATATTTTCACTAATTCCTTGAATATTACTGGCCCCATTGGTGTCAAATCCACTAAACTCACGATCTCTATCACTTTCCTCGAATAGTAGAGTGTTAATACGACGAGGCATGAGTGAATCACAAGGATGTGCCATGATGTTGACCCAGGATGGAGCTGAATGTAACCGGTCCTACCATGTGGTACTCAGGCGTCCCAGATTTTTTGTATACTGCGCACACTGAGTGCGCACACCCATTCTCTCATGTCTAGGCGACTCAGGCCTATCGCCCTAATTTTGAACGAATGAAAAATAAAACGTATATATACGTTTGGGGTGCTATGCGCGTGAACGTATATATACGTTTGGACCGTTTAAGGGTTAAATGTAGACCCCCCCTTTCCAGCATCATAGAGCCTCCCTTGAAGAGTGATAATACACTAACACATTTCTCCTCATAATTAGTAATTATTTAGTGTTTTTCCATTTTTATGTTCTTACTGTATGGTGTTAGATATTTATATCAAAAACAGACTAATACCTCCTTCCCTATCCAATCACTACCTCCCTACTTCCCCAACCCTTTCAAAATACAGTAAGGCTAATGTAGGAGTCATCTGTGTGCCTACTGTCTACAACACTTACAATTCTACAGTCTGATGTTAGTAGTGTTAGTTGTGAGTGCCACTCCTCTCCCATCTACTCCCTCCCCCGCACCAAACACATAAAGAAAGCGATGCACACATGCTCTGCTGTTCATCAGTGTGAATAATGGACATCGAAAATTTTCTTTAATATTCATTTTAGAGATAAAGGTGCTTTAAATATTACATAAAAATTGTAAGAACATAACTGAGATACAATGCAGCAGGCCTATGGGCCCAAACTTAGCATATTCTTATCAAATACAACAATTCTCACTCATATATTTGTCTAACCTATTTTTAAAGCTACAAAAGGTAATACTTGTAACACCAAAAACACTAATAACCAATACAAGGCATAATTGACATTAGTTTAGGTTATTGTACTGTACTGATGAATTGATGCCAAACTTCAATTACTAATGTAACCCAATTCAAATTGAAATAGACAACTCATTCATCGTACCAAACTGTCATACAGTATTCAGTCATGAGGGATGAAATGTCAAATGTCATTGTCATTAACACTTTAAGGGTCGCGACCCGTGCTCTCTGCTCTTAAACTTGCTCTCAGGGCCGGAAAAAAAAAAATTATGAAATGGTAGAAAATCTTTTTCTGAAGGTAATAAAACAAAAAGTACAAAATTTGATGGAAAACTGACAAAATTACACTTTAAAAATTTTTGTTGTCAGCGATATTTATGCATTGGCAATTTCATCCAATGAGTCCAATTTTAGGCCAATTCCATTGTTCCAGTTGACCAGATTCTTAACTATTTCACTAGCATGTCTTCTATCAACTCAGTACAAGAAACTGCCATTTAACTATTTAAACTACCCAATAGTGATCAGAAATTGGTAATTTGGCCAATTTTATACAAAATTCAAGAAATATCAATTTCAAAAGAGGGCACAGAATAAACAATGCAGACATTCCAGGCACTAAAATAACATTTTTCTCTTTTCATTAGTCATTTCTCTAGGCCCCTCTTATATTACACTTGCTTTCCATTTTGAATTTTTATTCACACAAAATATAGATTTACCATTGTGCAAACTACTGCATTATTGTAATAATTGGATAAATAATGTCAGTGTATTCCTAAATGAATATCAGACTGGCCAGCTGGATGCGTACTGAACTCTGGAATATCGGCAAAAATCAAACATTTCTGTTATTTTGAGCTCAATTTCAAGCTACTTTCAGTCCTGAAACCAATCAAAATCATGTCTATTTCTATATCTTCCATTCTATCAAATGAAACCAAGAAACTGAGAACACAGCCATAAAAACCATATGAAAATACATCACAAAGTCACTATTTTAAACCAAAAACACAGTCACAGTTTTTTCTCATTATGCACTGCATCCTGCAGTATTTTTTTTATATGGTGCACACTTACTGCATAGACCCATTCTCTCATATGAGGGCCCAAATTTACAGCTCACAGGTTATCTGAGTGAGCTGAGCTCACGGTGATGTACTATGGGACCGACACCGGCTTCAAACCATACCATGGGCGGGGATAGAACCCGCAATCAGAGAGTCTCAAAACTCCAGATTGTCGCGTTAGCCACTGGACTAGCTAGCCACAAAAAACTTGCATTTGTTGTCACAGTGGTGCATATGCTAACCTTCCTATGGTGTAGAAATATACCTAGTTGGACGAATCTTATTGTGGCTAGCTGGTCCAGTGGCTAACGCTATGGTCTGGAGTTTTGAGACACTCTGATCGCAGGTCATTACGATTTCAAGAGTCATGTTACTGGCTTCAAAGCCGTGATACAACACGATTAACCTCAAAAGGGTTAAATATCATTGAAGCTAATCTTGGCAGGCTTTGGAAATATTCAATATATGTACTATAAACTTTAGTAAGGGATACTTGCAAGTGCTTTAAAAAAAAAAAAACATGGTCGAAAGAACCAAGATGTTTTTTAATAAATACATCCCATTGTTTGCTCAAGTGTCTTTTTAAACCATCACTCAAAGCACATACAGTTTTATGATTTAGAAAATACCTGCCTGACAAATTCTACTCAAGAGAACACAAGCAGAACCTATTACTGATCATTCCCTCTGATGAAGATTATGAAAACAATAATCATGGTTACTTGTATGATTGTTTTCATATTCTTCATCAGAGGGAATGATCAGTAATAACATAATTTCCCTTGCATACTTAATATCAGGTCCTTAACTATAACATAGAGGACTAACATTATATACAGAAATCTACAACTCATTTACCAATCACTGCCTCTGTAACAGTGCTAAGGGTGTAAACACACGTACAATCTTACCTAACCAAAAATAAGTAAGGAAAACAGAATTTGCTGAGTTACAGGAAATGTTAAGAAATTGATGCTGTTAACTTCGTAACAGTAGTGAGATTGCCACCCGACCACTGAAGTTATTACTCACCTCAGCTGAAGACACTGACATGGCATTGTGATAATACTTCTTTGTCTTTGTTAACAGTGCATATCTAATCATGAATATTAACATTATTGTAGAAATATTTCCATGATATTGTATCAACATAAATAAGTACGTACTTCAGCTTTTTGACTTGGAGACACTCTGCAACATATGACACTCTTGCAAGATATACATAAATCTAGGAAGTCCTTGCGTAAATCTGGTGTGAGGGCATACATGAGTGTCTTTCCATCAATAATAAGAGCCGCCTCATTCTCTCTTTTCAGATGTTCACCAAATTCCACCACGTGACGGTTAACTGCCTCCCGAGTTTCCTGAACACAAATTAACCATTTTATTAACACAATGAGAAAAGTTAATATATTTGATGTTACTAGATGATCTATCCTATCTCATCAAAATGGCTGGTTCATTAAAAAAAAATTGAAATACTAAAACATTTGCAATAACAACACTACTATACTGTACAATGTAATACTACACAATATAGTGAAATACATATTGTTGAGTCATAAAAGCTGTTTTCCTCAAGGCTCAACAAGCACCAAATCATTTAATAACACTAATTACCACCAGATGAGTGGAAGGGTATGAACAGGAATATCAGAACAATAACATATTTTAAAAGTTATACACTTTGCAGTAGGTACTATAATACAGTGTAATACTGCAATAATCATCAAGCATAGATCAGAATGGTGCACATTTTACTGTTGTACTGTGTCAGTGTAACCTAGTTGCTTCAATACAAAAAGTCAACAATCAGTTTCATGGACCTGAACTGCATGTGGCATAAAGGAAACTTCTTTAATAATTTCCAACAAAACAAATTGTTATATTAAATGACTTGGCACAAAAATATGAGTGGCAGCTACTACTGAAGGTGCCGAGCAAGTGGCAAGCTGCTCGGCAAGCACTCTGCCCTATTACACACACCAAAGATCTGCTTTCACTATACCACTACACCTGCATTATACTGTAGTTTTACCTTTTATTATCATCTTTATCACACTATCAATCACCACTATCCTCACTGCTTATTATTACAAATGATCGTTATCTCCACTGATCTTCGTAACTTCTCATGTTCTGATCCTCTGACATTAAACACTAACTAAAGAAAGATAAAGATTTTTATTTCTTAGTAAAGGTTACAATATGAGATTACAATTCTGATTTGTACAATTCTGATTTGTACAAAGAAAGTCACTATCATGCCAGGGCATTTCAGGCAGACTAAACCTAATGCTTACAGACTACTTAATACTAGACATATAAAGAATGGTAAATTTTAATTATACACTGTTTCCTTTATTACAACAGAGGTAGATAGTGGTTTACAGTAATTAAATTTACAGTTGAGATGAAGTGTATAAAAAAATTACAGTATTACAATTTAGCACAATTTACAATAATGAGATTGAAACAATTTTAAGTTTGAGATAATGATTAAGTAACTGAGCAATCATAAATTATTTGGGATTCTTTGAGTTGCTGGTAGGTGATAAAGTATAATGATTATTTGGTTAATTTTAGGCAATGAGGTGATTTATAAGTAGAATCTTACATTAATTTGCAGGCAGGAATAAACCAAGTCCACAATTAGACATCAAAATAAATGATCCAAAGTAGAGCAAAAAAAATGAGAAAACATTCCCATGTCAGCTCATAGATAATAAGCTAAAATTTAACCCTTAAACTGTCCAAACATAGATCTACATGTATATTGCTAGCATTTCAAATGTAGATCTTCTTCTTCTTCTTCTTTCAACATACCAGCCGTATCCCACCGAGGCGGGGTAGCCCAAAGGAAAAAACTAAAGTTTCTCCTTTTAAATTTAGTAATATATACAGGAGAAGGGGTTACTAGCCCCTTGCTCCCGGCATTTTAGTCGCCTCTTACGACACGCATGGCTTACAAAGGAAGAATTCTGTTCCACTTTCCCATGGAGAAAATGTAGATCTATGTTTTATTTTTCCTGCCTCCAAATTTGGCATGACTGGCCTGAGATGCCTGGTCAGTATAGAATGGGTCTAAACACTCGGTGTGTGCAGTATTAAAAAAATCTGTGACCACTTAGAACCTTGTGGGAGCACCAGTTCAATTGAGTGCCAGCTAGAGCAAACAGCATGGCAAACACCAGGGATTCACTGATGTCATGTCGTATTAACACTCCCCCTTTTAAGAGGAAAGTGATGGATGTGGCCACAAGTGGTGGAGGAAATATTAAAAACCTTGATAATAACCCATGTGTAATATTTGTGCAACATCCTTTCATTTTTGATACCACTGGAAGTATCATCCTCCCCTAGTGTCATAACCCACGCCCTAAGAGAAATGATTCTGGAACATGTGTAATATGTATTCGGCAGGCTGGCTGGCTGGCTGGCCGATTGACTGACTTTCACTGTCTCTATTTGTCTTTGTCTATATCTCTGTCTATCTCCGTCTCTCTCTCTCTC